>JAWZYV010012209.1:0-380423 GCA_038373885.1 Cheiracanthium punctorium | reverse complement strand
GTTGCTGACAGCTTTAAAATTTCTTTCATATTTCTAAATAAATAATGTACATTCTTTCGTGCATCGTCGTTGATTGATGTCTAAACTGAAACGCCTGTTGCTTGCTATTCTGCAGTTTGTTTACATTCTTCACAGTGGGGCTGCGTTCGTAATCCGAAAACCCAATTAACCTCCTCAGATTACAGGTAGTTTATACGGATTACTGAGATTGCTAAATAATACATTTAGGTAAAGAAATAGCAAGCGCAGAACGATGCGCGAAGCTGTCACTCAGCTGACGTCAGAGATACGTCACGTCGAAATGCCCTATAATGGCCGAGCGGTTAGCACGCGTTTCTTCCAGCCTAAAGTTCCCGGGATCGAACCCAGCCGTCGACGCTTGATGGAACAGATTAATTTAAAATTTCAGCATAGAGGGGGAAAATGCGCGGAAAAATAAATTATGTGGGGCGCGTTCGCCAGCGGGTGCCCCGTGTATTTAGAATAAATTTTTTTGGAAAATTTTTTTAAGCTTGAAATGTCAAGCTTAATGCAAGCTGGGCAAGTGTAAACTAGAACACTTGATACAAGCTTGCATCAAGCTTACACGCTTGAAATTTTCAAGCTTAATTGAAGCTTATTGACTTGATAAATCAAGCTTGCTGCAAGTTTGCTGTGCTGTCTGGGAAACAGCTGCTGGTTAGGTAAAGTGATCATACGTCCCCAATATCTGTGTTTTTTTGCGATAAGTCCTCGAAAAGTAAAGAAGCAATTGAGGAAAATTTTAATTATTACAATGTTTTTTAATTAGATTAGTGTTAATTCTTATATTAGTTATAAAATGTTCCCAATTTTGTTCTAGGTAAGGTGACCACATTTTTTTAAGGTAAAATTGAGGACAATTTATAATAATCAATTAGGACAATTTTTAGTAATCTAAATAAAAAGCAATGCATTAATTAAAATCTGTCTCCAATTGCTTTCTTACATTTTGGGGATAAATTGCAAAAATACACAAAAGTTGAGCACTGGGGAAACAGAAATTGCGGAACACACAGAATTTGGGGGATTATGCTCACCTTAGCTATTGCTGTAGAAATTTTAATTAAAACGGCTTTTTCCTGCAAGGCCCGTTTGCGTGTGAAAATGGAAAATCCCGGTTTAAAGCGGAGTACAGGGAAAAACTCGCAATGCATCATGGGAATGCGGGGTTGACTCTGCATTAACCCTCCTTTCGACCAGGAATCTTTCTACCCCGCATTTTTTTCCCTAAGTAGGGGAAGCGGGGTAGAAAGCAGTGGGTCCGGGGATTTACTGCGAATCCGGGCTTTAATTTTTTGGTGAATACCTTTTGCGGCTAATCCGCGTGCTAGTCCTGAAACTCGTGCTACGTGATTCTAGTGTTGACACCTGGTTGGTGAATAAGGGCGTAAGTATATGGAAGTAGCCATAGATATAGGAATAACTAGATCACGCATCCGTATACTAGTAAGAGGTTTTTCTTGTTGCCAAATATCTTCGGTGGCATCGCCCATGATAGTGGCAGAAAGAAGTGTCTTGATCATGGTTTATGGTTATTTTCGCCACTAGTCCAGCATCTTATTTATTTATTTATTTTTAATTAACTTTAAGCATTATCAGGCCCAAGTCGTGCTGTGCGTATAATTGCACCAACAGGTCTAGGAAAGGATCTGGAATATCTTTTCACTAATAACCCCCTTATTCACCAAACATTTGATGCGCGTGCTAGCACGTCAGGCAGTGCTACATCGAGGGTTAGTTGAAAAATGGTATTCACCACGCCTAACACTAGAACTAGCACCCGGTCAAAACCCGATCTAGCACTTGAAAATTAATCCTCCGAATTCGGAGGATTAGCATTGAAACAGCGCTCAACGCAGGTGCAGTGAAAGCTCAGGGGCTCAGCGAAGCTGTAACTCTGCCATATTTATTTACATTTCTAGAACGACCCAGTACCGCGAGTCTCTGATTTGATTTGAGTAGTCCGCTAATTTAAATATAAATTTTTGCACAAATGCATGCAGATTAAACACAGCAGAAATTTGCTTTTGAAGGATTGTGTGCTCTGTGACTTTTTATGAATATCTAATCAGAGTTACGGGTATTTGTTTTCGTTAGAGTTGGGATGCTACCGTTTCATTGTATGTTTAAAGTTTTGTTTCCTTTCGTCTTTATATACTGTTGATCATACTCTATTTTTGTAAAACCTTCACGGCTCATATATTTCTAATACTTCTGATTAATACAGGTTATACAGTATTTTTTTTTTATCCGTACGATTTTTTTAACGTGTTTTTAATTAAAATTCTCTACGTTTACTGTATTAGTGCTTAAAATATACTATTATAAGCTGTCGTATCTAATTAGTACGTGTTAAAATGCATGCTTTACAAAATGTGCTACATGTATTAAATGTTTGGTTGATTCCTACTTTAGGACCCCCACTCTCGCCAACGTAAAAAATCGCCGCGTTTTGGCGAACCTTCCTGTCAATAGTCCGTGATCGCGCATGCGCACAAGTTTAACGCCTTCCAGAGAAACTGGATGAAATTAATGTGAACAATTCAGCATTAAACGCACCAAATACGGAGTTTGACGACAATTATTAAAAATTAATTAGTTGGCAAGTAAAATAAATGTAATGATGTACTTGAATGTTCCAAATGACTTCATTTGACAAGAATTTATGAGCAGATTCTTTAAATTTATATGTATTTCCTTTATTAAAAGCGGATTCGTGAATTTTTACTTTATTTTAACCAGTGAAGTATGTTGAATCGGAACAATTTTAGGAAATGGAATCAGAATGTTAAAATAATTAACAAAAGAACTAATTCTGCAATGATTTTTAAAAATTTGCAAGGCAAATTTAAAACACCTCACCAAATTAAGAAACAGAATAGATAAATTCACCGAATCCGCTGTTTAGAAATAGTTATCAACTAATAAATTCGAAAAGAACTCAATTCTTTTAAGTTAAAATATTAACATTTAAAATTGTCCTAGCAACCAATTTTCAGATGCCAGAAAATTTTGCGTCCGTGATATTAAATTATATCATTAATGCATAAATAAAAATATATATGTATACTTTAATATTTAAAGTTACCCTAGCAACCAAATTCCCGGTATCAGATTTATTTGAGCTTGACGATGCTAATATAAATGAGTTGAAATCGTCTGCTCCTATTAATACGTACCAATATGAAAATAAAACAGGAATTTAGTACCCAGTGTTTGCGAAATTATACTTTACTGGGTAAAAGCCAATAGAAATTTTCTAAACTCAGATCGAAAATGCGTAAAAGGATACTAAACCTTATCGTTGCCTACGTAATACTACATATTATGAGCATTTCGTAGGCAACGGCCTTATCAATGATCAAAACTCATGACTGATCACGTGCAAAATCAACTGGAATACCGGCTGATTACTGAGAGAAATTTACGAATAAACCCTTTGCCGTATGGCTGCAATATAAATACAAAAAATCGTAATGGCAACTGTATATCAATATTTATCGTCGCGTTGGCGAGAGTGGGGGTCCTAAAGTAGGAATCAACCAAAGATTTTAAAATATTATAATTTACTTTGTTTATAATTAACACAGTGCACAAAACCACCTAGGTGTTTATTTCTATCTATATAGTAATACTCAAATATTTTGATGATGCCATAGAATTTCTTTTAAAGGCATAGGTTAATTTATTATATATAATAAATTATGCTGACTCACTAGCTGAAATTGGTTTTACTAGCTGAATGGCAGGCATGTGGAGCAGATAAAAATGTAATTCTGCTTCACACTTGCTATTTTGCTGGAAATATAAGCTACCATTCTTTTATGAAATAAAAAATGAATGATGGTGCTCTTGCTGTGAGGTCACATTGAAAAGAAGACTGATTTAACCCAACCAGCTGATTCTAGGCACAGCATTTATCTCTTGGGAGTACAGAATTTTTTTTCTAGATCTGCCATTGATCGTACGCCTGTGAAACTTGAGGTAAGTGCTTTTGTTTAGTTAAATGGTTTAATTTTATGTATAGACTGGTTGAATATTTTTGAGTAGCTATGCTGCAAATTGTTTAACCCATTGTAGTTATTTTAGGTTAAAAGTGGACCACTGATTGTCAGTCTTTTTAATTGCTGTACAGCAAATTGTGGGATTTACAAAAATGTTTTTAGACTTACATTGAAATATTCGTTAAGGATTTCTTTTCTTTTTTGGGTTGTTTTGTAGTAAGTTTAGTTATTTTGTTTCAACTAGTAAATTTAGGGATGCAACATTCTACATACTGCATTTGGCAAATATGCCAGATATTACAAATATCCAGCAGTATATCTGTCCTAAAATTTTGTACTGCGAAATAACGTAGTATACATAATAAGTTCTAAAACAACAAATGTAATTTTTTAAATCGAAATACAGTAGAACCTCGATTCATCATTTTTCATGGGGTGCGTAGAAAAAAACGATGAATGAGGAAAAACGACAAATGCGGGTTCAAGTCAAAATAAGTAGAAAGCAATCTTTATGCATACACGTATAGCAACAAATACTAATTTCTTACAAAATTGTAAAACAAATAAATCGAAGATGAACATTAAATGATACATTTTAAAATTTCAGTTATTTTATATGGGGTTATTCATCATTTTTAAAAATTAAACGGTAAATTTTCAAGATTTACGATACTGCACCTTTCATGTGATTTTATGTTTGTATAAAAACGTTCATACAGTTTCAAATACCATTATTGCTTCAGACAAACTTCGTACTAGTGTACTCTCAGCCTTATCGGCATGAATATTATCCTCTGCTTTTCCATTACATTCATTTTTTGCATTATCACACGTTTCTTTCATGTTTAGGATACCACATGCCTCACCGTCTTGATTAATGGAATTATAATCATTAAGTTTCATGCTATTTAAATCTTCTTCAACATGCAACCACTGTTCATCTGATCATCAATGAACCAAGAAATCATACCAAGAAACATTTGCAGTTTGCATGCCATATGGATCCACTTCTTAACATTCAATTTCATTTTGGTCAGGAGAAATATTTTACAACGATGAATGCGGGAAAGTCACTTTTGGTCGAACGATACATGCGGGCTTCTTTAACGCTATTCAAATACAATCTGTGCAGGGACCATAGAAATAAGACGATCAATCTGGGAAAACGATGAATGCGGGAACGATAGATCGGGGTTCTACTGTATTTCACTTTTAATGATTTTTCAAATTACATTTTTATCACATGAAGAAAACAGGAAAAAAATTAAGCACTTTTAGCTTTTTTCAAAATAGCAAATTTTGATGCAGTGGAGCATTTTTGCAACTGAAGAAGGGTGAATCTTTTGTACCACCTGAAACAATCATCTTGATACATAGCCATTTTTATGTGTGCTATTTTACAATTCTTTTAATTATTTTAAATTTCAACATTAGTCTTGGGCTGAGTGTTCTTGTTAAAAATAGTAATTGTTCTTCATTCTTTGATAAATTTTTGTTGCTTTTTTATTTTCAAAAATTAACCATGTTTCTAGCCTCTCGTTGTATGCAGGGCATAGCCTGAGGGGGCTGCAACTCTCACCGAAATGGGACCCCTTTACTTAGCTTAAAGTTTGATACTTAATTTACAATTCAACTTGAGCTTACAATTTGATGACCGACCCTCCCCCTCCCCCCCTTTCTGAAATAAAATCATGGCTATGCTACTGGCGGCTTGCAGTTATTTAAATTGTGAAAATCTATTTAAATGGAGGTTCACAAAATAAATTTGCAGACAAGGACGTACCCAGTGGGGTGGTCCAGGGGGTCCGGACCCCCTCCGAAATTTCAGATTTTGTAAACAAAATAATAATGATGAAGTTTTGTTGTATAAAATTCTGCCTTTTTCACCGTCTGGACCCCCTCCGAAATTTTTTTCTGGGTACGTCCCTGTTTGCAGATACGACATACCTTACAAATTAAAACACATTTGCATTTCCAGCAGTTAAAGGAAAGGAAGTTAAAGGAAAACAATGCATGCAACTGAAAGAAAACAAGTAATTTATGGTCTTACATTTCGTCACCATGATAAGTTTTAGCAAAAGTGTTGTCTTGATTCTTTATTTCTTTTTTTTTTTTCAAAGGATAATATTGAAAAATGTAATTGCTTTAGCTCCGAAACACTTATTTTACTCTCATCTGTTTCCCCCCAAATGTTGTTCTGAGGAACAAAACATCATAAGCCTATTATCTTCTGCTTACCAGTTTTACATTTAGAGATTGCTTTTTGCTTAAATATTTATTTATATTTTTAAATCATGCATTGCTACGTCTTACTTGATCTAGCATGTGCACCCCCTCAGAAAATGTAAAGCAATTATTAAAAGAAGCATTTTAAAACATTTTTATTAACTCTAGAAACAATAAAGGTTTAAAATACCTGATCCCCCTGCCCCTGGAAACGGTAACCTATATATGCTACTGTAATTGTTATTTCCGTTAATATCCATTTTTTAAAACTTATCAACTGAATATATCATTCCAAAACTTGATTAATCTGAAATCATTTCTCATAAATTTTCGACGAAGCGTTGTTGTTAAATATTTTGAAACAATGTCATTTATTTGGATTTGACTTAACTATGTTCACATGTACATACAACGATACGGTTTAATTAATTTTTCTTATAAAGAAAATGATTATTGCTTACCTTAGATGTATCTGATGGTTGGAAATTGCATCTTGGAATGCTTCTTATCCGTTTATTTTTTAGTTGAGGGTCCTTAGAAAATCCAAACACAGTAACACGGGGTCCATTTTTATAATTTCCTCGGCAATTTGGAACACAACTTGAATGGCATCTTAGAAGAAATATTCAACTCATGCTAACAAGTAAAAAATTAGTGCGTGATACCTCACAATATGAAAGGAAAAATTCGAAACACGCGTGATTTCAAGCGAGAGCAACTTGTAGAACGCAAAGCACATGGTGAAACATACCGGTAGAACGACTTTCAAAAAATGCTCTCCTTCCTTAGGGGACGGGTGAAGAAGGCCTAGATATGACTACGTCACACAACATTCTAGTTCCTGCGCGCAGGCTTTGTTATATATCTCCCGTGGGTGGTGGTTGAGTACGGTGCATGCGGGAAGAATGATTAATGATCCTTTCCCCACCTTGAAAACTTAACAAAAGAAGAGGGGTAATCTTAGGCACGGATTAGGAAAGAACTGAAATCCCAGAAAACTGGTTTTATCGTCGCTAACTGACATCATAACTAAGAATGATAGCTACAATAAGAACGTAGTCTAAACCAGGGTTCGTTGATTAAAATCATGATTTAAATCAAGGGATTTTTTTTTTTTAAATGTGATTACAATCATTTTTTCAAAAATGGATTTTGTATTGATAGAATGTATTCTAAATAAAAAAATCTTCAACATTCAAGTGAAATTAATTTCTTATAATACCATTAGATCAGGGACGTACCCCAAAAAAATTTTCGGGGGGGGGGGGTCCAAACGGTGAAAAAGGCAGAATTTTTCACAAAAAGACGTCAACATTCTTATTTTGTTAACAAAAACTGAAATTTCGGCGGGGGGGTCCGGACCCCCTGGACCAACCCCTGGGTACGTCCTTGCATTAGATGGCACTGCAGTGGTTTAGAGAATCCTTCAAGGTAAGGGAGGGGGGAGTGACTTTTGAGTGTGACAGTGTGAGAACAAAAGAAATTTGATCAGGAAAATTGGCAACACTAGAATTATTTCAGATTTTAGAACACGCTTGTTTAGGATTCCGTGTTCAGAGAGCTATTGCTAAAGTACAAGGATAACGTCAGGAAGGAAGAAAGATAATATTTGGATGTACTTTAATGAAGGGCAGACAGTTTCTGGAAAAGGTGTTATAGCCAAATGCAAGAACTGTGGAAAAGTTATGATGGGATTAGTAGCCAGAATGAAAGCACATGTAGATAAATGTTTTGATGATTATGAAATGATATTAATAGTGAGAAACCTCAAGAAACAATTTAACTTGTACAAAATCTGAGGCAGCCAAACCTATGAAAAGAAAAATCAGTGAGATAGAAAATGATGGTGTTCTTAAGAACAGCATGAATGATTATGTCATAAAGACCACTAAAAGCAAATATTAGATGAGGAAGTGGTAAGATATATTTATGCCACCAATTCTGCTTTTCATCAGGTTAATCATCCCCAATTTAAAAAGATGATTTCTGCTTTAAAGCCAGGGTATACTGCTCCAAATGAAGTAGAAATAGGTGGAGCATTACTTGATAATATATATGATCAAGAGAAAGAAAAATGTTCCAAGCACCTAAGTGGACAAATTGTTAACTTTAGTATAGATGGATGGTCAAATGTTCATAATGAACCAATATTATGTGCTGTAGTTTGTTGTCTTGCATGATAAATTTGATTTGAATTGTCATGTTTGTTTCATATTAAAATTTGTTTATCTATGCACTTATTATAATAATAGCTAAAATAGCATAAAATATATTTTACATAGATTGTTTAAAATGTCATACTACTTTTATAATATGCAAAATAAATTCATATTAGGAATTTTTAAAACATCTTAAAAAAAATCCGATTTAAATCGAAAAAATCTGATTTAAATCAAAAAAATCCGATTTTTTAGATTTTTTTTAAAAAATAAAAAAAATCACGAACCCTGGTCTAAACGCACCTTACGAGACATTTAACAAATAAAAACTTACTGAAACTTTTTCAACTTTTTATTTACCAAATACATACAATATATTTATAAATTTGATTTAATAGATCATCGTACTCACACAGAGGGATCATAGTTCTCGTCTCTCTTCAGCTCTTTCTTATACTGATGGATTTCTTTGTTCTCTTGCATCCACAATTGAGCAGATGACTCTTGATTTTACAAGCCGAAAAAGTACCTGTACAATATGCAGCTGTTTCAAATTTACAGCAAAATTGTACAAGTACTCATTAGGCATAAAAAACAAACTGCATTGATCACATTCTAGGAGGAAAAAAATGCTGCAATGCTAAAGAAGGAAAATAAGATTATAAACAAATCATCACTTAACAATTTATAAATTCATAGTGCAAAATAATAGCAATGTGCAGCACGCAAAACTCAAACTTGACTTCAGCCCTCAAGAAGCTGCACATTTCACACTGTCACATACGACATCAGGTCTCCCAAGCCGTCACAAAAATATCTTATTGCTTACACTAGCAACTGATTCATGCTTGGCGAATTGCCCCTCTTATCCAGGGCTGGCCCAAGGGGGGTGCGAATGTAGGCGATCGCCTAAGGCCCCGCTCCTGGGCCACTTTATTGCTATCTCATAAGACATGATAGAGAAGAGGCCCCGCTCTTGTGCTTCGCCTGGGGCCCCGCACGCCCCTCAGGCCGTCTCTTGTCTTATCGAATCATCCCCAGCAGTAAATGACAATGACTTCACATGATACTGCATAAATAAAAAAGAAAATAAATTTTACATAACACATAAAGAACCTGTTAACAATTGAAAGGGGAAGAAATCTTATTGTAAATTGTTTTTAATGACTGCCCCAATAGAACCACAAAACAAAAGCATGGGGAATAATTCCGTAAGCGGGGGCAGGTTTAGTTGGCTTCATTTTTTGTTGCCAACGTCTAACCCATTAAGGTTGCCGTTAAAACAGTTCTCCATATATTCTAAGCACAATCCTTGCAGATTGGCTTATTTAGCAACGCGTAAAAGCTTTTGCGACATCTGGCTTGGCAACATGCCCCCGCTTGCGGTATTATTCCCAAAGCATGAAAGACAGCCTGACACTTTGGACATGCTTTTACACTTTATTGAAATTACTAAGAGAAAAAGAATTACAGTTTTTAAAATAATAGAAGTTTTTATCTTTGTAAAATTGGCTAAGTCTTAAAAAAAATACAAAATTTTAATTTTCTGTTCATTGGAAAAAAAAAAAAAATTATTAGATTAAGTGATAACTGAACATGTTAATTAATTCTTAAAATAATGAAAACAGAGCAATTAAAACAATTGTTATGAAACAGCAGCAATAGATAAATTTAAGTAGTAAGTAAAAATTGATTCCTTTGGCTTTAGTAATTTATAAAACCCATGACAAACATGCTTAATTCGAACATTTATAATTTCATTCTCAGTAAATAATAGTTAACACTTCCATAACTGTACTTTATAAATTAATTATAGTCTAGAAACATTTTATTACACTTGAAAAGTCATTCCATTTCACCTCTATTTCAAAAGAAACAAATTCAACATGCATTTTTATACAAACTTGAATCAAAACTACATTTTAAAAATCTTAAAACAGTCGTTTTTAAATGAAAATGAAATACAATCTTATGTAATAATATTTGCCTCAAGCTTGAATCAGAACATAAAACCAGACTCGTAAATAAGAACCATTATCAAATATCTAAAGTAAAAATTCAAAACAATGCAGCAAGCTGCATATATACTGACCTGGACGGCTTTTTCTCAATTACAATCAAATCTTAAATAACAGAGCTCGAAGTCGATTGACCGTTGAATTAAATTTTATCATGCACACTGGCTGCCTTTTTTTCAGAATTGCTGACGGCATTCGTAATTTTGTTGTTTATTATATCCTTGTATTTTTCAATACATGGTAACAGTAATTCAATTTCAAACTCAGTAAAGTTTTTCCTTTGGGTAAATATATCTACCAACACATACCACAAAAAATATCAGGAACACCACACCACTCGTAAACAAATCATCAAAACATGAGCTAGGATCTGTTCAGTGTTGCCAAAAAAGAATTCAAATTAATCTGACCAATCACAGAGATGCTTACAAAAAGACTGTGTCAGAGTTTGGATTACACCAATCCGGGCTTTAATTTTTTGGTGAATACCTTTTGCGGCTAATCCGCGTGCTAGTCCTGAAACTCGTGCTACGTGATTCTAGTGTTGACACCTGGTTGGTGAATAAGGGCGTAAGTATATGGAAGTAGCCATAGATATAGGAATAACTAGATCACGCATCCGTATACTAGTAAGAGGTTTTTCTTGTTGCCAAATATCTTCGGTGGCATCGCCCATGATAGTGGCAGAAAGAAGTGTCTTGATCATGGTTTATGGTTATTTTCGCCACTAGTCCAGCATCTTATTTATTTATTTATTTTTAATTAACTTTAAGCATTATCAGGCCCAAGTCGTGCTGTGCGTATAATTGCACCAACAGGTCTAGGAAAGGATCTGGAATATCTTTTCACTAATAACCCCCTTATTCACCAAACATTTGATGCGCGTGCTAGCACGTCAGGCAGTGCTACATCGAGGGTTAGTTGAAAAATGGTATTCACCACGCCTAACACTAGAACTAGCACCCGGTCAAAACCCGATCTAGCACTTGAAAATTAATCCTCCGAATTCGGAGGATTAGCATTGAAACAGCGCTCAACGCATGTGCAGTGAAAGCTCAGGGGCTCAGCGAAGCTGTAACTCTGCCATATTTATTTACATTTACATTTCTAGAACGACCCAGTACCGCGAGTCTCTGATTTGATTTGAGTAGTCCGCTAATTTAAATATAAATTTTTGCACAAATGCATGCAGATTAAACACAGCAGAAATTTGCTTTTGAAGGATTGTGTGCTCTGTGACTTTTTATGAATATCTAATCAGAGTTACGGGTATTTGTTTTCGTTAGAGTTGGGATGCTACCGTTTCATTGTATGTTTAAAGTTTTGTTTCCTTTCGTCTTTATATACTGTTGATCATACTCTATTTTTGTAAAACCTTCACGGCTCATATATTTCTAATACTTCTGATTAATACAGGTTATACAGTATTTTTTTTTTATCCGTACGATTTTTTTAACGTGTTTTTAATTAAAATTCTCTACGTTTACTGTATTAGTGCTTAAAATATACTATTATAAGCTGTCGTATCTAATTAGTACGTGTTAAAATGCATGCTTTACAAAATGTGCTACATGTATTAAAGATTTTAAAATATTATAATTTACTTTGTTTATAATTAACACAGTGCACAAAACCACCTAGGTGTTTATTTCTATCTATATAGTAATACTCAAATATTTTGATGATGCCATAGAATTTCTTTTAAAGGCATAGGTTAATTTATTATATATAATAAATTATGCTGACTCACTAGCTGAAATTGGTTTTACTAGCTGAATGGCAGGCATGTGGAGCAGATAAAAATGTAATTCTGCTTCACACTTGCTATTTTGCTGGAAATATAAGCTACCATTCTTTTATGAAATAAAAAATGAATGATGGTGCTCTTGCTGTGAGGTCACATTGAAAAGAAGACTGATTTAACCCAACCAGCTGATTCTAGGCACAGCATTTATCTCTTGGGAGTACAGAATTTTTTTTCTAGATCTGCCATTGATCGTACGCCTGTGAAACTTGAGGTAAGTGCTTTTGTTTAGTTAAATGGTTTAATTTTATGTATAGACTGGTTGAATATTTTTGAGTAGCTATGCTGCAAATTGTTTAACCCATTGTAGTTATTTTAGGTTAAAAGTGGACCACTGATTGTCAGTCTTTTTAATTGCTGTACAGCAAATTGTGGGATTTACAAAAATGTTTTTAGACTTACATTGAAATATTCGTTAAGGATTTCTTTTCTTTTTTGGGTTGTTTTGTAGTAAGTTTAGTTATTTTGTTTCAACTAGTAAATTTAGGGATGCAACATTCTACATACTGCATTTGGCAAATATGCCAGATATTACAAATATCCAGCAGTATATCTGTCCTAAAATTTTGTACTGCGAAATAACGTAGTATACATAATAAGTTCTAAAACAACAAATGTAATTTTTTAAATCGAAATACAGTAGAACCTCGATTCATCATTTTTCATGGGGTGCGTAGAAAAAAACGATGAATGAGGAAAAACGACAAATGCGGGTTCAAGTCAAAATAAGTAGAAAGCAATCTTTATGCATACACGTATAGCAACAAATACTAATTTCTTACAAAATTGTAAAACAAATAAATCGAAGATGAACATTAAATGATACATTTTAAAATTTCAGTTATTTTATATGGGGTTATTCATCATTTTTAAAAATTAAACGGTAAATTTTCAAGATTTACGATACTGCACCTTTCATGTGATTTTATGTTTGTATAAAAACGTTCATACAGTTTCAAATACCATTATTGCTTCAGACAAACTTCGTACTAGTGTACTCTCAGCCTTATCGGCATGAATATTATCCTCTGCTTTTCCATTACATTCATTTTTTGCATTATCACACGTTTCTTTCATGTTTAGGATACCACATGCCTCACCGTCTTGATTAATGGAATTATAATCATTAAGTTTCATGCTATTTAAATCTTCTTCAACATGCAACCACTGTTCATCTGATCATCAATGAACCAAGAAATCATACCAAGAAACATTTGCAGTTTGCATGCCATATGGATCCACTTCTTAACATTCAATTTCATTTTGGTCAGGAGAAATATTTTACAACGATGAATGCGGGAAAGTCACTTTTGGTCGAACGATACATGCGGGCTTCTTTAACGCTATTCAAATACAATCTGTGCAGGGACCATAGAAATAAGACGATCAATCTGGGAAAACGATGAATGCGGGAACGATAGATCGGGGTTCTACTGTATTTCACTTTTAATGATTTTTCAAATTACATTTTTATCACATGAAGAAAACAGGAAAAAAATTAAGCACTTTTAGCTTTTTTCAAAATAGCAAATTTTGATGCAGTGGAGCATTTTTGCAACTGAAGAAGGGTGAATCTTTTGTACCACCTGAAACAATCATCTTGATACATAGCCATTTTTATGTGTGCTATTTTACAATTCTTTTAATTATTTTAAATTTCAACATTAGTCTTGGGCTGAGTGTTCTTGTTAAAAATAGTAATTGTTCTTCATTCTTTGATAAATTTTTGTTGCTTTTTTATTTTCAAAAATTAACCATGTTTCTAGCCTCTCGTTGTATGCAGGGCATAGCCTGAGGGGGCTGCAACTCTCACCGAAATGGGACCCCTTTACTTAGCTTAAAGTTTGATACTTAATTTACAATTCAACTTGAGCTTACAATTTGATGACCGACCCTCCCCCTCCCCCCCTTTCTGAAATAAAATCATGGCTATGCTACTGGCGGCTTGCAGTTATTTAAATTGTGAAAATCTATTTAAATGGAGGTTCACAAAATAAATTTGCAGACAAGGACGTACCCAGTGGGGTGGTCCAGGGGGTCCGGACCCCCTCCGAAATTTCAGATTTTGTAAACAAAATAATAATGATGAAGTTTTGTTGTATAAAATTCTGCCTTTTTCACCGTCTGGACCCCCTCCGAAATTTTTTTCTGGGTACGTCCCTGTTTGCAGATACGACATACCTTACAAATTAAAACACATTTGCATTTCCAGCAGTTAAAGGAAAGGAAGTTAAAGGAAAACAATGCATGCAACTGAAAGAAAACAAGTAATTTATGGTCTTACATTTCGTCACCATGATAAGTTTTAGCAAAAGTGTTGTCTTGATTCTTTATTTCTTTTTTTTTTTTCAAAGGATAATATTGAAAAATGTAATTGCTTTAGCTCCGAAACACTTATTTTACTCTCATCTGTTTCCCCCCAAATGTTGTTCTGAGGAACAAAACATCATAAGCCTATTATCTTCTGCTTACCAGTTTTACATTTAGAGATTGCTTTTTGCTTAAATATTTATTTATATTTTTAAATCATGCATTGCTACGTCTTACTTGATCTAGCATGTGCACCCCCTCAGAAAATGTAAAGCAATTATTAAAAGAAGCATTTTAAAACATTTTTATTAACTCTAGAAACAATAAAGGTTTAAAATACCTGATCCCCCTGCCCCTGGAAACGGTAACCTATATATGCTACTGTAATTGTTATTTCCGTTAATATCCATTTTTTAAAACTTATCAACTGAATATATCATTCCAAAACTTGATTAATCTGAAATCATTTCTCATAAATTTTCGACGAAGCGTTGTTGTTAAATATTTTGAAACAATGTCATTTATTTGGATTTGACTTAACTATGTTCACATGTACATACAACGATACGGTTTAATTAATTTTTCTTATAAAGAAAATGATTATTGCTTACCTTAGATGTATCTGATGGTTGGAAATTGCATCTTGGAATGCTTCTTATCCGTTTATTTTTTAGTTGAGGGTCCTTAGAAAATCCAAACACAGTAACACGGGGTCCATTTTTATAATTTCCTCGGCAATTTGGAACACAACTTGAATGGCATCTTAGAAGAAATATTCAACTCATGCTAACAAGTAAAAAATTAGTGCGTGATACCTCACAATATGAAAGGAAAAATTCGAAACACGCGTGATTTCAAGCGAGAGCAACTTGTAGAACGCAAAGCACATGGTGAAACATACCGGTAGAACGACTTTCAAAAAATGCTCTCCTTCCTTAGGGGACGGGTGAAGAAGGCCTAGATATGACTACGTCACACAACATTCTAGTTCCTGCGCGCAGGCTTTGTTATATATCTCCCGTGGGTGGTGGTTGAGTACGGTGCATGCGGGAAGAATGATTAATGATCCTTTCCCCACCTTGAAAACTTAACAAAAGAAGAGGGGTAATCTTAGGCACGGATTAGGAAAGAACTGAAATCCCAGAAAACTGGTTTTATCGTCGCTAACTGACATCATAACTAAGAATGATAGCTACAATAAGAACGTAGTCTAAACCAGGGTTCGTTGATTAAAATCATGATTTAAATCAAGGGATTTTTTTTTTTTAAATGTGATTACAATCATTTTTTCAAAAATGGATTTTGTATTGATAGAATGTATTCTAAATAAAAAAATCTTCAACATTCAAGTGAAATTAATTTCTTATAATACCATTAGATCAGGGACGTACCCCAAAAAAATTTTCGGGGGGGGGGGGGGGGGGTTCCAAACGGTGAAAAAGGCAGAATTTTTCACAAAAAGACGTCAACATTCTTATTTTGTTAACAAAAACTGAAATTTCGGCGGGGGGGTCCGGACCCCCTGGACCAACCCCTGGGTACGTCCTTGCATTAGATGGCACTGCAGTGGTTTAGAGAATCCTTCAAGGTAAGGGAGGGGGGAGTGACTTTTGAGTGTGACAGTGTGAGAACAAAAGAAATTTGATCAGGAAAATTGGCAACACTAGAATTATTTCAGATTTTAGAACACGCTTGTTTAGGATTCCGTGTTCAGAGAGCTATTGCTAAAGTACAAGGATAACGTCAGGAAGGAAGAAAGATAATATTTGGATGTACTTTAATGAAGGGCAGACAGTTTCTGGAAAAGGTGTTAAAGCCAAATGCAAGAACTGTGGAAAAGTTATGATGGGATTAGTAGCCAGAATGAAAGCACATGTAGATAAATGTTTTGATGATTATGAAATGATATTAATAGTGAGAAACCTCAAGAAACAATTTAACTTGTACAAAATCTGAGGCAGCCAAACCTATGAAAAGAAAAATCAGTGAGATAGAAAATGATGTGTGTTCTTAAGAACAGCATGAATGATTATGTCATAAAGACCACTAAAAGCAAATATTAGATGAGGAAGTGGTAAGATATATTTATGCCACCAATTCTGCTTTTCATCAGGTTAATCATCCCCAATTTAAAAAGATGATTTCTGCTTTAAAGCCAGGGTATACTGCTCCAAATGAAGTAGAAATAGGTGGAGCATTACTTGATAATATATATGATCAAGAGAAAGAAAAATGTTCCAAGCACCTAAGTGGACAAATTGTTAACTTTAGTATAGATGGATGGTCAAATGTTCATAATGAACCAATATTATGTGCTGTAGTTTGTTGTCTTGCATGATAAATTTGATTTGAATTGTCATGTTTGTTTCATATTAAAATTTGTTTATCTATGCACTTATTATAATAATAGCTAAAATAGCATAAAATATATTTTACATAGATTGTTTAAAATGTCATACTACTTTTATAATATGCAAAATAAATTCATATTAGGAATTTTTAAAACATCTTAAAAAAAATCCGATTTAAATCGAAAAAATCTGATTTAAATCAAAAAAATCCGATTTTTTAGATTTTTTTTAAAAAATAAAAAAAATCACGAACCCTGGTCTAAACGCACCTTACGAGACATTTAACAAATAAAAACTTACTGAAACTTTTTCAACTTTTTATTTACCAAATACATACAATATATTTATAAATTTGATTTAATAGATCATCGTACTCACACAGAGGGATCATAGTTCTCGTCTCTCTTCAGCTCTTTCTTATACTGATGGATTTCTTTGTTCTCTTGCATCCACAATTGAGCAGATGACTCTTGATTTTACAAGCCGAAAAAGTACCTGTACAATATGCAGCTGTTTCAAATTTACAGCAAAATTGTACAAGTACTCATTAGGCATAAAAAACAAACTGCATTGATCACATTCTAGGAGGAAAAAAATGCTGCAATGCTAAAGAAGGAAAATAAGATTATAAACAAATCATCACTTAACAATTTATAAATTCATAGTGCAAAATAATAGCAATGTGCAGCACGCAAAACTCAAACTTGACTTCAGCCCTCAAGAAGCTGCACATTTCACACTGTCACATACGACATCAGGTCTCCCAAGCCGTCACAAAAATATCTTATTGCTTACACTAGCAACTGATTCATGCTTGGCGAATTGCCCCTCTTATCCAGGGCTGGCCCAAGGGGGGTGCGAATGTAGGCGATCGCCTAAGGCCCCGCTCCTGGGCCACTTTATTGCTATCTCATAAGACATGATAGAGAAGAGGCCCCGCTCTTGTGCTTCGCCTGGGGCCCCGCACGCCCCTCAGGCCGTCTCTTGTCTTATCGAATCATCCCCAGCAGTAAATGACAATGACTTCACATGATACTGCATAAATAAAAAAGAAAATAAATTTTACATAACACATAAAGAACCTGTTAACAATTGAAAGGGGAAGAAATCTTATTGTAAATTGTTTTTAATGACTGCCCCAATAGAACCACAAAACAAAAGCATGGGGAATAATTCCGTAAGCGGGGGCAGGTTTAGTTGGCTTCATTTTTTGTTGCCAACGTCTAACCCATTAAGGTTGCCGTTAAAACAGTTCTCCATATATTCTAAGCACAATCCTTGCAGATTGGCTTATTTAGCAACGCGTAAAAGCTTTTGCGACATCTGGCTTGGCAACATGCCCCCGCTTGCGGTATTATTCCCAAAGCATGAAAGACAGCCTGACACTTTGGACATGCTTTTACACTTTATTGAAATTACTAAGAGAAAAAGAATTACAGTTTTTAAAATAATAGAAGTTTTTATCTTTGTAAAATTGGCTAAGTCTTAAAAAAAATACAAAATTTTAATTTTCTGTTCATTGGAAAAAAAAAAAAATTATTAGATTAAGTGATAACTGAACATGTTAATTAATTCTTAAAATAATGAAAACAGAGCAATTAAAACAATTGTTATGAAACAGCAGCAATAGATAAATTTAAGTAGTAAGTAAAAATTGATTCCTTTGGCTTTAGTAATTTATAAAACCCATGACAAACATGCTTAATTCGAACATTTATAATTTCATTCTCAGTAAATAATAGTTAACACTTCCATAACTGTACTTTATAAATTAATTATAGTCTAGAAACATTTTATTACACTTGAAAAGTCATTCCATTTCACCTCTATTTCAAAAGAAACAAATTCAACATGCATTTTTATACAAACTTGAATCAAAACTACATTTTAAAAATCTTAAAACAGTCGTTTTTAAATGAAAATGAAATACAATCTTATGTAATAATATTTGCCTCAAGCTTGAATCAGAACATAAAACCAGACTCGTAAATAAGAACCATTATCAAATATCTAAAGTAAAAATTCAAAACAATGCAGCAAGCTGCATATATACTGACCTGGACGGCTTTTTCTCAATTACAATCAAATCTTAAATAACAGAGCTCGAAGTCGATTGACCGTTGAATTAAATTTTATCATGCACACTGGCTGCCTTTTTTTCAGAATTGCTGACGGCATTCGTAATTTTGTTGTTTATTATATCCTTGTATTTTTCAATACATGGTAACAGTAATTCAATTTCAAACTCAGTAAAGTTTTTCCTTTGGGTAAATATATCTACCAACACATACCACAAAAAATATCAGGAACACCACACCACTCGTAAACAAATCATCAAAACATGAGCTAGGATCTGTTCAGTGTTGCCAAAAAAGAATTCAAATTAATCTGACCAATCACAGAGATGCTTACAAAAAGACTGTGTCAGAGTTTGGATTACACCAATCCGGGCTTTAATTTTTTGGTGAATACCTTTTGCGGCTAATCCGCGTGCTAGTCCTGAAACTCGTGCTACGTGATTCTAGTGTTGACACCTGGTTGGTGAATAAGGGCGTAAATGCTTGAAATTGGGGTATTGAAAATCAAATACCAATTGATGTTCAATAACAGTAGTATTTTTAAATTTCCTGTTTACCTATGCTTTTCGTTCACTTTGTAAAGTAATTGAAGGAGATATTGCACATCCTTCTTGAATTAAAGTAAACATTGCTTGATTCATGTTTCTAAATAAATATAATCCTAAAACATTTGACTGTACGATATATATATATATATATCTATATATATATACTTATTTTTAAATTGCATACTTGGCACTTAAACTATAAAAAATGAGATAAATAAAGCATCGTAATTTACTTTTTACGAATAATTATTAATCATATTTTACAGGAAATGATTAATTTTTCTATCATTTTTCAAAAATAACTCTTGAATTGGGGATATTGAATTTATCTTATTTATTCTAACTAGATTTTCCACATTTGAGCATTTTTTAACGACTTTTAAAATTACTAGTTTTAATATTAAATTCATTTTTTTTAGTTCAACGTGATTGTTTGTTTAAGTCTTTATTTATGTTTCTTTATACTTTTGTTTAAGTAAGCTTTAAGTTAGTGTTTTATGGTAAGTATTTTAACTTTTTTTTTTTTTTTTTTTTTTTTTTTAAATAAGCATATCAGCTCTGTAGTGTTGTATCAAATCCACAGTTCCAAATCCCATAATTTGCATCATCAAAAATTGTTTTCAAGTATATATACAATTGGGGAATTTTTTTTTATAAAACCTGAATTATCAAGGATATTTTTTTCTTAATTCTTGTAGCCACCATGCTTTTCAAAATTATAAAAGTGTCGTTGATATTTTTTAGGACTGAATTAAACAAACATCTTTAACAATGTATTTTAATGTACAATAAGCAAATGAAGTAAAATGTCAGACTGCGGACTCTTGAGTACATATTGAAATGGTTATTGGCACCTGAGGCAATCCATAATTTTGCCATCCCTCTCATTCTTTCATTCAGAGTTTTGACATTGGAATTTGTTAATGTTGCTTTCGTATTTTAGTTTTTAGCTTTGATTTTTTTAAAAGTATCAGGAAGAATACCTAAAAATATGCTATACATAGTAAGCCTTCTTCGAACATGTACTGTTATTAAATTGAGAGTTAACAAGATTTTTAAAAATATTTTAGTACGGCTTCAACTTGGTGGAGAATTATCTCGCTTGAATTCCAGCATAAAATAATGCTTTATTCTTTATATTTATCCCTGCTTTATTTCTTTACTGCAAATTTGATATTGAAATTACAATAAAATATTGTTCCAATGAACTTTACAAATATTTCAGATAAACAAAAATTTGGTATGAGATCATCATTTACCTACTATTACAATTTTAAGCTATGTTTGTCAGAAAAGGATGTAAAAATAATGAACTTTTGTGTATTTGGGATTCTGAGAAATAAACATGTGTGTTTCTCTGTAGGAAACAGGGAGACGCATAAAATAAATATGTATTAAATGCATGCATTTTCACATATCTTCTCCCATCAAGCTTTTTGAAAAAATATTTCTTCAAATTTAGCCGAGAGTATGGTAAAATTAAAGAATAGAGAATGTTTTTATTCAAAACAATGAGCCTTGGTATATTTTAAACAAAGAATAATAATCTATTGAAAATATATTAACTGTATTAAAATAATCTATATTTACTATGTTAGTTATGAGAAATGTGTGAAAAACATGCACCCCAGAAAAAAAAATGGGGGTGGGTATTTAAAATATCCTAAATATTAATATTAGCTAAACATGTTTTTACCTGTACAAAGTTGTGGATGTACATAAGCGAAAATGCACTGTTCTAGAAAGGCAATTTTTAGAAAACTGGTGTTTACATTTAGGGTTCCAAGTTTATTACATTGTAATATTTTTAGAATGTAATATTATAACTTTTTGGAAATCGGTTCCTTTTTAAGATATAAAGGACGTGTAAAAAACACGTTTTGGACTCTCACTTCAAAAGGGATAAAATTTCCTAAGTATAGCCTTTTTGCTTTAAAAAAAAAAAAAAAAAAGTAGAAGAAGGCGTATTTGAATCTCAAGAACGTTAGAAATACATTTATGAGGGAAAGAAAGATCCAAACTCAATCACCAAACTATGCCACAATATTATGATTTTCTTAAAATGTAACAAGAAGCACAACCCCCCCCCCTTGATATGAACGTAGTTTTCTCTTACGAGATCTATGACACCTCGGTCTTTTACCCTAGTATTTCGAATATACACAGTTGATATTTTATTTCAGTTCACATCTTTGTTCAGAAAAAGTTTTTGTTTTCCTTGTGTGCAAAAATAAACATTTTATCGATTATTTTAATGTGTTACATTTTTAGACCATCTAACAGCAAAAATAAACTAAAAATAGCTAGCAAAATATCATAACAAAATGTTTTTTCTTTGAATTTGGTTCTGAACGAATCATCAATTCTGTATTTAAATGTAAATTAATGATGTTGCATAGCAGTCGTAAGCAGCGACGTTTTCGTCTTTCTGCCACTATCGTGTCGTCTGCTCCGGAAGTGCACTGGCAACAAGTTTCCTCCCCTTGTGCGCAATCTAGTTCACTATTCCTATATCTATGGAAGTAGCAGGTGTACTGTACCGCTCAAAATTTAATTAAAATATGAAGAGTATCTTTGAGGATCCGTTGGTACTTGAAGATTTCTCTTTCGCAGAGATATATAGGTACGAGAGAGGTCTATATGAAGCTTCGGGAGATGAACAATTTCAGCTAGTTGCAGCGAAAGAAAAATGCTTATTGCTCTATAGAGAAAAGTTCATAGGTGATATAAAGTTTCAAAAGGTAATAATAAATATTGTTTATACATGCACAGACAGCTTTCTGTAGAAATATAAGTCCAGAATTCGGCAAAACACTGAAATTCATGATTTTTTTCCGTATTAAAAGCGATTGTTTACATTATTTTTACACGCACCATTTTCAATCAGCAAAATGTAAACATTTCGCATCATATCACTGTTATGCAGTGGCGCAGAGAGGGAGGGGGAGCAGGGGAAAAATCCCCTGGGCCCCAGCTTGTGAAGGGGCCCCCCCTTTTGCTGTTTATATGATACTTAATTGTGTGTTGTCAATTTTGTAAAATAAAAAAGTCCAAATTTAGATTATCCGTATGTTTCAAATTAATTTTTAAGTGAAATTACAAAAAGCCAGCTAGAGCAAAAACCATCCACTTGGCCAAAACGAGAAGTGTTTCTGATTGAGTTTTTTTTTTTTTGCAAGAAAGGTATAGAGATTGACGGTATTATTCAACGGTTTGCCATGACTAAAAGTAGAAAAGATTTATTTAACAAGAAATTGTTTTTTTTTCCGAGACACATTGTTAAATAGTGGAAGAAAGGGTTTAGCCAGAGGAGAGACTATGGGGATCAACCAACATCCAAAATTTTGAAATTTCCACTTTTTTGGCCTTATGAAATTTTTTTGCTGCCTGCTTGCATGGAAGTATGAATAAAAATATTATTTGTTTCAATACTGAGGAAACATGCCATGCAAAAATGTTAACGTTGCAAATACTGTTTCTCTATGGAGGTGACGAAACCTTCAAAACAAAATGTTGGTATTTTTTAGAGAATGGATGTTTATTAAAGAATAATACTCTTTTAAATTAATAATTTTAATTCTATTAATTAATTGCCAATTACTATTAATTTAAAGTTTCTTTAAATGATTTATAATTTTAATAAGGAATAAATGATTGATCTAATACGACATCAAAGGGATTTCTGGATAGCAAAGGGACCCATGATAAGATTTTATCCCCGGGGCCCCGACTTGGCTCTCTGCGCCTCTGCTGTTATGATCGATTATATTACGGAAGATCTCAGCCGATTATGTTTCTGGCCGTTAAGAACAATTGATAATTATTTTCCGAATAAAATCCTATTAGGACATTTTATCTTTTTACACATACCCACACACCATTTTTCATCAACTATATGTAAACATTCGCACCTGAAAGCTGTTTGCTGTTACGATTGATTTATCCTACAGAAGACCTCAGTTCATTATGTTTCTGGCCTTTAAGAACTATTTTTAATTTCTGATGTCGTGTAGATTTATTGTTATTGATTGATATTGTTGTTGATTTAGATTAGACTGGTCTTGGTTGTGTAGATTTATTGTTTTCACTTTTAACACTAGATACTCGTGATAAATGAATATATGAACGCGTGTATAATATGCATAAGTGCACACATCTGTGCAACACGCTTGGGCATAGTGACTAAAAAATATTTCTTTTAGGTAAGGTAACTATCCATCTTTTTTTATAAAATAAATAAGAAACTTGGAATGACCGGAAAACAATCTGCAAGACCTTTGAATGTATCCATGCACGGCATGCGTCTACATTATCTGACTATGGCTAATTTACAGTTGCACTAATGACTGCTAATTTCAAGCCCTGGAAATAGGGCTATGAACATATAAAATAGCTTGTGAACAAATACAAATGCTCAGTACCCACAAATATCTTCAAGGTTTAATTTTTCTACCAGGAGAAAAGAAAAAGAACCTTTTACATTTTTTTTTAAGACTTGTGGACATTTATTGAAAAGTTTACAGTTACAAATCTTGAAAATACACAATTCATAAATAAAAAAACACCATAATATAAAGAAACACTTCAAAGGGTACTTTTCTAGTAAAGGAGTGACATGCAAAAAATGTTTCTATAACAACATGCCAAAGATATTCGTACTAAGGTATTATGCATAAAGGCTACCATAGATTGCAACCTTTTAAGCCAAGAAAATGCTTTGACCTCTAAAAAATTTTCATGGTGTCCTCGATTATAAAAAATACTCCTTGAAGTAAAATTTATTGATAAAACAATTTACCCCCGTATGCAGACAACTCAACTAATGAAGTGATAATGATACGATCATTTTCTAAAAAATAATGATCGTATCACTATCTCGTATGCAAACTCGAAGAAAATGATGATCATTATCTCTGATGTCAGAAAGTACCCCGATCACTTTCTCCAAAACAACTTTTAGAGACGATATCAATTATATCGAATGCAGACCAATCAGAGGTCTTTTAGCACTGGGGTTTATTAATATGACGTAACGTAGAATTTGCCCTGCTGTACCCTGTCTGCTAGCAGCTAGCGAGTTTATTTTGATTTTAACGGGGAGCTCATGATGGCTGAAAGTGGTTGTTTAAGCCTTGCTATGCAATATAATAGATCGAATAGAAATAAAAGGACTTGCAAAAGTGTTTTAAAACATTTCAATAACGATATAAGTTCAGTAGTCAGTTTTGTAAAGATAATTTTTTGTACAAAGGTATACAGATTAAACTCGCAAATTAAATTTGCGATTTGTATTTGCTTTCGTTAGAGTGGGAATGTTAAAGTTTTATGGTGAGTATGTTTAAACTTTTATCGTTTTTCGTCTTTATGTTAATTATACTCTTTTGCAATGCATGAACTGCAACTCATATTCTTTCTAACACTCCTGATTAATACACGTTACATAGTTATGCAGAGTGCATTGCAATAGCATTTTCTTTTCTTTTTTTTTTTTTTTTTAAACCACACGATTTCTTGTAATGTGCTTTTAATTAAGATACCCTACATTTACTATGTTAGTGTTTAAAAATATACTACTATAACATGTTGAACTTAATTAGTTTCAGCCGTATAGTTTTAAGAGTAATATGCTAACTGATTTTTTGGGAATGACAGAAATATTCATATTTCTGCCTTCTCAAATAAATCTGTTGGATACTCTAAAAACAGATCTCTAATTGCCAGTGAAGTGTGCTACCTCACCAAGTGGAGATAACTTGCCAAAGTGTACAATGTTCAAGTTAATCGCAAAAGGTAAGCAATATCTTTTAGTTTTGTACAAGTTACTAGCCGCCTCCCGTGACCAGTTGGTTCGCCATCTTAATAAATATTGTTCAAAGAGAATACTGTTCCTCACCGGCTTCCTTGGCACATGGCTGTTTCCTCCCGTATTTTTAAAAAAATCAATCATGCTTCCTTCATTTTATTAATGTTAACCCATTTATGCCTAGTGTCCCTTTTTTGGGACGGCATTTTCGCTATTAGTCGAAAACGTTATTTATTTTTCCTAGCCTTTATTCATGAGTATTGAGCCTCAACTCTACAAAATATTTTAACATGACCAAATAGGATGTTAATATTTGGATTTTTATGCATAATGATTTTAAAAGAAATCATCCCTTGTTCAAGAAGTTGACATCAGAAATTTATCTATTATTTCTGTTATCAGTAAAAATCGAAGAAAGTCGCAAAAATATCCACGCACAAATGGGTTAATAATGTTTCAACTGAATAAACAGAATCTTAATTGAGAAGAGCATTGAATTTATAAAATGCTCCCAATTTTTATTTCAGAATTGGGGACATTATGCTAAGGGGATCATAATTTTAAATTGAGGTGACCAGATTTTTGTAGTCAGAATCGGGGACATGTCCCCGATTCTAAAACAAAACTGGGGACATTTATAATTAATGCAATAATTAACAGTAATTTAATTGAAAAACAATGCAATAATTAAAAATTTTCCCCAGTTCCATTTTTATATTCTGGGGACAATTGAAAAACGTCTTGAAAATGGCCGGAAAACGGGGACATTTGGTCACCTTATTTTAAATGTAAAATTGGGGACATTTTATAATTAATGAAATAATTGTTACCTAATTAAAAACAATGTAATTAAAAATTGTCCCCACTTTTCTTTTTAACATTTTGGGGACAAATCACAAAAGAACACAGAAATTGGGGACGTCTGTTAGGCATAAGTAACCAATAGGCTTACTCTAAGGGCCGGTTCGTGAATTCACTTCTCGGTTATGAACCGGTGCTACCGGTCATTCTTCAGTCAAGTGACATCACAGTTGTCAACCGGTTTTGGTCATCCTCAGCACATTCGATTCCAAGCCAAGAAAACAAAAATAAACATTGACAAGACTACACTCATAACCGGAATAACCCACCTTGCTAGCAGGGTCATTCTGGTTGCGCTCTGGTCATGCTGAGCAGACGACCGAAACTTTTTCGAACGCTCTGGTCGTGCACGACCAGAGCATTTGACCCAGTGCACCGCAGCACTCAAACCGGAGCACAACCAGTGAATTCTCAAAGGCACCCTACGTGAGCACGCAAAATACCAATGTTAAAAACAAAAGAAATAGTCGGGCAGACGATACGGAGCAGAATCTGAGGGAGGACTCCGATTGTACACTTATAAATTTTTCAAAATGTATATATTTACTATTTAATAGTGCCAATGTAGCTGTTTACTTTTATTAGATACTGCTCTTTTTGTATGACAAGGATGGCTCCCGCAACTCCCATCCTAATAACTGGAGTTACTTATATTCTTAGGGAGTAGCCACTTTACTAACATGAAACAAATATGAAGCATCTATGATAATTTACAAATTGAGATACTTCAATATTATGTTCTATGCTGTACACCCTCCAAAAAAGTATTCGGGCAAGAGAGAAATTTTCTATGTTGGTTTCGTATATTAAATATTATTTATAGAATATGAATTAGGCTATGTATAAATATCAATTTCAATATTTCTGTCAGGTTGTGCATTTCTCAAAAACTCAATTATTATTCGCAAATCTAAAATAGGAATTTTCTCTCTTGCTCGAATTCTTTTTTTGGAGGGTGTAGGTGTGCAAAGTCAGATCGAAGATACAAGACAAGACCTTTTGGTGCAAGACGAGATCTGGGATGCAAAAAGATACCTTCGGTGCAAAGACCTCATAGTACAGGATTAGACCTTTGAGTTATTTAATAGCCTTTGAGTTCTTTACTAGCAAGTTTCTGTTTAGAGACTAAAGTGATATTACTAGTTTCTAAACAAAACCAGCTGGTTTCGTCTCCCTTTTGTTGGTGTGTTCAAAAATTGTAGTCCAACATAAAATGAGCAGAAAGGAAAAAACAAGAAAAATAAAACAAAACTGCAGTATGAAAAATAATGACAGCATAGCAAATGAACAGGTAGAAACAAGAAAACAACAAGCAACAAGGAAATTTTCAAATTAAAGAAATATTTTATTCGCTGAGTTACATGGAAAACTGAAACATTCTTTAACTTTGAAACTACATCATGATCTGATATTAAGCTTTAAATTAAGAGTGTTTGAGATACCCTCAATATTATGTTCTATGTTCCAGTGTTTGATCAATAAAGAACAGATTTATTTATTTTGTGTAATATTAGCTCTTTTAACTGAAGAAATAACACCCAATTTCTACTGATAGTGCAAGATGAGATCTCAGAATGCGAAATAAGACCAAGCCAGTTTTCCTATCATTTGGTTAATCCTTTAATAGTTATAGAAGACTTTACAATTCGTGATTTCCCCCCCCCCCCTTTTCACATTTATACACTAGATATTTTTTACCTTTAGAAACTGCAAAGTAATATTACTAGCCTCTAAAAAAAAAAACCAGCTGGTTTTGTCTGCCTCCTCTTGGTGTTGTGTTCGGATTGATTGAATTCCAAGATGAAACCAGCAGACCTAAAACAGGGTGTCTACCACAAAAAGTAAGCTTGATTTCTTGACCTTTTCTTGACCATAACAAATACGAAACTAATATCAAAAATACATCGTGCCAGGGATGCAGAATATGTTCTGTCCGGCGATCTACGATTGGAGGAAATTTTAGCCATCTGGGGAAATTTTGCAGAAAAATATACAACTGATTTTGATTTTAACAATGAATTAAAAAATTCTTCGAGTTTTTCTTTTCCCTGCCCATTTTTAAAGCGATTTTTTTAAAAACTTTTTCACTGATCAGCCGTTTGCTTTCAGTTAACTTTGACCAATTGCTATTAAAAAAAAAGAAGATTTGCCATTGATCGCCGTAAAAAAGATTTGCAATGTAGCTTGCACATTGCAAATCTTTTTACATCTATGGCAACACAGAACTTATGGAAGTCTATAATATATCATAAAACAAATCAACTTCCTTTCTCCCGGGAAATCACTCGTAAAATCAAAATACAAATTAAGGAAGTTAAGAAAAGAAACATAAAATAATTTCTCTGACTGAATTTAGCAGAAAAAATAAGAAACTAAGAATTTGAATGAAATAGAAAAAACGTAGTTGAGTCGCAAATCGTGACCTAGTGCTTAATTTCTTGACTTTCGTGACCTTTTTCCCATTTCTTGACTTTTCCGTGACTTTCGTGACCTTTGCATGATGGTAGACACCCTGTAAAAAAAGAGAAAGATGTGGAAAGTTAAAACATTTTTAGAACTGCATTGGTTTTGTCTTTTCCCTGTTGGTGTTGGTGATGTGTTCAAAGTAGAATTCCAAGACACCAGCATACTTACATGTAATATGATGGAGCTTAAAAGTGATGATAATCCTTGCAGCTTACAAAATCATTCTCTTATCATTCATCAGACATGTTGCATATTAAAATGAACTAGCAAGTTTGCATTTAGAGACTGTAAGAAATATTACTAGCCTCTAAATGAAACCAGCTGGTTTAGTCTGCCTCTTCCTTGGTGTTCAGATGGAATTCCAAGATGAAACCAGCAGACCTAAATTTAAAAAAAAAAAAAAAAAAAAAAGAGAGAGAGAGAGAGAGATGTGGAAAGTTAAAAGTATTTTGAAACCATGCTGGTTTTCTTTTTCCTGTTGATGTTTTTGTTACATTCAAAGTAGACCTCCAAGATACAGTGGTGGCGCTAGACTTTCCCCGACGGGGGGTCACCACTCCCCGACGAGGGGGCACAAATATACATGTACATATGCTAAGTAGCGTATTTAAGAGGGGCCTTTGACCTCCCTCTTGGATGACATTTTTGTCACCAAGTATGATATGGAAATTTGCAACTCTTTGCACTACTTGAAAATATTTTACTTTAGAAAGTGATTTGTTCACAATAAATAATTTTCTAAACTAAAATATCCAGGATCCAGATAAGTTTAGAGGAGATGGAGGACAATATTATGTTTTGTATTGTGAAATATTTCCAGGAATCGGATCGACATACATATTCGGACACCCAGGCCTCGGATATTTTCAAAAACCACTGCACAATCTTTCCTGATAGATTATTATTTGAACTAACCCTAATTAACGTATCTCAAAATCCTTTTACATTACACAAATATTTCCCCAAGGCCTCAGCAAGCAAAACGTGCAAGGCCGTTACCAGGGGGAGGTCAAACCCACATGATCCCCCCCCCCCTGGTAACGGCCTTGCACTTTTCTGTAAAATCTCGAAAGCTACTTTTAAGAGTTCTTCAGGTTAACGCTTAAAATATTTCATATGAATGAAATTCTTTGAAAAAAGGTCAGCGAAGAAATTTCTACGCATTTCTTTTTTCTGCAGAAAAAATATCAGAAACAAGTTTTTTGTGCAAGAATGTTGCTGTAAATTCACTGAAAATTTATTTTATAAATTAAGCAAGACTAAATTTGCACGCTTTTACACAAATTGCAGTTATTTTTATAAAATTAAGAGACATATGTAAATTTAATTACAGTTTAACTTCGATATCTCGAACATCGAAATTCTTGATATCTCAATAAATGTGTTTTCCCTTACAAATTGAATCCCGCCCCACCAGTGGCATGGCACTAGCGCTTTGATGAACTGGGAGACGGAAGGTGCCTGGTTCGAAACTAGGCCGCGTCCGCCGACCTAACCGTTCGGAATTTTCCGAAACTTTGCATAAATACGGATTAGGACCTCTTAGAAAGTCCCCCATGGAAGGCAAACCCACTCCCGGCCTAGATCCCTAACGTAGATAATTGGCCACTACATTTCCATTTACAAACTGATTCCCTTTAATTCCAACTCGTTATCTCAAAAGTCTTGTTTTCTGGCCAACATGTTTTGCTGTAAAAATATTAATCGAATTGTTAATTTATGTAATATTAATATTTTAAATCACAATAAAGTGAGAAAAATGCAACTGAAATGTTTATAGGTAGAACCACTTTACAACAAAAATTTTCTTTTGAGAAAAACGATTTTGAAGGCGCGCAGTAACGTGGTATACCGAAACTTCATCGCTTGTTTCTAGGGCTTTAAAATAATTCTACTTCAATAATAATTCATGTGGTAATAGTACTTATTGAAAGCTACAAGATGGCACCGTATCTCAGTTTCGAAAAGAATTGTTGTGAAGTGTACCCCTGGAAGCTTCAGTTAATAATAATAATAAAATTATAAAAATCTCAAAGAGAACGTAAATATATGCACTATTAAAATTTTTTTTTTAAGTCAAGCACTCATGAAGAAAATTAGCTACTTTCTTTTAAAATCTAAAATAAATAAAATAAAAAATATCGCCAGAAAAATATAATCGAACAGCTTATAATTTGCCAAGACACACAAAAAAATAATTATTTTTAGCGAAATTACCTTGATAAAAATTCACATTTTTGTAATACTCCAAGATAGTTTTGAACGAGATTTCCACAAACGTGATGAATAATTTTATAAAGCAAGCTCATTTACTAATAATTCATAGTGAAAGTGTCACTTTTAAAATTTCAATATTAACAAAAAAGAGTTTAATTAATAAGGCGAATAACAAACATAATATTAATCTGTTTAAAAGTTAGAGTTGAATTCTGATCCATATAATTCTGTAACTCAAAAATCAGTTTAGAACACATACTATTAGTTTAATACTTTCTTTAATGCTGGTGCCACCCAGGGATTCAATAGCGATTTGTATAAAGATTCAAAATAAGGGAAGTTCCGGTGGCTTACGATACGCCACTGTATATAACATGCAAATCTACACGCAAATATAAAACTTTTATTGTATTTATTTTATTTACTTATTTTACGGGCTAAAAGTGAAATTTTCAGAAAGACGATATAGATGCTGTATACCACAATTTTTATTTACTTTGTAGTAAAATAACTGAATTAAAATTCACGAAAGTTAGTTATTTTTCCACAACGATATAAAAATTAAATTGTCAGCCAAGATTAATAAGTTTCCTTTAACTTATATTCCGTTTTTAGATCTATCCACAGCCATCTTCATACTAGACTGGAGAGGGCTTTGGTCTATCAGAGGGGCTGGTTATTATTATTATTTAATTTTTTAAAATTAACTTTTCTTTTTTTTTACCCCAAGCAAAATGTAATAAATTCTAATTCCCTTGAAGCTGTTTATCTTCTTGGTGTGCACAGCTATGAACTCTTAGCTAAAGAGGGCCGGCTAAGCCAGTTAGATTTCTCCATATAGTGCGAATTCTCACTCGTTGTATATGTATAAAGTATGGTACCAAATAAACAAACTACCCTACTAGCAATTTTGCTCGGGCTACCACCGGCCACGCAGCCAGCCGATGACGCCCGATCAAAATTGCTAGTAGGGTATGTATTTGACTAATTCTTAAATTAAAAAAAAAATAAAAATAAAAACAAATCTTACTGCTAAATTTTTATAAAATTAAAGATTAAATCGTGCATATTGTGTTCGATTAAATCTATTTATAAATAAAAAGTATATTTAGAATTTATTCAAATTTGCCGTCTAAGAAACAGAAAAGTACTAATTTTTTTATATTTTATTCGGAAGAAGTTAAAAGTTAAATTTTCTAATTAACCACTTAGTTATAAAAATATCTTTTTACTTTCTCAACAGTTAAAAGAGTTCAAGTAAGGATTACTGTGATAAAATAATTTTAAAGACATAGAATACTTATTTTATAAATTGCATAACACACTAACTTATAAATAAATAAAATACGACCAGTTTAAAATATTTCTAATTAAAATGAAAAATTTTAGTTAAAGCGTTTAAATATTCATAGGTTTATACATATTTTGAATGCCAGAGATGATGAACTGTAAAATAATTTTATAAATATTTTGTCATGTCAAATTATTACACAATTAAATATACATTTAAAAAAATTTCCGTAGTAAACAAAATCCGAAATTTCTTATCGCCCGAGTCGTAAATCTCTTTAAAAAATATCAATTAAGACTTATAAATTTTGTAGCTCTATGAATTAAATTATACAATGGGAAATTTTATTTTACATTTATGACAGAAAAGCTTTTGACTCGTGAATTAAAATGCTGTTAATTTACATACAATTACATGAAATCTGTGTTTAATTTAAATTTGCATTAATGCAATTTGAAAGTTTATAAAGACATACCTTTCGTCCTCACTCCAATTACTAAATCGTATTTGATAAATATACAAAAAAAAATCGAAATTGCAATTAATAATGTATAATGTTTAAAATTTAAAATGTATATCCTGTCCTGTAATTTAGCGGGAATGACATATAATGGGGTGAACAACATGTTACTTATCAATGGTTTAAAAGCAAGAGCACATTTAAAAGTACTCATAGTGTTTAAAAGACCAATTAGGAGAAAATTTAGATTAATTCATAGAGTACTCAGACAGTTAATATAATTAAAAATACAATAATGTTGTACAACATAGAATCAGAATGTCAGGTCAAAAAGTCCGACTTATACTCCAGATTCAACTCAAAAAGTTATGACTCTGGGTCCGCAGCCATGATTAAAAGTGCACTCCAAACCATTACGAGCATCCATGTCTAAGGATATTTAATGATATATATGTATCATTAAAATGCTGTTAATAAATAAACTTTAAAGTAGTATTTTAAAATTTCTGAGTTTGTGCTCAAAATAGTTTCAATTCTTTTTTATAAGGGGGGGGGGGGGCAAGGGTGGTTTTAGGGCAAGAGCACAGGGGGCGCGAATTCCCCGAGAGGAAAATATTTACACTAGTAAAAATACACTTCAAATAAAATTGCATGTTCATGCAATTCTGAATTGGTATTCAAGCTTTGCACCCTTCCTGAAAAATATTTCTAGATCCACCCTTGAGCATAGTATATTTGTACAAATACATAACAAAAAGCAAGTGCTTAGAATATATAATTCAATGCTTTAGAGAAATAAACTGACCATATTTTTAATAATAACATATATTAATTAAAGCTTTTAAACACATTTAAAATACATGTATGAATGTAATTTACATATAACTTACTTGAAGCTTGTGGATCTGATGAACATGAAGGGTTCTCTTTCTCTAATTTAGTAGATGAACATACATTCGAAGACCAAGAAGAAATATCCCAAGGATTCTTTCTCTTAATTCCCATTGGTAATTGAACAGGCGCCAGTCGATTTTGTTTATGAAGATCTGAATGCTTAGTTATCCTATGTTTTTTTTTTTTTTTTTAACATACTCATATAAATATCACGACATAATCAAAAAATATCACGACATAAAGCACACTGTACTTTATATCTTGTGCTTTTGGTACCACCGATGTTCTTTTTAGGAAACATAAAGCCAAAAGTGAAATTAAACTTTTATAAACTTCACAATGATATGCTATGCTGCCGTAACAAGAAAAAAAATTACCACTATTCTAAACTCTGTCTAACTCACTGGCACAATGCACAATAACAAGTGTTGGAAAAGTGATGTACTATGGGTTTGCGAAAAAAAAAATAAAAATACACGGGATATTTCGCAGAATCATTTCTTTCTCATCATTCTGTCATTGAGGACCAATAAAAATACAAAAACCGTATTTCTGGAAAAAAGAACATCCCCGATTTGCTTGTGCAAGTAAAACCATACTTCCCTTCCCTCGAAATTTTTTATCTACCCGAGTGGTCTAATTAATGGCCACTGTCTCCCCCATCCCGACCACCCACACCCATATTGTACTTTTCTATGGTGTCGGCGACAAAATGCACAATCGGTTAAGCAATTTTAAGCAATTAAAAGAGTCTCGAATAGAAAGTGGTCGCACATGTGGTCTCATAAATTTGTCGTTAGAAGAATAGACTGGCACTTTTGTTACCTTAAGATTGATGTCTTGCTGCAAATCCAGTAAAATGCCTCCTGAGAGTGGGATCACAGATTTCAAGTATACGCTATTCGAATTTGAAGTCTCCCCCGCCGTTCGTCAACACATCACAGTATTGGAAGATGCAGGAAGTGGTTGTTTTTCGACATGAAAAGGATCGCAGAGATAAGAGATGAATGAAAACGGAAAGTAGTTTTAGCCATTATTCAGAAGTTCTGAGGAATACCCCCCTCCCCCAATCAGCTATCTCCCAGAAATGTAAACATTTCCGCTTCAATCTCCAATACTCATTTGCCTTTCATGTGTATTTAAAAAGTACAAAATTAATTTTTTTTAAATCGCAAAATCAAAATTAAAACTCAGCTAAAATTTGGATTTCTTCTTATGAAAATTCCCCAGCGAATTAATCAAATAGCCCCGATGGGGGGTCACAAGTTCCCCGACGGGGGGGGGGGGGGGGGGGGACGTGCCCCCCCGGACCCCCCATTGGAGCCACCCCTGCCAAGATACCAGCAGACATAGTGGGGGGGGGGGGGGGACAAGGTCTGCTGCTAAAACATTTGTTGATTTTAAAACTAAATTACAATATTAAGCTTTAAGTAGAGTCTTTGATACTTTAAAAAGTGATACACTTTTACTCATAAGAAGTTAAGAAAAGATGTACCAAAACAGTCTTTTGTCACTGTTGAGTATGAAAATTGAGATGATTTATTTATGATTACATTTTCTCCTCCATCCTGTATCAATCAAAATATGTAGTTTTTCTTGAACATTGTTTCAAAGCATCATTCTTAAGAAAAAGACAATTAAGAAATGTTATACATTAGAATGAGCAACAGGATGCCTTGTCGAAATGTAAGACCTTTTAAGCACAAATACACTGGAACAAAGATGTAAATAAAGAGGAGAGCTTATTAATTGATCTAATGTTGAAATTTGTCACAATGCAATACCTATACGAATTCGGTAGACATTAATCAGAAATGTAATGAAATATCTAACATCTTATAAGACCCATCAGTACACAGATGCATTTCTGGCCTTAAAATTACTTTGATCTTTTGATTATGGCTCTCAATCCAGTGGCGTAGCCAAGGGCGGGATAGGGGGTCACAACCCCCCCCCCCCCCATGAGAATTTTTTTGCCATACAGAATGTATATTCTTAACTCCTTTATACACACATGCATACATGTATGTGAGTTGCAGTAGTCGTAACCGCCCCTCATGAAAAAATTTTTGGCTACGCCACTGCAAGCCCTACAGTTTTTTACAGGGCTACAAAGAAGTATTCTTATATATTATGGCCTATACACTTAAATCATTTTAAGTGCACTAGTGCCCAAACACTACATTTGATTGAACTGAATGAAATTTATTTAAACGCTTTTTAAATATCAAGTGTTCGGAAAGTCCAGTGGATTCACTCCAGATATTTTAAAAATCTGACTAAATTATGCATTAAATGAAATTTATTTTGGTAAAAAGATTTAGTAACTTGCTTAGTAACAAAGATTTAGTAACTCGCTTTTAGTAACAAAGTTTAAGGATCTTAATCCAAAAAAATTCTGCTTACCCTAAATAACTAATTTAAATTTCCAGTTTAATCAATAGCTGCTGTAGGGAAAAAATTGATGACAGAGATTGATGAGATAAAATCCAAATTTATTAAAGTCCATGCAAAAATATGTTACTCATTTATCAAAAAAGTCCCATGCATTAGCAGGGAAAAAGTCACAAAAGTTTTACATTTAAAACCTGATCTAGAAGACCTGAAAAATAGTTAAATTTCAATTAATCTAAACTAGCAGTCCCAATAAAAAGGATGGATGGCTGAGTTAACATAAATTTAAGTGTTAGGGCTTAATTAATCTAAGTTTAAATATTCATGTTAATTTTTATAAATTTTCCTATTAGAAAGGCATGGTGAAAAAAATTAATTTACATTCATTATTAGAAAGGGCAACTGTACCCAAAGAAAAATACCTCAACTGAGGTTTAGAATAGCCCAATTAAATAAAATTTGCCATCGCCTACACTTTCCGCAAAATGAGAAGTGGCAAAGAATTCCTCAGAATTCTAGCTTAAATACCATTCTCAAATGCAATTGGCAGATATTAAATGTGTATCAATTTGATTCGATCGAGAGAATGTGTACAAATGACGTCAGAAGAAACCACGCCTACGCATTTGAATATTACGATTCAAAGAAAACTTTCTTTAGCGTTTTGGCTATACAGCCTTTTTACTTGTGAAGCAAGCTAACGCAACTGCATAGCAGAATTTAATTATTGGCGGTTGAACATGCCCAGGAAGAGGTTTACTCAAGTCCATCATTTTAGATTGTTTACATTTTCGCCGAGCAAACGGCGTTTAGAAAAATGTTTGTAAGTTGGATAGTGGGGAACGAAAAGGTTTTATTTAAAAGTTATTACGTTTTCAAAGATAAGTATTTTTACAGTTAAGCTTTTAATTTAAGACTTATTTAATAGTTAAGTTACAGGAAATATTTTTTAAATAAAAGAACACTTTTGTTGAAGAAAGTTGCTCTTTAAGCACTGATTTTTGTAATCTACACTAACTAAAATTCGAGATATACAGATTCTGAAGGAAATTATTTCGAGATAAGCATGGAAAATACATTGAATTTTGATTGCAAATGTAGGGAAATTATAGAAATTTTGAGATATAGAGGTTTTTGAAATAAGCAGGCTTTACTGTATTTTCAAATAAGTGATATCTTAATTTTATTGAATTTAAGGGGGGGTACTGTTGTCCTTTCCTGCTATTATACTCCAGTTCAGCTTAACCTGACAGTACGTCAAAGGCTATGCCTTGTGTCCTTCCGACATTACAATATAGTTTGTCCGCACATGCACTACTTTTTATGTTAAATACGTCAGTAAAGGGGAAAAAAACATGATTATATAATGAAGGCGTGCTCAATAATTTCATATTTTGCCTTTATTTAAATGAAAATGCGTTTATTGTGTCAACGCTTTGGTATCCAGTAGCATCAAAGCAAGTTTTGGTGGAATTTTTAACAAGCGAAGATCGTAGCAACCCTTCCCCCACGCCAGAACGGGAAAATCCATTACATTTTCCGTTCTTTTCTTCCATATCTCTGGTTTCGCACGTCTGCAATAATGGCTACTGCTTTTATACCGGATGATTATACTAAGTTCCAACCACATAAGGCTGGGAAATCACTTACAAGTTCCGCTAAGGTTATTGTCATGAATGTTTTCTGCAAGTTACGTAAGGAGCATCCCGAAAAATTAACTGTAAACCTTACCTTAAAAGTTCCATGACATGTGGTTGTGGTTTTCTTTATTACAACAGAACGCTGCAAAACTTAACTTTAATTATTTGCCTTAAATCTAAAGGCACTTGTAGCTTTTATTTTTCTTAATTAAAGTTCGTACTTAACATTATTCTAATATTAACGCTTCAAACAAGCACCTAATTGCTAGCAAAACGTTTTGCATAATGCGCTTCTGTGTTTGGCCGCTAGAGGCGCTGTGGTGTTGTCACTATAATATCACTTTTCTTTGGTTAATAATTAATGTAATTTACCTCCACCCAGAACGTTTTAGTAATTTAAGATCTTTCTAGTTAAAAATTTAAATAACCACTGTGTAATTTCTTACTTTTGGGGGGCTGTTAATTATTTATTTTGTTTTGGCAGTGTAAAGTTTTCCCTTTTGTTTACTTTTTTTTGTGATTAAATTTTCTCTTCACCGGCCGTTTTTTTGCCTTCAGGGTGTTTAAAATTAATGTTCACCTTTTAATTGCCGTTCTGTGGGTAATCAGCACTTTAAAATATAGTGGCTATACTTCATATCATATGGTTATGTGTGTAACCGAAATATATATCATGTACGGGGGAATAAGGTATTCCCAAATAAAAAATTTTAACTAATTAATCCGCCGTATTAAATAATGTTTTATATGTTTTTATTCATATCTCCCTTTTCATTAAAGTTGTTTTGATGGGATTTTTTTTTTAATTTTAAATTAATTTTCGTAACTTCCCGTAATCCTGCTTTTCCTTTTTTTTATTATTACTTTATTTCTCCGGTTAGGCATCTTCCTGTGAATTTTCAATAATTTTTTTCATCTTTTAAGTTTTGCTTACAATTTCATGCTATTGCATCATTTTCTGTGCCTGTTGCATCAGATCTCAGAAAGGACGCTATCTTTCCTGCGCTTTTCCTCCGAAATTGTTCTAGAAGCTTCTTTTTCCCCCCTCTTGCGGTCCAGATCGGACTATCCCGGAATGACTTTAGGTGCACTCTCTGCTCTGATTGGCTGAGGGTAGCGGTTCCGGAGTGAGGAGGAGAGGCAAGCGCGCGATTTTTGGGCAGTTACGCTTGGAGATGCCGACGAGGTAGGTGCGTCTTGTGGCTCTAGGAGCAAAAGTTCGTGACTTGATAACCCCAAGCCTGGGTGACCAAGACTGACACCGATAATGTTGCCTTAAGCAACAAGTTTCTCTAAAAAAAAAAAAAAAAAAAAAAAAGCTACGATGGATCCTGTATAATTATTAAATTTTTTTTTTTTGGGTGAAAGAGCACCCCAACGCCAGCCCAGTCCTGCCTAATGCCACATCTGAAATGATGATCTGCTAGTTACAACAACCAGTATGCCCCGCCGATGGAGATGCTGAATTAGTGAGATTGCCTCCCACTTACCCCCGGAGCAGGAACTATCAGCAAGCCTAAATTTCGGAGCATGGATTTGCCGTTCCGGCACTTGTGCTGACGGTACTACTAGATGCCCCCCTGATCCCAAGCCACCGATGGTTTCTGCGCGCCTGCAAATGGTGAGATTTTCCATTTTTATTGAATTTTGGCAAGCATCCCGGCCGTCATCTTCAACCACATGGGACTGTCGCTGGGGCGATCCACAGGAGTCAAAGATGAATCACAGACACGGAGGAGAGCGGTGCTGACGTGGGCGTGCTACTGCGCCATTTTTTTTCTCCCCTTTAATTTTTTTTTTCTTAAATGTACCCCCCCATTTTTCCTTTTACTTGTGTTTAGGTGTCATTTTGTTTTTTTCTTTTGAGCCTATATTTTTGTTTTGTTTAAATTTCTTTTGACCATCGGTCTTTCAAAAAAAAAAAAATTATAAAATAGGGATTGAATGTATTTTGTTGAAATGTACCATTCTGTAAAGCGTTAATTCCTATACAAGAGTAGCATCTAAGCTTAAATTTTGTAAATTGTGGATTTTAAGCAAAACATGATTTTCCACTGAATTTAAATTTTTGGTTTGCAACCATGGGTACCCAGGGGTTATACATTTTTATCTTTTACCAACATCTATGAGTGCTACCTGATCTCTTTTGCAGCACTGGAGCAGGTGTTAATTTGATCAAAATCTTTTGTAATTGTTTTATTTAAGCTGTGAGTTGTGCCATAGAAAGGTGCAAATTTTCACCTTTTATTTCACGGTTCATTGTTATTTGCTGCTGAGACTTGCTTAAATTGATAAGGTGTTCATTGTGCTGCATATTAAGTTTTAAATGTTTTTTTTTTTACTTGATCTAATATGTTAATTGGTTAAATAAAAATGTTTCAATCCCATCCTTTTGGTTCTCTTTACTCTGACAACGATCAACACTAAGGGCGGCAAGAGAAAAATCCTGGGTTATTGTCATCATTCAAAACAACGCATTACTGATTTGTTATCCTTTTTAGCTGTGAGATTTAATTGTGGTGTTCCAAATAGGAACAACACTACAAAATGGTGCCGTGAAGGCCCTTGCCCTTTTACCCTTGTGTGTGTTGTCGAAGTAAACCGAACTAAAATTTTGACATTCATAAATGTACTTTTCCATATCTTCTAAAATTTTGCAGTGAGTGTTAGGAATATTTTTTTTAAGTCATGCCTAATTCAAATGGTAACAGTGGCAATGCCACTGCCTTTCCAAATCCCTCTGTCATTAGTATGTTACCTAATTTAAATGGTAACAATGTCACAACCTTTTTCGATTACCTGGTGCAGATAGCACCGTTGGCGTCGTGGACTGACGCACAGTCCATCGCAGTGGCGAAGTTGAAACTTGAGGGCTCAGCTCTTCAATTCTATGCCTCCACTTTGAAAGAGGTTACTTTTGAGTCCCTGCAGGAATTTAGGGCACGTTTTGAGGGCCATTTTGCAGAGTCAAGTGACGTAGCTCAACAAATAGCGAACCTTACAAACTGCAAACAAAATTTAAACAAAACTGTAAGGGACTTTGCTACCAGGCTAGATGGTATCGCGCAAAAGGCTCTTAAGTCTTCAGCTGGGGAAGAAATTCCAAAACGTTTTAGTGACAACATGCTTCTCTCGCAATTCAAGGCAGGGTTAGCCGCAAACATTCGTGCTCAAGTAGTGATAGCGGACCCAAAAACATTTCAGGAGGCCACCGAATTGGCCAAACGTGTTGAGCGGGCACTTCAATCTTATGCCTCGGACATCAATGTAGTTAGTGCACGACCTACCACTAGCGACAGTGAGTTAGCGCAGATTTTTCGTTCCACTACGGATCAGTATACAAAATCATTGGAGCTTTTGACAAAACAAATGGAAGAAATGAAGGTGCAAATTGCATCATTACAGGGCCAACGGAATTCTTTGCCACATAGGCCTTATGCTCCACAATCTCAGCGTTCAGTTGTCTGCTATTATTGCAGAAAAGTGGGTCATATTAGTCGGGTCTGTAGAAAAAAGGAGCGAGATATGGCAGCACAAGCTTCTGCTAATGCAAATCAGAGCCCGTCTACTTCAAATCAAGGGCAAGCTCAGAGTACAAGTGATGAATCCAGTAGGCACCCAAACTAATTGAGGGGGGAGTTTGTACCGGATCGCAACACTCCATGAGTCCCCGTGTAGATCCATTCATTGATATGTCCCTTTTGCCAGCTAATTTACCTATAATTTGTGTCAAAATTGAAGATATTTCACTTCGTGCTCTCATAGACAGAGGAGCTGCAGTAAATGTAATTTCCAGCCATGTAGCTGATGTTTTGAAAGATGCTAAGGAATTAAATTGTCCAAATTTTCAACTTAGAGCTCTAACCGGTGTAGATATCAATACTGAAAAATTAATCGCTACCAATTTATTTATTTCTGATAAGTCTTTTGATTGTAAATTTTTAGTTGCTCGTGGTATTTTATCTCCAAATTTTGATCTTATAATTGGATTAGACTTTTTAGTAAAAGCTGGCTTTACTTTAAATTGTCATGACTGCCTCTTAAGTAATAAGGATGTGTGTGTCAGCTGGCGGCATGAGCAGCCTGAAAATACTCAGTTATCTGTCCCAGTGACGAGTACTGAACCTTGTCAAGTGTCCTCTCCTTCTCTTTTCGGAAGCCTACCAATAAGAGTTACTGTGCCGCCTTTTTCTCAAAAACTTTTTCATGTAAATGTAAATAATGTTGACTCTTCGTTTATTGGCCAAGACATTTTGTTAGAACCTAATCCTAATTTAAATTTCGATTCGTATTTAATTGCTAACGCTGTTTCTAAAATTTCTCAAGATCTCCAATGTTTGGTTCAGGTCATTAATTTTACTTCCGAATCTATTCAATTAAATAAAAATATGAAGCTTGTCTACGTAACTCCTGTAAATATTGAAAGGCCTGATGAAATTGTTAATGTTGTTGAGGCACAAGAAGAGAAGGAAGATGATTTTAGCCTATGGGCAAAAGATATTGACTTAACCCACCTTGACGATCAGCAGCGTGAGACCCTTAAATCTTTGCTTATCAAATATAAATCTGTTTTTTCTCTTACTCCTTCTGACTTAGGCGCTTGCTCAATAATTAAACACCGCATTCATTTAACCGATGACATTCCTGTAAGATCAAAACCTTATCGTGTCCCATATCATCTTAAGCCCGAAATGCGTAAACAAATTCAGACACTGTTGGATGCTGGTATAATTGAACCCTCTACGAGTAGTTATGCTGCCCCAGTGCTTCTTGTCAAGAAACCGGATGGTTCTTTTCGCCTTGTTGCTGACCTCCGAAAGTTAAACGCCAAGACCATCCCCGATAACTTTCCTTTGCCTAATCTTCAAGAAATGATTGATTTCCTGTCAGGTGCTAAGTTCTTTTCTTCCCTTGATCTCACCTCGGGTTTCCATCAGATGCTCATGCATCCTGATGATGCACACTTAACGGGTATTGCCACTGAGGAAGGCCTTTTCCACTTTTGCCGGATGCCTTTTGGTTTGCGCAATGCGAGTAGCAGTTTTCAAAGACTCATGTCAGTGGTGTTGTCCGGTCTCTCCGACTTTCAAATAGGAGTGTACATAGATGATGTAGTTGTGGCATCAGAGTCATTTGAGGAACATGTTCACAGGTTAGAATTAGTTTTTGAACGATTAAAACAATCCAATCTGAAGCTCAAACCTAAGAAATGTACTTTAGCAAAAGATGAAATAACTTATTTAGGCCATCGTGTAACACAAGGTAAGGTTATGCCTGATCCAAAAAATTTAGACACTATTTTAAAAGCAAATGTTCCTCGTACTAAAAAGCAAGTTCGATCTTTTCTTGGTTTAACGGGTTTTTACAGAAAGTTTATTCCTAATTATTCTAATATTGCATTGCCTCTCACTAATTTGACGAAGGATACTTGTAAGTTTGCATGGGGAGATCTTGAACAGGATGCCTTTGATCGTTTAAAACTTGCTTTAACCCAGTCTCCTTGTTTGGCCTTGCCTAATTTTTCCAAACCGTTTTCGATCTGCACTGATGCTAGCAAATACGCGATGGGTGTGGTCTTAGTGCAAGAAGATGATTCGGGGTTTCAACATCCTGTTTGTTTTGCCTCAAAAAAGTTTTCTCCTGCCGAGGTTAATTATTCAGTTGTGGAAAAGGAGGCTCTTGCTGTTGTTTTTGGCATAACACATTTTAAACAGTACCTCTACGGTTCTCATTTCACTGTATATTGTGACCAGCAATCTCTTTCGCAGTTGTTTAAATTAAAAGATCCCACTTCACGTATTGCTCGTTGGATTATGTCCCTGCAACAATATGATTATAAAATTATTCACAAGCCTGGTCGTCTTAACTTAATGGCAGATTTTCTTTCGCGTGAAGTTAATACTCTTAATTCCGAACCTTTTTCTTTTCAAATTCCTAAGTTTCCTCTACAAGATATCATTCGGCTTCAAAAATCTGACCCCTTTTGTCAAAAGATTGCTGCTTGCCTTAATAATGAGTCTCCTTATATTCAAAAATCCAATAAATTTTTCTTTCAGCAAAATGCTATAGTTTGTCAGCCTTTAAATAGTAATTCGGAGAACGTTCGTTTAGTTGTGCCTCACACCCTCATCCAAGAAGTATTGCATTTGTGTCATGACAACAAAACTGTTGCCCATGCTGGCCTGTCTCGTACCTTACACCGTGTACGTCAAAGTTTTTTTTGGGTAGGTCTCTATAACAACGTAAAAAAGTATGTTTTATCTTGTAAGTCATGTTTGGAAAGAAGGGGTTACCACAAAAATCAAAAGGCTCCTGTGCAAGAGATTCCTGTTGTTGATCGCCCATTTCAGAAATGTGCAATTGATGCAGTGGGTCCTTTTATGACTTAGAAATGGCAATAAATGGCTCCTGGTAATCTCTGACTATTTTACAAGATATCCCGAAGCTTATCCTGTCCCTGATATTCAAAGTTCAACAGTTGTAAAAGTTTTAATTGATTTTATTTCACGTCACGGAATAATGGAAGTGTTATATTCAGATAGGGGTTCAAATTTTATTTCTAAGGCTATGGCGGAGGTGTATGACATCTTGGGTATTAAAAATCAACACACTGTGGCTTATAATCCGCAAGGAAATGGTTTAGTGGAGAGGTTGAACAAATGTCTGATTGATTCGTTAAGTCATCTAGTACTCGAATCTCAAGAAGATTGGTGTGAACAGGTTCCCTTAGCTCTCTTAGCTTTTCGTACTGCCTACCACCGCACCATCAAGGAATCTCCTGCTTTTCTAACTTATGGTAGAGATCTGTTGATGCCATATGATCTGGTTTTCTCTTCGAAATTCAGATCATATGCTGATACTAGATCCTACGCTCAGGAGATAGTCACCAATCTTCAACGTACCTTCTCTGTTGTCAAGACCAACCTAGAAAAGGCTTCGTATGCTCAGGCTCATCCTCCTACCTCTAACTTTTACTTTAAAAACATTAAAGTCAGTGATACTGTTTATTTACACGTTCCCGCTAACAAGCCACATTTAACTAAGAAGCTTTGTAAATTTAATAAGGGTCCTTATAGAGTTTTAGAACAACTTTCTCCTGTCTTGTTTAAAATTTCTCTCATTTCGAATCCCTCAGATACTCAAGTTGTACATGTAAATCGCATTTTTAAGGTTATCGACAGGGAAGTTTTTCCAACACCAGATAGTCAAATTTTGTCTTCTCCGCCTCCAGTGATTCCAGAGCCTGCCACTAGCCCTACTCAAGAAAGTTCAGAAGATAGGTTAATAAGAGAATACCCTTGTCCCCTTTTACCGCTAGATTTGTCTTGGGAAGCTGATACTATCTGGGTCATTCCATTTCAAATCACCCAGGCCATGTCACCCACCGTCTCGGATTTCTTTGAAAATTTTTATAAATGTAGCCATTAGTGTTCTAACTAACAATATAAAATTTTACTTCAATATCTCTAATACTTTTTAAGATAAAAATTATTAAAATAAAGGGAAAGTGACCATAAATGGCATTTTTGCATACACTTATTTTAATGGTGCTTTTTCAGATGAAAAATCATAACTTTCTTTATTTTCAATATATTAAATAGAAATTTATACCAAAATGTTCACAAAGGTTTGGAGATTATAGAAAAAATTAATTTGATAGTCCTGTTTAAAACTGGAACCCCCCAAAAATTCATAAACTTTGTTTTTTTCAAAAAAATTTCATAAAAACAATCATTTTGCAAAAGCTGTTTCAGAAAAAGGCATAGCTCTTTACAAAGCAAACTATTTTTTTACTTACATGTAAATGCATAAAGTAAGATAATTTAAAATAAAAACGGTGGTATTTTGAGTCCTAATAGGTTAATTTAATTAAAAACCAAATATTTTGATGATTTTTCTTAAAATGTTATGCTGCATGCAAATGTTATTATAAAATAATTTTTTATTTATTTAATTTAAAAAGGTGCTTATTTTATTTAAAAGTTAATAATGAGTTAGTTATTTTACTTAAAATTTAATTGTTTTATTTTTAAAATATAAAACTTTTTAAACAAAATCTGAATATATACATGTAGTAAATATGTGTCAAAACTTGTAAGTTTTTCTTTCTTTCTTTTTTTTTTTTTTTTATTGTCAACTACAAGTTGAATTACACTCAATCTGACTTATTTTAGATCAGTGATATAACTGTTAATTTTATTTTTTTTTAAATGTAGACAATGCTTTGTTTATAATGGGAATCTCCTCACCTGTCAGGTAAAAACTTGGTATTTATTTATATTTAATTGTGTGTCATAGGAAATCAAGTTAAAATAGTTTATTAATGTTTAAATCAGTATTTTTTTAATCTGTTCAAGCAAAAAGGAAAAAGAGAGAGTGTGTCAATAACAAATAATAAAAAAATGGGCGTTGGAGAGAAAAAGTGGAAACAGGCTGGTTTTTTTTTTCCCCCCAGAAATGATGAAACTTTTTAAGTTATTTTCATGCAATTAAGTTATCCTAATTTAGAGATTCAAAGTTTTTTAGAATGTCTCTTCAGAAGTTGTACTATGCACTTTTAGGAACAGTTATTCTAACAGTAATGAAACATGCAGAAAAAAGAAATTTAGTTAAATTTATGTGCTGCATGGTTGGAAATTTTTCAAATTTAAATGTTGTCTCAGCCAATTCTGTAATTTTTTTGGGGTGGGGTGGGGGAGGGAAAGGTGTAAATTGCCTGAGGCATGAAGAAGGCATATCTATATATTGTTTATCTATAAAACAATTTTAAAAACTGTTTTGTTTTTATCATAATTTTGTTTATTTTTACATCAGTTTGAAAGAACTAAGTAGTCCCTTTTCAGTCAACAGGCTTTTGGACTGTAACTAGATCAGATCACATGCTTTCTGTTTGTTGTGCGGTAAGGAGCTGGATGTAAGAGAAGATGCAGGGGGAGATACTGAGTAGTGTAAGATAGTAAAGGCCATTGCCCACACCCAGTGATTGCTGCGGCTACAATAATGTATTTGAATGAGGATATTTCGCCACGTCTTGCATTGGGTGACACATATGCTGTCCTCTACTGAACAATAGATGGGGTGTGTGGGGGGAACAATAGAGTGGGGCCCCACAATATTATCCACGGTCCCCAATTACCTTTTGTCCGGAGTATCTCCTCTTTCTCTGCAGTGCGAAAAATTTATTGCTTACAAGTGATAATTGGCCAAGCAGCGAGTGGCTCCCTCTCAATGTGGAAAGCGGCTTTAAAGGGGTGGGGTCCACTCTCTCTTCAATGAGTCATCCTCTTGTTTGCAGGTGTGAATATCTCTTCCTTGGCCTGATGCTTTGAGAATTGGAATCAGTTTTGCCTTTCTTTGATTAAGTGAAGATGTTCTTTGAGTAATTTGGAATTCTTTTTGATGTTCTCTGGGATTGTTGAAAATATTTTAAAGAATTAAACCAATAATCTAAAGCTAAATTATTCAGCTTGATAAATAAGCTCATTTTGTTTATCTAATTGAGAGACTAAATTAGAATGGTTTTTTTTTTTTTTTTTACTATTACTGAATATCAATTCCATTTAATATGGCAGCAGAACATTCCCAAATGTGCTGTAGTGTTGCCTAAGAAAATGGAACTGAATGCCATAAAAGGACTTATACTCAAGTGGAAACTGTATCAAGTTCTGCATTATTAAGCCCTTCAGACTTGAACTTAATAAGTTTGAGAAGTAATGTACAATCTGAGCTTTTACTTAATATTTGTGAACATCACAAATTATTTTATTTGAATAAATTTTAAATACTTCAAACATCATGTTTTCACCCGTTTAAGTGCCATAAAAGAAAGAGAAAAAAGTGTTTGAGAACCATTAATTTAAATTTATCTGAGGTAATTAACAAATTGCTGAACTGTGAAAAATAGATTCCTGGATAAAAAATATGTAGTTTTTGTAGGAAGAACGTAAACAAACTTATTTCTGAGATTGATGACAAAGTATCAACTGGCAGTGATACCAGTGACAAAGTATCTTCTGGCAGTGATGGAACTGTCACAAATTTCAAATTGTCAATTTCAAAACAAGAAGTTTTAGAAGATGTTAATGCAACATTACAAAACGTAGGTGAATATCAAGAAAAATGTTTGTTTTTAACTAAAGTATTAATTTGTAGTTGACAATAAAAAAAGCTAGAAAAATTTTGACGCATGTTAACTCTATGCATTTCCGATTTTGTTTTAAAAAATTTTAATTTAAAAAAAATTTTAATTTTAAGTAAAATAACTTTAACTCATTATTAACTTTTAAATAAAATAAGCACCTTTTTAAATTAAATAAATAAAAAATTATTTTATAATAACATTTGCATGCAGCATAACATTTTAAGAAAAATCATCAAAATATTTGGTTTTTAATTAAATTAACCTATTAGGACTCAAAATACCACCGTTTTTATTTTAAATTATCTTACTTTATGCATTTACATGTAAGTAAAAAAATAGTTTGCTTTGTTAAGAGCTATGCCTTTTTCTGAAACAGCTTTTGCAAAATTATTGTTTTTATGAAATTTTTTTGAAAAAAACAAAGTTTATGAATTTTTGGGGGGTTTCAGTTTTAAACAGGACCCTCAAATTATTTTTTTTCTATAATCTCCAAACCTTTGTGAACAGTTTGGTATCAATTTCAATTTAATATATTGAAAATAAAGAAAGTTATGATTTTTTATCTGAAAAAGTACCATTAAAATAAGTGTATGCAAAAACGCCATTTATGGCCACTTTCCCATTATTTTAATAATTTTTATCTTAAAAAGTATTAGAGATATTGAAGTAAAATTTTATATTGTTAATTAGAACACTAATGTCTACATTTATAAAAATTTTCAAAGAAATCCGAGACGGTGGGTGACATTTTTGGAATTTACTGGTTGATTTGAAATGGAATGACCCATCTACATGCCACCTCCTGTAGTTACAACAGAAGTAGATATGACAGATTCACAACTAGATACCTCGTTTGATTTTTTTCGGGATACCTCTGTATCTCCAGTTTCCTTTTTAAATTCTCCTCATTCTGATATTGATGATTCTGATGCCCAACCAACATCCACCTTTTCTCCTATTCGCACTAGATCCATGCCTAAACATGGATATTGTCTCAGACCCAGGGATGCTTTTGGATTTGTCAAGAAGTAGTTTTACATTTTTGTGCAGAAATTTTCTTCAAGGTTGTGCCATATAATTTTACTATATATATTTTTTCATTTTTAGTGTTAGCATCTGTGTTTTCTTTTTATATACAAATTTCTTTTATGGGTATTTTTGGGCAGTGTGAAATACACTATTTTATGTTTGACCTGCCAAAAGGTAAACTTGCACATTCTTTTAGTTATGTGGAAACAAGTAACCACATATGATTTGTTCCTATTTTTATTGCATTCCTATTATACCAAAGATTTTTTTTGTTGCATATATGTATTGTATTTTACTGATTGTTATCTGTATATGGCCAAGGGGTCATGTGCAATGTGTGAAATACTTGGTTACACTAAGTAACCACCTCATAATTGTGTCTACCTGAACAGCACAGAATTTTTTTTTGAGGTTTGATAAGTCTTCATCAAACCCTCCTGTGTAGGAAATTTATGGTTGACAAATTTTGTGCGAGCAATCTTTCCTCTTCCTCTTGTAAATTTTAATTGCTGTAGATAGATTGGATAACCAGTATCATATCTCTTATTTTTTTTTAAATTTAAACATGTAGTTTAGACAATTTTAAATGGGACACTTGGGAATGGTTAGTGACTTGTGGGTTTCTGCAGGCCTTCTTGGTCACTTGGATTTCTTTCTGTGTTTGGTTCTGGATGACAGTTGGGTCCTGTTGGGCTGGTGTTTAGTCTGCTGTAACCCCTTCATCCATTGCTGAGTGCAGGGGAATTCAGGGATCATTCCTCTGTGTAATTGGGTAATTAAAGTAAGTAACTGTCTAAAACCAATTAAGGCAATTTGTCTCTCCTTAATTAAATACTGTTTACTTTTAATTTTTTTTTTCTCGCCTCTTCACTGCTTAAGTTAAATATGTATCTTAAAAGTTGTTCCAAAATTGTAATTTTGCTGAGATTGTCTTGCCATGGTCAACACACTTCTGAAATTTTGGCTTGTTGTTTTGTCAAAATTCTGGTAATTTCTCACCTGCAATGTGGTGATGTTGCTGTTTGAATTTCTGTGCTGCTTAAGATTGTGTCAAAAATTACTAATTACGTCCCATTACCAAGTGTGTCGTGTTATGGCTACTGATTCTTCGGACATTAAACTTCTCAGTAAGCCACTTCAAAAATTGGTGTTCTGCGTCATCGTTATTTGGTGTTATGTACTTAAATGTTCTCGAGATCTTTGTGTATGGTTAATATGTGTTTTCTGTTAAATGTGCGGAATGTGCAAGTAATGTTGTTTTTGGCTGGGTCTTTAGGAAAATTTTTCTTACGTTTTTACTTTTATATGTTGGGTGTGTCAAATTTTTGTTGGTGTGGTATTAATAGCCACACTTAGGTTGTTTCCTCACCTCATTTTCTTCGCCACTGTGTTTGGTCCTGTGCATAGGTCAGTATAAGTGGTTATTTTATTGGTGTTTGGGTTTGTCTATACACTCACTGCACTTTTCTAGTTTAATGTATTGTTTACAAAAAAAAAAAAATTTTTGGGGGGGGGGGGGGGGGGTAAAAAATTTTTTTTTTCTCCGAACGGGGAGGATATGTGGTGTTGTCACTATAATATCACTTTTCTTTGGTTAATAATTAATGTAATTTACCTCCACCCAGAACGTTTTAGTAATTTAAGATCTTTCTAGTTAAAAATTTAAATAACCACTGTGTAATTTCTTACTTTTGGGGGGCTGTTAATTATTTATTTTGTTTTGGCAGTGTAAAGTTTTCCCTTTTGTTTACTTTTTTTTGTGATTAAATTTTCTCTTCACCGGCCGTTTTTTTGCCTTCAAGGTGTTTAAAATTAATGTTCACCTTTTAATTGCCGTTCTGTGGGTAATCAGCACTTTAAAATATAGTGGCTATACTTCATATCTCCCTTTTCATTAAAGTTGTTTTGATGGGATTTTTTTTTAATTTTAAATTAATTTTCGTAACTTCCCGTAATCCTGCTTTTCCTTTTTTTTTATTATTACTTTATTTCTCCGGTTAGGCATCTTCCTGTGAATTTTCAATAATTTTTTTCATCTTTTAAGTTTTGCTTACAATTTCATGCTATTGCATCAGATCTCAGAAAGGACGCTATCTTTCCTGCGCTTTTCCTCCGAAATTGTTCTAGAAGCTTCTTTTTCCCCCCCTCTTGCGATCCAGATCGGACTATCCCGGAATGACTTTAGGTGCACTCTCTGCTCTGATTGGCTGAGGGTAGCGGTTCCGGAGTGAGGAGGAGAGGCAAGCGCGCGATTTTTGGGCAGTTACGCTTGGAGATGCCGACGAGGTAGGTGCGTCTTGTGGCTCTAGGTGCAAAAGTTCGTGACTTGATAACCCCAAGCCTGGGTGACCAAGACTGACACCGATAATGTTGCCTTAAGCAACAAGTTTCTCTAAAAAAAAAAAAAAAAAAAAAAAAGCTACGATGGATCCTGCATAATTATTAAATTTTTTTTTTGGGTGAAAGAGCACCCCAACGCCAGCCCAGTCCTGCCTAATGCCACATCTGAAATGATGATCTGCTAGTTACAACAACCAGTATGCCCCGCCGATGGAGATGCTGAATTAGTGAGATTGCCTCCCACTTACCCCCGGAGCAGGAACTATCAGCAAGCCTAAATTTCGGAGCATGGATTTGCCGTTCCGGCACTTGTGCTGACGGTACTTCTAGATGCCCCCCTGATCCCAAGCCACCGATGGTTTCTGCGCGCCTGCAAATGGTGAGATTTTCCATTTTTATTGAATTTTGGCAAGCATCCCGGCCGTCATCTTCAACCACATGGGACTGTCGCTGGGGCGATCCACAGGAGTCAAAGATGAATCACAGACACGGAGGAGAGCGGTGCTGACGTGGGCGTGCTACTGCGCCATTTTTTTTCTCCCCTTTAATTTTTTTTTTCTTAAATGTACCCCCCATTTTCCCTTTTACTTGTGTTTAGGTGTCATTTTGTTTTTTTCTTTTGAGCCTATATTTTTGTTTTGTTTAAATTTCTTTTGACCATCGGTCTTTCAAAAAAAAAAAAAAAAAAAAAAATTATAAAATAGGGATTGAATGTATTTTGTTGAAATGTACCATTCTGTAAAGCGTTAATTCCCATACAAGAGTAGCATCTAAGCTTAAATTTTGTAAATTGTGGATTTTAAGCAAAACATGATTTTCCACTGAATTTAAATTTTTGGTTTGCAACCATGGGGGTACCCAGGGGTTATACATTTTTATCTTTTACCAACATCTATGAGTGCTACCTGATCTCTTTTGCAGCACTGGAGCAGGTGTTAATTTGATCAAAATCTTTTGTAATTGTTTTATTTAAGCTGTGAGTTGTGCCATAGAAAGGTGCAAATTTTCACCTTTTATTTCACGGTTCATTGTTATTTGCTGCTGAGACTTGCTTAAATTGATAAGGTGTTCATTGTGCTGCATATTAAGTTTTAAATGTTTTTTTTTTACTTGATCTAATATGTTAATTGGTTAAATAAAAATGTTTCAATCCCATCCTTTTGGTTCTCTTTACTCTGACAACGATCAACACTAAGGGCGGCAAGAGAAAAATCCTGGGTTATTGACATCATTCAAAACAACGCATTACTGATTTGTTATCCTTTTTAGCTGTGAGATTTAATTGTGGTGTTCGAAATAGGAACAACACTACAGCGCTGTACTTTTTCTTTTCACGTCACAGGTCAGCAGTAATTAGTGACGCTGTTGCCTGGCCGACAGTATAAAAGTCCGCTGTTCGCCGCGATCGAGAGACGAGGAGATTGGAAGATGAGATAAAATGGAAGGAAGCTGGTGGCTGGTTGTGAGATGCCCGGAGCTAAGACAAAATGACCTGGACCCTGTCCGCCGCCGTCTCCGAAAGAGCTTTTGATCCCGTCCCTGCAAGTTGTTTCAGACCACGCTGCTGACCTCGTACCATAGGCTGGATTATACTCCGAAACGTCCAACGACATGTGGATACTGTGCTACATCAAAATTTGTTTTTCCTGTTCATCTTCATCTGTATAAAGATTCACATCTCATTTCTTAAAATAAAAGAAATATCAAGGTAAACGCTTTTTGTCACCCTTTGCCTGGCAAGCCCTCAATTAATCATTTTCACTAGCTTTCACTGCTTTAAAATTTTTGAAGTATAAAAACTTTAACTTTGCCAAACAGTTTCCTCTTATACTGGTGTTTCTCCTTCCAGTATATACAGGATGAAAGCTGAGTTGAAAGAGAAATGGAAATTTTCAACTCCAGGGAAAAAACGCCCACGAAGAGTTAGGATGCATACGAGAGTTAAAAATTACGATGGAGGAAACTGCACGAATTTTTTTTTAGGAATGAAATTCATACCATACAAAAAGTTTTTGTTGCAGTTAATGAAGATAATGATTTGCCAGATGTCAGCTTGAGCTTTATAAGATGCATAATGATGGATTTGGGTTTCATTTACGCGAAACGAAAATGGTAGTCTGTACTCATAGAAGGTGATGACATTCAGTATTGGCGTCATCGCTCTTTGGGAGAAATCAAACGTTTTGCACACAGAAAATCGATCCATCATATACACCGACGAAACTTGGGTGAATTTTGGCCATACAAAAACAAATGTGTGGGTCGATTTCACTGTTAAGTCAGTGAAGCAAGTGTTTTTAGCCAGACTCTCACAGGGTTTAAAAGCTCCATCCAGAAAAGGGTCCCGAAATATCCTTGTTCATGTTGGAAATGAAGATGGTTTTATAGCTGGTGCTTGTGATGTTTACTTAGCTTCCAAAAAGAAAGGCGATTACCACGGTGAGATGAATGGAAAGTATTATGAAGACTGTTCATCAACAAATTACTTCCCAATATTAAGCCGAATAGCATGATTGTGAAGGATAATGCTTCATACCACAGCGTGTTTGTTGAAAGTATTCTGTCAACATCTACACGGAAAGCCGACATTCAAGCTTGGTTGACAACAAAAAACATTTTGTGGAGTTGGGATATGTTGAAGGCTGAACATCTGCAATTAGTAAATGATGTCCGTAAGAATTACAGAACATATTGCATCAAAGTAACAGCTGACCAAGGCCACACTGTCCTTTGCTTACCTCCTTATCACTGTGAACTCAATCCTATTGAGTTGATTTGGAGTCAGATAAAAGGTTACGTTGCTGCTGAAAACCAAACATTTAAAAGGGACGAAATGACAAAACTGATACTTGAAGGTATCAATAGATTCAGCAATGATCCTTGGAGATACAGCGTCAATCATGTAAAAAAAAAAAAAAATAAAAATAAATAAAAAACCCAAATGTAGGAACTGGATGCCCTTACGGAAAATATTGTCGAATCTGTAGTTTTTACAGTTGGCAGCACCAACACTTCCGATGATAACCTTAGCGGTTTAGAAAATTTTTATTTTATTTTATTTTTTAAATAAAAAAAGGCCCTTTTAAGGGCCATAATAAAAATATCAGAAACAACAATAAACTCCTACCCCCAACCTCCACACCATATATGCACGCGTAGGGTTGCGCCTAAGGAGAATGGGGGGAAGCCTAGTGGTGTAACGGTTTTCGCACTGCGGGTCTGTGCCACATGTCCGGGATTCAAATACCAGCTTGGGCCTGGTTGACTGAGGTTTTCATCGCTTGAGTGGGTCGTTAAAATGAGAACCAAGCTTGCTTGCGATGTTGAACAATGCGGGCTTCGCCTCAGGCTGACCACCTGGCCGAGTCATGCTTCCGCACCCCAGAGCCCATGGGTGCTCTGGAGTGCGGGTCGCCACAGTCGTGGATGGGCAACGCAGTCCATGGCCCCGTAGTGGGCTGTTGTACTAATGTTTAAGGGAGAGTGGTAATTTCTTCTTCAAGTCCGTCCATAAATTATCTTCGCAAGATTTTACATGTTATTAATCCTTCCAATCCCAATTTTCTGCTTCCATTACCAGAGCCCGATCAAGCCAAAACTGGGCCCAGGCCCAAATATGCATTCGGGCCCTTCTTTTAATTATTACATTAAAAAAAAATTTTGATGCCTTACATTATATTACATAAGCATATAAATCAAGACAAAAACACATTCATTGTTTGTTTTACTATGTTTATTAGACAAAATACTAAACTCTACCAATTTTCATGAAATATTTGCAGGGATCACTCTAGAGCGTTTCAGGGGGGCAGTCCGCCCTCCTTGCCCTTTTTCTTGATAAAATTCCGCCCTCTTTTTTTTTTTTTAATCAAAATGCCGCTCTCCTTTTCTCCACCCCTCCTTCTTTCCCCTTTTCTTTGATTCTCGTTACCATTGCTGGCGGCCACGTGGTCGCGGCTAGACCACAAAAAAAGCCTCTCTCCAACAACAACAACAAGGAAGTTGATTTGTTTACTCTCTTATCAATGATGTGTGGGGAAGAGTGGGGGGGGGCATCTGCTCAGTCGTGGCTCTTCTCCCTCCCGACCTGAGGAGAGGGTTAAAACCATTCTCCTCGCTGTAGCTTGAGGTCATAAAATATCTCATTAGAGAAACAATCTGTCATCCAGAAGAATAGTCATAACAATAAATTATTTCCTACTGTAAATGGCACCTTATGGTGATTTATAAATGCTGTAAGTAATTAATAAACGCCACTTGGTTATTGTTTATTTTTTCAGATTTTCAAAACACATTCATCCAAACTTAAGGCTGGCTGCACGGAAAGTTCAAGACAAGGGCAATTCCGGAAGTCTCGGTAACCCCCCCCCCCCACACACACACGCTCCTCCCTGTCGATGTACTAAAAATAATAGGGAAAAATTGATTCATTGACAGGGTGTGCAGCAGTCAGGAAATACTACTTGAAAATATCGAATTTCTGGTCAGCATAGGGGCCAAATTGATGACCAATTGATGATTATTCTATAGGGCCATGGGCGCCGGCAGCATAGGGCAAGGGGGGGCAATGCCCCCCCAGATTTTTGTATGCAGTGTTTTCCCTTGCTTTTTTGCTCTTTCCAACATGGTAACCATAAAGTAGTTTTTGCAGCCCCCGCCCGGAAATATTCTGCCGGTGTCCATGTATACAGCTATTTTAGGGGTGGGAACTGTCAATACAAAATTTGTGTCTATTTTGCAGCCCCTCCAAAAAAATGAAATCGTCGACGATTGCGAGAATGCAAGTCTCGTTGACTGCACAGGCACACGCCCCTGGGATGTTCATTTTTAATTTTTACTGTACTACGCGCTCAGCAAAAGCCCAATGGACGGTGCAAAAATGCGCAGTGGGGAGAGCCATTGAGACTATTTTGAATTCATCGATTGGGAAATTAAAAATGTGTGCAAGAGGGTCAAATTCTTTCCGATCCCTGAAGGGTCGGGAGTTATTTTATAATTATGTAATTACGAATATTACACAACAATAATTATAAGACTTCTTGCCTGTTTAGAAAATCCTTTGCCGCCGCCCACGATAGGAAATACTATCGTTCCCCCCCCCCTCTTTTTTTATTATGTTGTGCGCTTGCAATTTATTTTTCCCTCGGACACGTCTTATCTAAACTGGCGTTCTTATTACAGAATATTTCCAAAAGTTATACATATAGTGCTGCAACTAGAGGTGAAGTCGCCCTGAACAAACCTTTGTTTTGGCGCTCTCCTCTTTCTATTTCAATTTTGACGTAACAGCACCATGCCGGGAGCAAGTGTCCCGTTTCCCCTCCACTAGTTGCAGACTAGCATATATACAGAGAGAAAAGTTACAGTGACGCTGAATACGATAAAATTTGAATCTAAAACTGAATGTTTTCGGTCATTTTCGGGTCCGAAAATTGGCGTGATTATGAAAAATTTGTCGGCAAAACTGGATTCCCGTTATTTTGCGATTACAAAATTTAATTTTTTTATGCTTTTTTTGTTTTGTTGTTGTTGTTGAAATAAAGCATAATGGACGCCTTACACAATTTTTGTAAAAGTGTAGATTTCATTAAGTGAAAAAATTTGTTTAATCATTTGCTTAAAAAATTGCTATTAAGAAAACACATTTTTAGACATAAAAGTATGTTTATAAAAGCTACCCTTATGTGTTTGTAGACAATAATTACAAAAGTTGCTCTTTTTGTGTGATATGATATGCCCTTTTTCTGTAATGTGCACCCTGCCCTTTTTCATTTCTAGAGTGATCCCTAATATTTGTAATTTTTTTAATTAAAACATTAAAACTAAAAGGCCCCTAATAGTCATCGGCCCGTACGTTAATCAGGCCCTTTTCTTTACCCCTCTCCACCCATCCTTCGTAGTCATTTCACAGAAGAGAATTCGTCTTTTAAAATTGCCATCTTTCAATGACTCCTCTCCTTCGTTGTTGGCAGTGACGTCTCCTTGGTGTTAATTTTAACTTCGGGGGTAACTTTAAACTCAGAGCATTGAAAAATGTAATAGCCCTATGGCCATCTTTGAAAGGAACAAAAAAGTTCAAGCAGTGCAGGGGTTGGTACATACGAAAACTGGGTCCATTCTGCAGCCCTTTCACAACACAATCGTTTAAATTGGCCCTTCATTGGCATTTTACCCTGTATTTTAATCTGTTTTATCAATTATTTTAACCAAAAAATTGACTTATTAAAAATTGGAATGAAAATTCACAAAAATGGTACCTTACAAAAAATTTCTGGATTGGCCCCTGAGTTGTAAATGTAACACGAAGAGAAGGGGATATCAGGATTAACCTGTTCACTCTCATCGTTTGCAAAGATACTACCATGAAGATTCTCTTCAATGCCCAGCATTATTTCTCATCATGTTGTCTTCGAATGCAGTCAGTTGGTATTTGAAGATCTGGTTTGAGAAACAACACTGGCAAAGAATAAAAATTACCTTTTTGTGTTTGTAACGATGAGAGCGAGCAAGTTCGACTGTGTTTCAAAATTTAAAAAGAATGACCTGCACCAGGGACGTACCCAGGAAAAAATTTCGGAGGGGGTCCAAATGATGAAAAAGGGTGAATTTTACACAAAAAGACTTCATCATTATTATTTTGCTAACAAAAATTGAAATTTCGGGTGGGGTCTGGACCTCCTGGACCACCCTCCAGGGTACGTCCTTGACCTGCACCTATGAAAATTCTGAGCAAGCTTTTAATAGTATTTTGATAATGTGAAAAATAATAGCCTAGAAAATTAGATAAACTCCTTTCAAAATTTTAGACCAGGTATGGGCAATCTTTGGTAAGTTTCGGGTCGGATTTTAGTGTGTTAGCGAAGTCGCGGGCCATATAATTGTTATTTATATGGGATTTTCAATGGTTTATAAGAGTTCTGATATGCTCCGCTGGCTGGATCAAAAGCCCGCCCCTTCCGCCCGTGGGCCAGAGTTTGCCCATAAGTGTTTTAAAGTCTAATTTATGATGCACGTAATTTAGTTACCAGAACACTGCCTTCCATCTTAGTGAGATAGGGGCAGGGTCGATCATTCTCAATTCCTTTTAATTTTTCTTTTCTCATCACAATATAGTGTTTTGAATGCCTTATTTGTCTCGAGAAGCATATTTTACTGGCACATCAATGCCTGTTTTGATATTTGCCACATTCGGGAAAGAAAGGAAAAAGCATTACGAGTTCCATAGTACAGTCATTTAAATTAGAGGATTTTCTAAAATTTCTTAAACTATTTTATATTTAAAAAAGAATATGTATATTAATCCATAAGCACACACTCCCCAGTCACATTTTTGCTTTGGAAAAGGGGTGATTGAAGGAATGTCGTTCCTTTCTTATCACCCCTAGAGAGTAAATACTCCCACACATGTACGTACTAGAGCAGCATTAGTACGAAGAATGGGCGATAGATTGCCAAATAGGGCAATTAGTCAAAGAGTACAAGGGAGGAAGACCAGAAAGCACGCACAAATACTTGACAAATGGCACAACTCGTACCTTTCCACGTACTGTCAGGTAAAGTTGAACTGGAGTATAGTAAGTTACACACATGATTGAGGGGAGAGTATGCATATTTTAACAGTAATTATGCAGATGAAAAAATAATTAGGCAACACTGTTCTAGACTAGTGCCACAACGGGATATCCTATCACCTGTGTGTCACCTATGGTATTAATTTTGTTTACCTCTTCTTCAAATTTTCATGACCCCCCCCCCCCCATCCAACAGCTGCAAACTTGCTCTAAAGAAATTACTTTTTGTGGAGTGAAAAGAGGTATGTCTAAACATTTTCTTATAGGAAATTTCCCTTAGTTGATATATACTGAAGCTTAGAAAAAATTAGTTTAGAATTATAAAGTAATACAGAATCTATTGATTGATTGATTGATGATGTTTACTGATAGTATTTAAGTTCTAAAGCACCCACAAAAATCTGACCAACAAATAGTAGAATTTTAGATTAGAATTTATATGAACACTGAGCAAATATTAAAATTTTCGGAGGAAAATTAGTTTTCAAGCACCTATATAAGGATAAAACCTACATGGAATAAATTTAGTATTATAAGAATTTATTTTTAAACATTCACAATTTTTTCTTCAATCCATGTATGATTTTATTTCAAATTTATTTTGTAACAAGCAAGTAATAAAGACAAATCAAATAACTTCATAAATTATCCTTTTTCTAAATAAAACTGTTCGATTAAAAAAAAAAAAAAAAATCAGTAATTTTTTTTTCTATTAAAGTAAGTACAAACTGTTCTTTGAAATATTTTCTGGGTGCTCTGTACCCATGTAATTTTTTTTGGTTTTTTGTTGTTGTTCGTGCTTGCAGGGCCTTATTATCGCATGGGCAAATTGGGACTTTGCCCAGGGCCACATTTTCAAATGTTGTACTGAAATATTCTTTTTTTATTTCAGAATTTTATGAAAAATAAAACAAATCAGATAGATGCCCCAAATTCATCAATGCCAGGAGCCCCTGTTGGTCATAATTAGGCCCTGCGTGCTTGCACCTTGGAGCACCCACACAATCAGTGCCCCTGAAATAGAGCCTAAGCTAAAAGTATACAATAAAAAAGAAACTGTTTTGCCAGCTATTTTAATCAACTTCTTGAGAGTTCAAAAATTATCACCCCAGTTTGTATAAATTAAGACTTAAATTCTTAAAACCAACACAAAAAATGTTTTAAAATTCTAAATTAATTTTTAAAACGAATATAATGCAATTATATTTGTTTAAAATTAAACAAAAACAAATCATAAGTAAAATTACACCAAAAATTAAATAATATTATTCTAAAAATCGCCATATAAAGGACAAACATAACTCAGAAACATAAAAAGAAAATATTCTAATTACACGAAAAAATACACAAAATATGAAATATATACTAAAAAATAGAAATCATACCAAACAGAACTGTACAGTCTTCCAGTCTTTGCGGTGTCAATGAAGCAACGTTTATACGTAGAAAATGAAGATTACACTGAAAATTAAACAACAAAGAAATGTTAAACAAAAAAAGTTACCATTTTAAATCCAATTTTTGCAACGTAATTATTAAAACGAATCTATCTTAAAAGACCGCTAAGAATGAAAATTAATACATATCAAACAAACAAATATGCATCAAAATAAGGTTGCAAGTTTAAGTTGATGAAAATTGACATATACACATCAAAATTTAAATTGTATAATAAGATTTAATACCAAGAATTTGCGATCCATACAAATCAAAATACAGCCAGAGCCCATTTCAGCGGGAAAAAACACGAGAGGCTGGGCAAAGAGGATTAAATTGCTCTCTGACGATTTGGCGTGCAGTCAGACTCCTTTGGCAAGAGTCGTTTCTCCCGCTGTTATACACTGCACACTAGGGGTTGCCGCCAGCACCGCAAGTTGATCCGCAAAAAACAGTAGAGCTTCCACATTCTTTTTCTGTTGCAGTATATTTACATACACTGCTATGGAATAGAAGTAAGGTGTTAGAGGGGGAGGGGGGTGGGTTTTTAAAAAGTACATATTTATTTTTGCAATAACAATAATGGAAAATTGGGAAATTCAACGTTTGAGCATGAAATTTTATCTCGCAGTTATTTACAGTTTTCTTGTTATCTTTTTATTTTTTCTTAATGTTTTACTTCTTTCTGGCCTTTGCCATTGGAAAAAAAAAAAAGACAAAATGTCATTGACAATACAAGAAATTTCCAGATTTCACGGTTCATTTTTTTTTTTTTTTTTTTTTTTCCTGTCTTTATACATAGACAATGTTTTGACTGAATTACAGTAAGTTGTATTTAAAACAAATAAGAAATCTTTTGCGGTTTAAAACAAAGTCAACAGTAAAAAAATTATCTAGAATTTGCTTTCTCATTTAATTTTAAGTTTTTAGCTATTTACCTTATTAATTTTTCACTGAAACAAAATGGTCCAAAGAAAGTCTTAAAAAATCGTTCTTGAATACGAATTAGTTTTTTCTTTCTTTGAATTAGTAGTTTGTGCTTGATTAAAAGAATTTAGCATTTTATAAATATAGATTATATGTAAATGAACTTTACACAAAGTTTAACATTTACTTTCTTACCGTTACAAAGACGAGCGGTTATTATTCTTTGTTGTTACACACATTATTGCTAGCCCATATTAATCTTTCAGTATCCTACAAGAATCAGTAATGCAATTTTCGTCCTCGCTTCAATCTGCATCCATGGGAACATATAGGTTTAAACCCGAAGAGTTTATCTGCATCTATAATCCATATCTATTAATTGCTAAAACCCCGGACTCAACATTTAATAAAGAAGGGTTTTCTCTAATCGTATGTAAATTCATACAAAAGCCAAATGATGATTGCTTTTTAACTGTTCACTGTTTCTTTTTTATTTCCGTAACATATTACCTTCAAATCTAAAATTTTTTATTCATATTTAAATTCATGCATTTAAATATGAATAAAAATTTTATATTTGTAATTTTAGACTGCAATTTTAAATGCATTAAAATATATATTTAGAACAATTAATCAACAAATAAAATAAAAAAAATATTAGGAAAAGAACATGGAATTTCTAACTCTACTGTTTTTCGCGGATCAACTTGGGGTGCGGTCGGCAACCCCTAGCATGCAGTGTATAACAGCGGAAGAAACGACTCTTGCCAAAGGAGTCTGACTGCACGCCAAATCGCCAGAGAGCAATTTAATCCGCTCTGCCCAGCCTCTCGTGGAAAAAACAACGTTAACGATACGAATACGCGCGGAATGGTTGGCGAAATAATATTCTTGGCGAAAACAGCTCAAGATCGACATTGGCGATACTTTCTTCCATCCCTCTACTTCCGGTTGTATGGCCTTGAAGGTGGTGAAAATAATCACTCCGTAACAGTTTTGGGATTGGATTCAAATGACTTCGCTTTTCTGTTCATTTGTGTGTAGTTCCATATTTGACACCTTGTTTTCCTTTGTCGTTATAAATTTTAAGACAAGTAGAATTTTCCAATCCAATTATTATATTAGTTTCTTTGGATATGGTATTGCTTAATTACAGTTTCGTAAAATTTTGAATGCTGCCATTTGCTGTAAAAATTAACTAATCTCGGTAATATTACAAATTTATATAAATTTTGGTGAAAAAAAAAAAAAAAGTCGATTATGTGTGCAGGCATGACAAAAGATTATTACCGAGAAAATATTTGGTCTTACATGGAAACAAATGATATTGCTCGTTTTCCTAGACCCGTGTTCAATCGTATTCCTAATTTTAAGGTTTGCATTTATTTCTCTGTAGGACGAAAATTTTAAAGATGTTTATTTTCTTAAAGTTTATTTTCTTTTTCTCATTATATAGGGTGCTGAGCATGCTTGCAACAAAGTTAAAGAGTTAGCTGAATTTCAAAGATCTGGTTCAATCAAAGTTGGCCCAGATAAACCTCTTGAACATATTAGATATTTGACACTGTTGTTATGTATCTTTTTTATTTATAAGTATAAATTTAATATGTGAGTAATTAGTATTAGTATGCAGTGGCGGCTCATGGTTAAAAATGTTAGTGCAGCCGGAAACATAGGAGCTCCCCTACCTCTTCCTCCAGACAGGAATAGAAAATCTTTGTTACTGAATTCGAACACTGGCTGAATAAGTCCTCCCTGAGACTAAAAAAAAAAAGAAATATGTAGGACAAAAAATGTAAGAGATCCTATTTTACTTCCATAAAATGGACATAAATTTCAACTAGCCGCTCTTATCCTCAAAATTGCATTAATCTGTGTCTAATTCGAAGTTTCCATAGAATTTTCTTTTGTAATGATAACATGAGAAGAAAAGTAGAAAAGAGAAAACTTACTTATTTTTTATAAGTCAAATCAATCCTCCTTTCTTTTAAACTTGCGAATCGGTCAGTGATGTCCTCATAAAAAGGTGTTGTTTTAATAAATTCATGAATTATTCCCCGTTCGATTGACAGTGTCGATGATGCCGTCAATCGTTCCTTAGACATGGAATTCCTCAAATAATTTTTAATTCTCTTTAGACAAGAGAAACTTCTTTCAGTTGTTGCGCTTGTAGTGGGTATTGTTATTATCAAACACAGGAGTTTATATACTTCTGGAAAATGCCCTTCGTTCCATTATCATGCATGTTTTTGATTATTTCTTGCACACTACAATTCCTGTATGATAATCTGAATAAAACAGTTTTAAGTCTATGAGTATCACTTATCACATTTGGATAAGAGTTTTTCAAGCTTTCTATAGCGTTTTCTGGGATGTTATTTATGGAAAAGTCCTCAAACTTTGAAGAATCGGTGAGACTAAAAAAATATAAACATTCGCTGTCTTTAAATTTTGCATCAAATTCCATTACTATGGTATCTAAAATTTCAAAATATAATATTTCTTGGCAAATTTTTGAAATTTAATTTATTTATAAGTAACAGAATACTATCTTCTAAGTTCATATAGACTCGCATGGCATTTAAGAAAGGTATTAATTGTATGTGCATTTTATACTGAAAATATATTCATAAGTAATCTCAGGATTTTTGGCATTAAAAAGCAGGAGATCTCAGGCTTTTCAATTTTAAAAACTTGGCACATCTATATTAATATTATGCAATTCAGCTAAAACTTTACCAATCTCATTTTCTAGTCAATCTGCAACTTTTAGGGGGGGGGGGGTTGCTCCAAAAAATAACATTAAATAAAATTTTCCTCATATAACATGTGACTACCCTAATGGACACTTGTTGATAACAATCCTATTAATTGTATATTTATTGTTTGTAACCAGCAGCAAATGTGTGTGTGTGTGTGTGGGGGGGGGTCTGCTCTAGGCCCTCAGATAAATTTAAAATTTCTATTAAGAGGATTATTCAAGATTACTCTGAACCTCATGGAGTGAAGTCATAGGGGGAGTATCACGCCCCCAGACACGAAATCCAGTCTCTCATTTGGCTTACTGTAAAATATGGTATAAATGGGCCCTATACAAAGTCAAAAGCTACTGTAGACAAGATTTATCTTTGTTAAGTCATGTATATGACTTTTTACACATAAAAGTATTTTAACATGCTTATAGTGTCATAATAATGATACTTCACCCCCCAGTATTCTTAAAAATATAATAATTGATATCTTTTTTTTTTTTTTAAATAAAAATTATTAAAGCTATATCAAGCAACATCAATAAGTAGAAAATTTAAAATATTCATGTATTATGGAGAGCCGGAATAAGTCTACAAGAAGCACATTGGCATGAGTATTGAAATGTTTCATGTAGCTGTGTAAAATATAAAAGATCTTTGACTGATCAATAAAATACTATGTGTGCAGTCAGTAGTTATGCTTGAAAGGGGGAAGCAGGACCATGCAAGAAGCCATTGGAATCCTCCTCTTCCGCCCCCCTCCTCACACACACAATGCATCACATTGGCTACACCCATGAAAACTACTGTATGGCAAGTTACACTCTAAAGTTGAATTCTTGCTGAATCTAGAAGGATACATTATGTGCTAATTGAAGTTTATTATTCAAACTAATGTTCGTGTTTGTTATATCCTTAGCCATTCACATATTTGGAACAGTGGCAGATTAATGCAAGTTTGTCGGTGGGGGTGGTTAATTATTAGATTGGCATATACATCCATTTTATGGAAGTAAAATAGGATCTTTTACATTAATTTCTTTATTCTTGGGGGGAGGGGGGTCGCTCCCTCTGCCCGCCCTTGATTTGGAATGGTGCTAAGATCTCTTTGAAAAGATTTTATTTCCTAGAAAAGATTTTTCTATTGTAACAGACAAGCTCTGTTGGGGCATTATTTTCCCCTTAAACGTGTTAAAGCAGGGGGCTCCTTAAAAGTGCTATTTTTTAAAGCAAATTTTAAGGGCCTCTGTACTCCAATTCTTGTCCCACTGTGAAAGATTTTTTGAAAAAAATTAGCATTTTGACTGTGTATCAAAAAATTATGTATTATGAATTGGCCGATAGGTGAAAAAAAGATGATTTTTACCTACCTCCTTTGTTGACATTTTGTGAAAAGTTGACAGGCATGGTGATATTTAGCATTGAACCTGTTTTGATTTGTGCTGTCAGCCAGTTCCTGGAACTTTTGAGACTGAGTTTTCAAGCATTCATAATCATACTTCCCCCATTAGCTTTTTAGCGAATAAATAAAGTGTTCCGCAGTAGTTTTTGTTAACCATATTTAAAATTTTTCTATGACCAAAGAGTTACTAGTGTTGCTAGAATATATTCAATGAATGCTCTGAATAATTTCCTTTCATTTATAAATGAAATGCATAAAATCAAAAGTGCCAATGTTAGTATAGAATATTAAAATGAACATAAAGTTATACCCTGGCTAAAAAGTCCTGGAGCTCTGTTATTTGAAGGACTGAAAAAGTACAAAATAAAGTAATCAAGCACTTAGAAAAACTAGGAACTACCAGTACCGGATTAAGACAGCGCGGGGCCTGTAGCAAATGTTGCCAAGGGGCCCTTAGTTCAGTGAAAGGGTCTTTTTTTTGTTTTCTTTTTAAGGGAAGGAGTTTACCCTCGTAGACTAGATTAATTAACTGAGAAAATAAAATGTACTAATTATGTTATAATTTATTTTAGAGCTAATTAATTAGTTAATGGGGTAAACAAAACTAAAACTTCCCACGTATTAGATTTGGGAGGGATTTAGTCTAACTCTCCCCCCCCCCTCGGATGCGCTAATGTCTAGGATTTGTCTGATAATAAAATAAAACAACTTTTATGAACTTACTTGATTTAGTAAGAGCAAATGAATCGGTGAGTGCAGAAACCACCTCAGTCACAAAAAGGAAATTTTTTTCAGGAGAGAGAAAAAACTTCATAAATTAGGTAATATTTGCATGACAGAAACATAAATGCATGTTATGACAGAGGAAAAAAATAAGTTTAAATATTTGAAAATTTGGAGGAGTTATGAAGTTTTTTCTCTCTCCTGAAAAAAGTTTCCTTTTTGTGACTGAGGTGGTTTCTGCACTCACCGATTCAAATGAGAGCTAGCACTAGACAAATCAGCCTCTCCTAGTAAATTGGTGGGCGGAAAAAATGCCCCTCAAAATAAAAAATATTTATTTTTTTTTCTTTTTTTGGGGGGAGGGGCGGGTAAATGTATAGTTAGCCTGACGATGTTTAAAGGTATTTATACTTACAACTCAGTTTTTTTATGAATGTTTATGGGTATATATTTCAAGTTTAAAACATTCCTACCCCCTTTCCCATATGCAAACATGCAGCTTGACAAGTTTACATACAATGATAATTGTTTTTATAAATTTTTAGAACCTTCGAAAACAAAATGCACTTTAAACTTTGAGTTTAAACACAGTTTTTTCTCCTCTAAAAATATCTACTTGTAAAATTATTCCATTATTTGGAAAGTCTTTACTAATACTAGGTTACACATTTTTAACCCCATTTATTTAATGGGTTCATTTTTAAGGAACCAAACTGAGGATAGGCAGATATAGCGCACTTATACTTCCGCTATTCAAAATACACTGCATAGACGGAACGCATTCAGACGGCACATGCATATAGAGCGCAGACAGAAAATAAGCTTAAATCAAGTTTGACATTTCTTTGAATATGACGCACTAATGCAAGCTTGACAGTTCAACTCATTCTAAGCTGGCAGCAAGCTTGCAGGAGTCAAGTTGAATTGTCAAGTTTAAATACAGCTTGATTTAAGCTTGAAAATTGATACTCGCGTGATTTTTCCTTTTTAAAGGAGCGTTGATGGCACCATCTGTGAAAGAGAATGGACATTAATTGTCTAGCGTCCTAATATTTGCTGAAAGTTCGTAAAAGATGTGTTTTATTTTATATTACCAGTGCCATATTACCGGCTGGGCAAACGGGGCAACTGCCCAGGGCCTACAGATTTTAGGGCCCAAAAATCTTACATCTTACACTTTTGTAATTTTAAAATAAAATTACAAAGGATAAAAAAAAAAATTCAGAAGTTAAATAATTTTTTTAATTATAAAGTATGAACAATGAAAATAATTCAAATTTATATTTGTATAAATTAATTTTAACTTATTTTTAATTCTTCGAAATGCTCTATATCAATATAGCATACCAATATGTAGGAAAATAACCACATTTGTAAAGAGAATTTTTAGCGTTAAAAAATAGCAAAATTTTTCAATTATTTGTTATTTTAAGAAATATTTACAAAAATGACTAAAGTGTTTGTATTCCATACATGTTAGCAACTGTGATATAGCATTTCGAAGTAACGTTTAACTATCTGTTTCTTTCATTTCAGATTACTTAACACAAAATTTGTGTTAAGTAAACCCATTCTATATTTCCAAATATGGAAATTCTTCAAAATAAAATACAATTATACTACGAAATTGATTTCAAAACCAGTCGTTTGTCTCGATTTTGGCCAGCAGTATTGCTTCATGAGTGTTGCGGTACTGAAAGTTTTAAAACGTGTTTTTTTATTTTAATTTAATTTATTTTGATGCATTATTTTAATTCTGATGCATCCCATGGAAAAATAAAAGAAACAAAAAAACACATCGCCCACTTATCAATTTGACGAGAAAACAGCGTGGTAAGTCACTTCAAACTTTAGTCATCGCTGTGCAAGGCTACGGTGGCGGAATGGATAGCTCGACTATGAAGCCAAAGGGTCCGGGTTCTATCCCAGCGACGAACACTCGATGGAAACAGATAAAATTAAATTGAAATTTCAGCGTAGAGGGGGAAAATGCGCGGAAAAATGAATTATGTGGGGCGCGTTAGCCAGCGGGCGCCCCGTGTATTAAAAAAAAATTCTTTTGGAAAATTTTTTAAGCTTGAAATGTCAAGCTTAATGCAAGCTGGGCAAGTGTAAACTAGAACACTTGATTCAAGCTTGCATCAAGCTTACACGATTGGAATTTTCAAGCTTAATTCAAGCTTATTGACTTGATAAATCAAGCTTGCTGCAAGTTTGCTGTGCTGTCTGGGAGAGGGGAACTGCTACTTCCACCAACGCTTCCCAGACAGCACATCAAACTTGCAGCAAGCTTTATTTATGAAGTCAATAAGCTTGAATTAAGCTTGAAAATTTCAAGCGTGTAAGCTTAATGCAAGCTTGAATCAAGTGTTCTAGTTTACACTTGCACAGCTTGCATTAAGCTTGACATTTCAAGCTTAAATCAAGCTTGACATTTCAAGCTTAAAAAATTTCCTAAATACACAGGGCGCCGGTCGGCGAACTCGCCCCACATATTTTACTTTGCCACGCATTTTCCCCCTTTACGCTGAAATTTCAATTTAATTTGTTTCCATCAAGTGTTCGTGGCTAGAATCGAACCCGGGACCTTTCGGTTGCGAGCCGAGCACGTTATCCATTCAGCTACTGAGCTTCGCGCAGCTATGACTAAACTTTGAAGTGACTTATCACGCCGTTTTCTCACCAGATTGATAAGTGGGCGATGTGTTATTTGTTTCTTTTATTTTTCCATGGGATGCATCAAAATTAAAATAATGTTATGTGTGATTTAGAGACTCTACTAATAGAGAAATAAACATAATATAAACTTAAGAGCAGCACACGTTTTAAAACTTTCAGTACCGCAATACTCATGAGCAATACTGCTGGCCAAAATCGAGACAAACGACTGATTTTGAAATCAATTTCGTAGTATAATTGAATTTTATTTTGAAGAATTTCCATATTTGGAAATATAGAATGGGTTTACTTACTTAACACAAATTTTGTGTTGAGTAATCTGAAATCAAAGAAACAGATAGTTAAACGTTACATCAAAATGCTATATCACAGTTGCTAACATGTATGGAATACAAACACTTTAGTCATTTTAGTAAATATTTCTTAAAATAACAAATAATTGAAAAATTTTGCTATTTTTTAACGCTAAAAATTCTCTTTACAAATGTGGTTATTTTCCTACATATTGGTATGCTATATCGATATAGAGCATTTCGAAGAATTAAAAATAAGTTTAAATTAATTTATACAAATGTAAATTTGAATTATTTTCATTGTTCATACTTTATAATTAAAAAAATTATTTAACTTCTGAATTTTTTTTTATCCTTTGTAATTTTATTTTAAAATTACAAAAGTGTAAGATGTAAGATTTTTGGGCCCTAAAATCTGTAGGCCCTGGGCAGTTGCCCCGTTTGCCCTGCCGGTAATATGGCACTGGTAATAAAATAAAACACATCTTTTACGAACTTTCAGCAAATTTGAGGACGCTGGACAATTAATGTCCATTCTCTTTCACAGATGGCGCCATCACTGCGCACTTTGAAAGCTAAAATCCAGCTTAAGCCAAGCTTGCATTGCCAAGCCAAATGTCAAGCTTGATTTAAGTTTATGTGCTATCTGGGTTAGAGCACTTTTAAACGCCATTTCGTTCATGTTCTATAAGCATGTGTGCATTACTTTTCAACCTACCCTCATAAAAATGATCAAAAATATTTAAAAAAAAAAAAAAAATTCAATTAGAGGATAATGTTTTCTTAATAGAATAATCGATATAATGAATAATTAAAAATTCGGATAAAACATTCATTATCGTATTACTTTCAAATGTTTTTGCAGGATACAATAATCTTAAATGTGATCAAGTATTTTGCGAGTTTCTTTGTGGAGCTAGAGTATCAGAAAACCATCTTTGTTTGCAGTTTGCCTGTGGTTATGGCTTCCAGGATACCCCGATAGTCTTGGCTTTTTGCAAAGATCCTCCTAATTTTAATTATTTTATCTGAACGAACTTACTGAAATTCGCAACCTTGACCTATGATTTCGACCGGCCCAAAACAATTCCTTTATATTTAACGCGGTTAATTTCTGTGTTTAATATGATCATTCATCAGAGTTGTGGGTTCTCAAAATATAATAAATGATTTACATTCTATATATTATTATCGTTTGAAATAATAATTCGAAATGCCTGTGTTCAAGTATTGCAAAATGTAAAAAATAAATAAATTAAAATAATTCAAGCCAAATACCAAAAGCTTTTTTTAACATGGCTTACCCCCTACTCCATACACCTTCGAATATCGCCAAAGCCAACCCCCACCCCTTTACTCTAAAATAAAAGCACTTAGGGACTGCTCAACATCCGGTTAAATACCATCCTTATATCTACCACAAAAAGAAAAGTTAATGTCCAATATTTAAATAAAAATTATTATTTGTGTGGCAATATGTTTTTTATGGTGCACTTTTTTTTTATTCCTACATTCTTATGGACTTCGATCGCATGGACTCAGCTCGCTTTCCAGAGAAAATCCTCAGAAATAGCCACAAGTATTTTCTGCACATAGAGTCATTTTGAAAAGTTTAATTACAACTTTATTTAAAAATTCATTGTATCTGTTACTGCAAAAGCCCCTGAAAGGATCGGGGCCGATGGATGGGCTACAGCCTACTTAGCCTAATGAATAACCCGGCTTACTGACGGATGAATGCAATTTTGTGGGTGGAGGCGGTTAGTGCCTCCCGGAGATTCACATAGGCATCCATTTTAAGGAAGTAAAATAGGATTGTTTACATTTCTCTGTTCTTGGGAGGGGCGGTCGCTCCCTCCGACACCCTCCCTTTAATTCGTTCTTGATCCGGCCCTGACTCTCTTCTTTCATTTTGGCACTTAAGTTTTCTTTCAATGTTTTGTTTATTTCTGGATTCATTCTTCAAATAAAGAGAAACTTGTAATATTATTGATAAGAAATGCACTTTTTAAAGGCCATATTTAAGTGGGTATCCAAGGGTCTGAATCAGGGGCATAGCCAGGGGGGGAGATATCGAGATATATCCCCCCCCCCCCCCCCGAAATTTTTGGATTAGTGGTGAAATACCGTCTATTTATACACATATAAGTTCATATCCCCCCCCCCCCCCCCCCGAAAAATTTTCCTGCCTACGCGCCTGGTCTGAATCTCCCCTCCCCCGAGTTGCGATTTTCATCAACAAAGAGATAATGATGAACACTTTTTTTTTTTTGGGGGGCCTTTCCCCCGTTTGGACCCACTCTGAAATTTTTTTCTGGGTACCGAATTTTTTGTTCCACAGTGTGTTGAATACACTCCTGTATAAGTATCTTATTGCTGTCTTTAGAATACTCATTCAGTTTCATCTAGGTAATCAGTTGAATAAATAATGCGAGCAATCATCAGCTACGTTAAGTTTATGTATTTTCTTTCAAGAAGTTATCTACAATGGATTTACAGTTCCATATTAGAGCTTCAAAAATTGTCTTATCCAAAAAAAAAAAAGTAAAATCTGAAACGCTTTCACGTTTTAAATATGCACTAAAGTGCTATATATTAAAAGCATATCATAATCTATATGTCCTCCCTATTTGCTTATAATGACCCACTTTCCAACTTATTCCATTAAGTTGGAAAGTGTGTCATTATTCATGAGTGGGCCGTATTTTTCTTCCTTGTTACACAAAACACATCTGGAATCGAAATCTATCTTAAAATCGCATTCTGAATCTGTTTTTACAATCTTTGCCTAGCATATTACAACTATACTTCAAAATTTTAAATACTGTTTGGAAGGGGCATCATAATCCATGAGTGTGCCATGTTTTTTTTATGGCATACAATTTCTTGTTCCATACAACACATCTTTGGAATTTAAATCTATAACCTTGTGCGACTTTCAGCATTTTATTCTCTCCCAACTCCACGTTATCTGGCCAACACATTTGAAAAGATCTTCACCGTGACAGTTCATGTCTACAAATCATGTATACATAGTCGCATAGACAAAAATCTGGGACTGAACGAAATAGCATCCTATTGCGAAATGAAAAAAGAAAGAAAGTAAGAAAAATTACGATAATTATCTTTTGCTATAAAAAAAAAAAAAAAAAAACGATATCTTGGGAGAGGGGAGAAAACGAAAACTTTCAAGCTGAAGGCACGGGGCCCCTAGAAGCGCGGGGCCCGTAGCATTTGCTACTTCTGCTATATTGTTAATCCGGCACTGGGAACTACACACTAGAGAAATTAATGAGATGATTAGAATTATTGATCTTCCACCAACATGATTTTGGATACATTTCTCCCGATTTTTGGTAATTTGTTCATTTTCTCCCAATTTTTATCATTCGTCACAAAAATGTGATTTTCCAAATTTTAAATAATTTTAAAAAGTTCCGTCATGGCAAGCAACCCTTCTCGGCATTTTTTTCTTTCATGTGTCATCTAACTAGTTCCAGAAAGCCATGCCTATGTGACATAAAAAAATTCTGCTTTCGCCGATGGACATATAATGGGTGAAGAAGTGCAGCTTCATGTTCTAAAACATGTCACTTTCAATCCTTTTCCATCGCTCTTCAAAATAATTATTTTTCAACTGGCATTGAGCTCCTCAAGGGTAAAAATTGACTGCTATTTTGAAATTTCTAACATAATGTTTTTCAAATTATCAATTTTTTTTTTATAAGCTACTAACTACCTAATAGAAGACATGACCCAAAGTTAATTTTTTTGTGTCCAAAAATACCTTTCTGACACCATATTGCATCAAACATGCTCTTCCACACCTTCAAAATGTATTTTCAGCTGGTACATCCCCAATTATTTAATTTATTTATTTTGTCATAGTCTCCCAGTTTTTAAAATAAAATCTACTGATTTATGACTTTGCCAAGTTGGCAACTCTGGTAACTTTTTTTTTGTATGGGGGGTCGTATAGAAGATTTTTTTTAGCATAATCTTTTTTTTCCTACTTTTTGTACATTTTTTTACAATTTACATTGACCATTTACCTCAAATAGATAAAGAATTAAAGAGTATTACCACCTTTTTGGGACATCCTGTATATAAGGGTACATACATTAAATGCTAAAAAGGTTTCTTTTTTAAGCATTTTTATTACTATGGCAGAAGAAAAAGATTTTTTCTTCTTCACTTTTTAACTTTGCTCCTATTACATTGTTGCTATAAAATATTATATATTATGGGATATTTTTAGAATCATTGATCAGTTATTTGTATTATGTTTTCTCCTACGACTAATTCTGTGTGCAGATTTAATGCTTTTTTTTATTTTGGCATATTTTATGATTTTATTTATGACATAATGTTATTATACAATTATTTTCATGAATTAGGTAATTTAAAGTTATTTAATTGTTTTAAAGAGTAAAAATTATTTTTATTACAGACTGGAAAGACATTATATGTACCTACACCTCGACTGAGACATGGACTTTTAAATAGAATAATTCCTCCTCCGTATGCTACTAATCATGATTTGCACATCTGTGCAACTTCTCAAGTAAGATCTGATTTTCTATTACGATATACAGTATAGGATCGCTTATCTGGAATTCCAAAATCCGGAATGGCCTCCAGTCTCTCTTTTTTTTTTTTTTTGATCATCATAATGAAATAGGAAAAAAAAAAGTATTTCAAAAATTTGTGACCGTTACCACATTTTGCTTGAATGAAAAAAAAAAAAAAAAAAAGAGGGAAAAACACATTATTAATTTGTAAGAGTAACGCAATTACGCTAGTATTTCATTATTTTCTTTATAACAATCTGGAGCAAAGCAAATTGAAGAACGTGCTTTGGTCACGGGGTGAAAGAGCTCTCATCTCCTCTCTCCTTGGGTGAAAGCACAAATTCTTTTACGGTCACGTCCGAAACATCGAATGCCAGATAAGTGAAAATTCCGGATAGTTTAGTTTGTACAAAAGGAAAGAAATGTTGACCGGCAAAACTGGGGGGGAGGGGGGTTATGTACGTGCATACAAATCTATTTTTATTTAGGTATTTTTTAAAGAGTTTTTAATTTATGTGTTTACATCCTTTGGAAGAATAATGAAAAAAAAATAATACAAGAGAATGATTAAAAAAAAAAATGATTAAAAAAAAAAAAAAGAAAATCGAGTGTTGTTCTCTGCTTCTCACCTTTTGCGTTTCTGTTTGAGATAACATAGTTGTATCTTTGGAATGTCGAGCTGGAAAGTAGGTCCCGATTCGCTAGATTTAAATAATCTGTTATCAGCTTTTCTGCTCTTATTTGGGCATTTGTTTTTGTTTCGTGCTGCCGCTTTGGAATCAGTAAGATTTAAATAAACAGATCAGCTGACCAAGTTGTTTTTTTTTCTCCCCATTCTCTCTTCTATACTAGCTACCACAGCTGTAAAATATTGTGTTTTTTGTTATGTATCAGTCGTAATTTGAGAGCATATCCGGGGTTTTTTTTCCTCCATCGTAGGAGTTGATCCTTTTATAATGAGATTTTATATATAAAATCAGTGAAAGTGAGGTACGTGACGAAAAAAATTCAGTTGATAGACTCAAGGCCGTAGCCAAGGGGGGTTTTGGAGGTTCAACCCCCCCCCCCCAAAATTTTCAGTCACATAACTTACTGTTTGTAGAAAAAAAATTATCCTTTGTATCGCCAACTACAATTATTCCACTTCAGTTCATTCAAACCGCATGTAATTTTTTACTTGGGTTTCTCTGAGGGTCGCAAAGTGATAAATTTCACTTAAATATGCTACTCTTTTCTCTGTACGTTATATGCATACCTGTCTTCTGAGTATCGCCAAAAGGAAATGCAATTTCCGTGGCACTTGCAAGCAGAATTTCTCATTATCATCAAATAATTCTTTAAATAAACAGTGTTTAATGTATCGTAGTAGTAGGAATTTGTGAAGGTGGTAGCAAAAATGTGTCAAAATGTAAAATGTAAAAATGCAAAATGTCAATTTCGATACTACAAGACCCAAGCAATACTTTAGAGCTGCGATTGCTATTCCCATGTTCGATGATTTTCTCAGCCAGTTAGAAATTCGATTCAAGAATCACAAATCATGCATTTCCAGCCTTTACAAACTCCTTCCTACAAACTGTATCAATTCAGTTTTTGAAGAAAAGGATTTTGAAATGTACTCAGATTATTTAGATAAAGACACACTTATGCCAGAATTAAATTTGTGGAAATTAAAGTGGAATAAACTGAAGGAAGATCAGCGCCCTTCTATAATTATTGATGCATTATCTGAATGCAAAGAAGAATTTTTCCCAAATGTTAATTTTTACTGAAAGTGCTTGCTACGTTACCAGTTTCAACCTGCACTCCCGAAAGAACATTTTCTTCACTTAAGCGTCTAAAAAACTATTTAAGGAATTCTACCGGACAGGAAAAACTGACGGGCTTGGCTCTTATGAGCATTCACAGATACATTTACATAAACCCAGAAGATGTGATTAACAGGTTCTCAGCTGAAAAAGATCGGCGTTTAGAATTCGTTCTATAAAAACATGTTTAATTGTATTTAATGTAAAAATATTCAGAGTGCAGATAAAAAATAATAATGTGGAATAAGTAAATCAAGTTTTATTTCTCTTATAATATTTGTAGACATTTAAAAGGAATTTTTTGCTTTATGAAATCGGATTAATTAGAGAGATCGCGAAATTTATTGTGAATTTCAGATGATAAATGAGATCTCTTTTACTTTTTTATGTGTGAAGTATTTTACCTTCCTTTGGTTTGAGAGACACTGTACAAAAATTTAATTATAGTGATAATATTTCTCCATTATGCTGTTTCCTTAAAATGTACGGATCATCCGAAGTCATCTGGATAAGGTAATATAACTTTGTTATAATATTTTTGTTTTTATTTTGTCATTTAACGGTGGTCAAATACTTTCCAAATTGGTTTGGTTTCCTTACTAAAAATCAGGTTTTTAGAAAATTATAGGTATTTAGAAGATTGTAAAATAATTTTTAAAAAATCCAATATTTTCAACATACTTTTTTGGAGACAACATTATTACGAAATGTGAAGAATATGCTATTGATGTACATCAATAGGTAATTTGCATTCAGAGGAGCACTACCCCGTCTAAAAATAAATAAATAAATAAAATAAAATAATGTGTTTGTATTGAGTATTAACAATACAACTCCGGTTTTATTTGATCTCTTTTGAAAGTCTTAAAAAATGTGCTTTGTTCCTCAAAGCCTCTGAAATTTTAAAATATTGGTGGTAATGTTCAATATATATATATATATATATATATATATATATCCCCCCCAAAGGTCGGACCTGAGCGGGAAGTTCAGAAAATATGTACATGCTTTGATTTAAAAAATATTTCCTTGATAGTTATTACTCTTACTTTCTCTTCTTTAAATGCATATATGGACAGCATTTTATAAAACTTGGAATTAATTTTTTTTTAAATTGCAATGTTTGGAGTATTGTATTTCCATGCTCTTAGTGAGGAAATGTGTTTTTGAAACAGCAAATTAAGTTTTTTATGGAAAGCTTTTTATTTCCTCCAGGCAGTTATTTTAATCCTCTTCTCACCCACCTTCCCCGGAAATTGCTTTCTATTATGATTACTTGTAGATTATTCAGGCATTTGTAATATAAATGCAGTGTGCTGAAAAAAGTACCATATTAAAACATAACACATGAAACCCCCCCAGAAAAATTTTCCTGGCTACGGCCTTGGATAGACTGATTAGTTCATTGAACAATGTCAGCAGCAGGGTTTTGCTACGGTGCAAGAAATAATGACAGTAACTTTAATTAAAAAAAAAAGGCATTAAAAAAAAAGCTAAATTAATGCGGCAAACAAAAATTACCAAGATATTTTGTAAAAAAATAATGTTGTGAAATAAATATTTGCAATTTATGAGATTGTTCGTTTCTTGTGTAAAAGGATATCAAAGAAAAGCTTTAAAACTGGCACAGAAGGTGAAAAGTCTGATTTTCTCACTGAAAATCGAGAAAAAGCCCAAAAATTAACAGGAAAAAGGACCCGAAATCTGGAAAACCTTCGGTCCCGACCATTCCAGATAATCGGTCTTATACTGTATATGCAATTTTTTTTTTGCTAAATACATAAGTAAATGTAAGTTGTATGATACTATTTATGTAAGACACATTTAAGGTGAAATGTGTTAAATTTCCATAGAGAGAACCAAAAATTAGTAGTATCACAGGTAGAATTGAGAGTTTCTGAAAAATTTTGAAACAGAAAATTTTCCAAGCCACTAACATAAGGTATTGTAAAATTAAACTCTTATTCACCAGAGGCTACAAGTAAACAAAACTGGAGTACCGTATTGGCCCAAATATAATGCAAACTCAAAGTTTTCCATCAAGATAATTAGGAAAATCCTATATTTAGATCTCGAATTTAGCGAGAGTCAGGTTTTTTAAGGGTAATGATCAGTCAAAAAGTACCATGTTATATTCGGCCCGATACTGTGGTGTTTCTTTTTTTTGTTTGTTTAAATAAACCTGTGACATTTTAATCTAATTAATTAACCTTTCAAATGTTATAATGTTCTGAAGTTTAGTAAATGAAGCTGATTTATAATTTAAGTACCTTTAAATCACGAGATATAATGGTCAGAGTGATTTTAAAAAAAATGAAATTAGTATTGTTCTTTGATTATAACTAATTACCTTTTTTAAATTATGTTTTCTTAAATAATTACATTTTGCTTTAAATCGATTACGTACTTTGTTTTAATGATCTTCAGAGGTGTAAATCTAATTTTCTTGTAACTTCTGCTGTTTTTCTGCTATCACGTTTTTCTCAATAGCTTAACTTGTAATCTGCAGTAATACTCTGAACTTTTGTTAAGGTGCACATTTTAATTATTTTCACTCACTTCCAGTTTAATTTTCAACTTTTTCCAGAGTTGTATCAGACTATTTCCCACTGAAATTTTAAAGATTTTCATTACATTTTTGATGCATTTCTTTGTTATGTTATTAAATTTTGCATTCAATATGGCAGCTAAGTTTCCATTTTTGCATCACCATTTTTTCATTTTCTTCTCTTACCACTTATTGAGATCTTCGTGCCTGAAGGACTGGTGGATGCTGATTGGTTCATGGGGTAAAACGCTCTCACTTGGTCTTGGCTACGGGCACCCTGATTGGTCTCTCTGGATGGCGTCTCTTCCTTGGAAGGGGGGGGGGAATTCCTGGCATCGGGATCATTCTGAGCTGGGCTTTGGAGGAGAGAGGTCGCTTACATCTCTCTTGCTGCTGGTGCACTTTTTTTTTATGCATTGGACTCGATACCAAGACTCACTTTTTTGCACCAAATAATGTAGTCAGCAAAGCTTGAAGGATAATCAGCCACACTTTTTCTTTTTTCATAATTTTTTTAAAATCAAAAACCTCCTGGTCTTTTCCAGTGGTGCATCTGAAAGTCGTGTACCGATAGCTATCGATCCTGCGCATGTTGGGCTGACGTGCTTCGCCGTCAACTAGAATCTGCTCTATCTCCTGCCCCCTAGGGTTTCCGGTCCTCCAAGAGTCTATCAGAGAGGCTGATCAACAAAATTTACCAATGAGACACCTTGCCTGTACCTCTTCAATCATGCCAGCACTTACAGCTCGGCACTTCTCTCATTTGAGTTGGCAGACCCGCTCGGAGACAAGACCAGCTCTGAGATTCTTCTGCATGTTCCATGTTCCGGACAAGATGCTGGTGCTCCTATATCCCGGCTGCCAAGATTGGGGAGAGCGTTGCCATTTTTTTGTACCCACTAAGCTATACAGGAACTTTCTTTTTAATGTTTATACAATTTTCTTTCTTTTTTTTTTTTGAGTAAGGGGATTTCAGCATTTTTTCTTTTAGACCTAATTTGATTGTGAATCCTCGGGAACCAGCAATCTGTAGTGAAATTTTTGTGTAAGCAGTCATAACTAAATTGCTTAAAGTGTTCTACTTGGGATTTTTTTTTTTTTTTTTTTTTTTTTTTGTTACTCAAATAGAAATTTCTGTGTCCCTTTTTTATTCTTTTGTTTTTTTGAATGGGTATGCTGTAATTTCTAAAATATTTTCTTGGGGTAATCGCTAATGGATTCTTGGATGGGTTAAATTCTTTGAAACTCGTTTATTTGACTTCCGTGTTGTTGTGAAAGTTACTAAAACCATGCAATTTATGCCTTGTGTAAATTCTTTTTTTTTAATTCTTAAAATGTTTTTTTTTTTTTTTTTTTTTTTTTTTTTTTTTGCAAAGTATGGGAAGCACATCTATGTCATAAATAATATTCTCTAACTACTTGATCTAACTGAAATATTAAGGGTGCCCTTTTTTCTATGCAGTTTCTATAAATGTGCCATCATTCAGTATTGTTAATTACTTTTTATGTACTCGAAGTTTCTCAAAGTGTGCCATGTTTAATAAATGCCAATGTTTTTGATCTAACTTTATACTTTTGCGTTTATTTTGTAACCCACACTCAGACAAGGCAAGGTGAACCTTTTGTGTTATTTTGTTCTTTCTAGGTTCAAAAACACAATGCAAGGCTTTCTTTTTTTAGCCTTTTCTTTTCAGAGTTATTGCTTTTTCTAAAGATCTGGACTGTGGTGGGAGTCGAACACCACATTACGGTATATTTATCAGTCCTGGATGTGATGCCCTTTTGAGTTTTCCCCTTTCAACAAAAAGCAATAAGCAAAATTAAATAATTAACAAATCACAGAAATTGCAATTTATAAGTTTTTAATTATGTATAAAGCTGAAAAGTTAAAATATAATTATTTAATAACTATTATGCTTGTATAATGTCTGAGTAATAGATTTAGGGAAGGACTATATAAAATATTTAGGCGGGCCATGTAGAATTTTTTTTAAATTATTGTTTGGACACTGAATATGTGTGAGAAATGAAATTTTGAGTGTTTTTCAATCATTTCGTTGAAATTTGGCTTTAAGTTATTAGAAGTGATTTGTAACGCGCTTTCAAGATGTTCGTTGGCTACCTTATTCTTCAATTTGCTTTTAGAGAGATTCATTGTTGAAAACACCTGTTCACAGATGTATCAAGACCTGAACATCGAAATAATTTTCTGAGCTGTTTTATCAAACTGGGGAACTGAGACTTTGGTAAACTTTTGTAGAAATCAAGCTTTGCTGAATTGTTAAACAGCTGCTTTAGCACATAGTTGCATTTGTTGTGTTGTCACTGTTACCTCGTACTTTAAATTATATATATATTTTTCAGTGATTAATTTATATAACCTTTACCCAGGACGTTTTTTTAAAAAAAATTAGGTTCTTTCCAGATAAAATTTTAAATAAATACTATGTAATTCCTTACCTTTAGGGGCTGTTAATTGTTTTGTTTTAGCTAGGTAATGCTTTCTCTCTTTTGTTTATATATTTTTTTGGTAAAATCATACAAGACGGTGCCCCTCATGTAAACACGGCGATAGCCGCTGGAGCTTGGCGATCGCCAAGTGCGAGCGCTACGGATCTTGGCGCCAAGCTCCAGCCATGGCGCCAAGCCACCCTGGCGACCGCCAAGCTTCAACGGCTATCGCCTTCTTGTGACGAATAAACACAAGTATTTACCACTAAAATTTTTACAAAGAAACACAAATTCTAAGTAAATGACACTATATAAAACAGTCAAATCCACAACAAAACATTAGAAAAAGTAGATTAAACAAGCACTTACCTCACCTTTCCCACCTCATTTTTTAATGGAAGGACCGGGAACATCCATTACAACGATGAAATTCCCCAAGACGAAATAAAGACGAAATTCCCCGAGACGCTCACTAACTTACAATAAAGGGTCCATAAACGGAATCAAAAACACAAGGAAAATCCAACACAAACTTATTCCACTCAGAATCAAAGAACACCAAACTTCAATCTTCATGCAATTAACACTAAATGAAAATTCTATACTTCAAATGCACCGCGTTTAATTTTCAGAATTGCCAGTCAAATTCTGATTTAAAAAAAAAAAAAACGATTTTCCAGACCAACATGTGATAAAAAATCCAGACGATTTTCAAGTTTATGACGTCAGCTTTACATATGTTCTCCAAGGGCGGAACCAGAAACTCTTTCGGAGGAGTGTGCAAATTGTGAATATTCATTTTATCTAGTGTAAAGCCTGCTAAATATTGGTAAAAGCCCCATTTATGTAGTGTAAAAAATTTTTCTTGGAGGGGGCGTGCGCCCCTCTGCGACACCCCCAAAAAAACATCAGTGGGTCCGGCCACCGCCTCAGAAGGGCCCCCTCGAAAATATGCTAACGCGGGCCCCTCTGCGAGACCCAAAAAAACATCAGTGGGTCCGGCCAATGCCTCAAACGGGCCCCCTCGAAAATATGCTAACGCGGGCCCCTCTGCGAGATCCAAAAAAACATCAGTGGGTCTGGGCGGGCCCCTCTGCGAGATCCAAAAAAAACATCAGTGGGTCCGGCCAACGCCTCAAGGGGGCCCCCTCGAAAATATGCTAACGCGGGGCCCCTCTGCGAGACCCCAAAAAAAACATCAGTGGGTCCGGCCAACGCCTCAAACGGGCCCTCTCGAAAATATGCTAACGCGGGCCACTCTGCGAGATCCAAAAAAAACATCAGTGGGTTCGGGCGGGCCCCTCTGCGAGATCGCAATAAAACATAAGTATGTCCGGCCACAGCCTCAAGGGGGCCCCCTCGAAAATATGCAAACGCGGGCCCCTCTGCGAAACCCAAAAAAACATCTGTGGGTCCGGCCACCGCCTCAAAAGGGCCCCCTCGAAAATATGCTAACGCAGGCCCCTCTGCGAGACCCAAAAAAAACATCAGTGGGTCCGGGTGGATACTAGAGATGAGACGGGCTCAGCCCGAGCCCGATTCGAGATGTAATTCACGATTGCGTTCGGGCTCGGGCTCGTGAAAAATTTCTTCTTTGTTGAACATACTCCTTGAAACAGATTTTAAAAAGTGATTCATGGGATAAATAGACGTACTTATTTCAAAAAATAGCGGTACGGGGGACTAGAGGGTGTGTTAAGCTCCAAAATTTATTGTATCCTCTTATTGAAGTAGTTAATTTTATTTGTCTTTAGCTGAAATTTCGGGCTCGGGCTCCAACTTTAATAATATTGCTCGGGCTCGGGCGGGCTCGGGCTTCAAAAAATGAGCCCGAACTCATCTCTAGTGGATACCCTCTGCGAGATCGCAAAAAAAAGATCAGTGGGTCCGGCCACCGCCTCAAGGGGGCCCCCTCGAAAATATGCTAACGCGGGCCCCTCTGCAAGACCCAAAAAAAAACATCTGTGGGTCCGGCCACCGCCTCAAAAAGGCCCCCTCGAAAGTATGCTAACGCGGGCCCCTCTACGAGTCCCAAAAAAAACAGTGGGTCCGAGCGAGCCCCTCTGCGAGATCCAAAAAAAACATCAGTGGGTCCGGCCACTGCCTCAAGGGGGCCCCCTCGAAAATATGCTAACACGGGCCCTTCTGCGAGACCCCAAAAAAAACATCAGTGGGTCCGGCCACCGCCTCAAAAGGGCCCCCTCGAAAATATGCTAACGCGGGCCCCTCTGCGAGACCCAAAAAAAGCATCAGTGGGTCCGGGCAGGCCCCTCTGCGAGACCCAAAAAAAACATCAGTGGGTCCGGGCGGGCAGCTCTGCGAGATCCAAAAAAAACATCAGTGGGTCCGGCCACCGCCTCAAGGGGTCCCCTCAAAAATATGCTAACGCGGGCCCCTCTACGAGACCCAAAAAAAAAACATTAGTACAAGTTGAAGCAAATTAGAATAGTAGACGAAAGAACAGGAAAAAATGAAAAATAACAATAACGCATGCGCAAAACGCAAATTAACAGCTTAGTGACGTCAAATTGAGCAAGCGAATTCGTTACATTCATCGATACATACATTCGAAAATATGCTAACGCGGGCCCCTCTGCGAGACCGAAAAAAAAAACATTAGTACAAGTTGAAGCAAATTAGAATAGTAGACGAAAGAATAGGAAAAAACGAGAAATAACAATAACGCATGCGCAAAACGCAAATTAACAGCTTAGTGACATCAAATTGAGCAAGCGAATTCGTTACATTCATCTGCTTACGTCACACAGTAGCTAGATTAAAAAACAACTATTACGCATGCCCGAAAGTGCAAGAAATTTCACATCGTTTAATAGTTCTAAATTATCCAATTTACAATATTTGACGCATTATCATTCCTTCAAAAAATACGTCGCCAAGATCTACACATTTCTTTATGGTTGCCAGTCAAACAACCATCGGCAGGGTACTTTACTAACGTTGAACATCGCTCACGATGTCGCCAGAACCAAGGGGCACCGGATACGGAACATAGACCATTTTTTTTTGTTTAATTTTCTCTTCACCACCTCTTTTCAGGCATTAGTATTTAAAATTAATATTTCCTTTTAAATTTGCCGTTCTGTGGTTAATCTGAGGTTTAAAATGTAATGGCTGTGCACCATACCCCCCTTTTCCTTAAAGATATGTTTTGATGGGATTTTAATTAATTTTCGCATATTCCCGTTATTCCATCCTTTTCAAAATTTTACTGCTTTTATTTCCCGTTGTCAGGCTTCTCCCTGTAAAATTTCAGAAGTTTTATTCATCTTTTAGACTTTTCTGTTTTTTTACACGATTGCATCATTTCTGATGCGCTTGCATCATTCAGTTGGCGATTGCCATTTTAGCTTTCCAGCAATCTCGAATGTTCAAGAACATTTTCCCCGCCATCTGCCCTGGATTGCGTGTGTTTCCTGGGCGCACCCGGAATGACTTGAGGATTTCTCTCCACTCTGATTGGTTGAGAGGGAACTTCCTGACGGGAGTGTGGAGGGGACGCGCGATTTTGAGTCAGATTTGTATGGGAGCTTCAAGTTGTTTGGTGGCTAGTCTCGAGCTTGTCTTTTTTTGATCGGCCATACCAAAATAGCATTGCTGTGAAACGGACTATGCATTGGTAGCATAGAGGCGCGGGCACTAGGTGTGCCATGTGATGGACGTACTTAACATAATTTTTTTTTTTCTAAATATTATATTTTTAATGCACCCTCAACGGTTCGTCATCAAGGTTTGAGCTGCACATAGAGACCGGTATGCAATAGAGGTATTCCCCTTTCACCTCCGTACTAGGACAGTCTGTAGTATTTTACATCCTGATAAGAGCATTCCCCTCATAGAAACACTAATATAGGCATTCTTGCTTGGGGGTTGGGGGTGTCTCAAAATTTGAAAAGCGTTACAAACCTAAGAGAAAAGTACCATGAATTGTCATTCAAATATTAATTATTTACTAAAATATATAAATACAATCTCCTTTATTTGTATTATACATTAATTGAAATCCAAAGTATCGGATCCAAAGGAGGGCGATCTCTCTTCCCTTGAGCACATTTAAAAATTAGTGGAGTTGCTAGGGAGTTTGACCCACTTTTGAACCCAATTTTATTCTGTCTGCTCTCATCATTGGAAAAATGCAATGGAGAAAGCTCTCCTTCTGCAGGGTGTCTACCATCATGCAAAGGTCACGAAAGTCATGGAAAAGTCAAGAATTGGTAAAAAGGTCACGAAAGTCAAGAAAAGGTCAAGAAATGAAGCACTAAGTCATGATTAGCGACTTAACTCCCTTTTTCCATTTCATTCAAATTCTTAGTTGGCGATTTTCGTAACCAAATTTTCTAAGTTTTTGTGCACCATTTTTACAGTTTTGCTATTAAACGTACAGTTTACCACATACTTCTATAGATCTTTGTTGTAGAGATATTTAATTTTGGAATCGGGGATTATTCGCTGATCACACTGCATATTAATAGTATTAAATTTAAAAGTATAACTTTTCTTCATTCTATCAGTATGATGCAGGGGTGCAGAAACTGTTTTTACTCTCAACATTTCCCTCAATCCAATATGCAAATTTCCCCAAAATTTTATGATATGGTAATACAGAACTTATGCAAGTCTATAAACATAAGTGTAAAAATATTTGCAATGTACAAGCTACATACATGTTTACTAAATAACAATTGGTCCAAGTTAAGAGAAAGCAAACTGCTGATTGGTGAAAAAGTTGAAAAAAAAATCGCTTTAAAAATAGGAATGGGAAAGAATAACTCGAAGAATTTTGTAATTCATTGTTAAAATCGAAATCAGTTGTATATTTTCTGCAAAATTTCCCCCAGATGGCTAAAATTTCCCCCTATCTTAGATTGTCAAATCGTACATATTCTGCATCCCTGGCACGAATGTATTTTTGATATTAGTGTTTCGTATTTGTTATGGTCAAGAAAAAGTCAAGAAAAGGTCAAGAAATCAAGCTTCCTTTATGTGGTAGACACCCTGTTCTGTGACCAGTGTTGCTTTCCGGCATGGGTCATTAAATGCTCCGCCGAAACCCAGACCCTGCGATTGCAAAATCGTTGACAGCATTCAAAGACTCAAGCTCGGGAGCAACACTGGTCACAGAAGGACAGATTTCTCCATTGCATCTTTTCAATGATAAGAACAGACAAAATAAACTTGGATTCAAGATTGAAAATGAATTGCAGTGGGACGACCCAACAGTGGAAAATTTTTTTGTGATACTTACCTTTCCCCTCCTTCAAGCATTTCTGAATCCACTACTGATCAGCAATTTAACAAGTCGAGCCATATTTAAATAACTTTTGATTCAGGTAGTATTTTACATTACATATTCAAACAGTGCTGCACCCCACCCCACCCCCCAAAAAATAAAAAAATGTAAAGGGTAACATTTTGTTTTATTATGCATTTTGTATAGGTAAAATAAGCTTTTTTTAAAAATTAGACCAAACTAAAACTAATTACATTGCTTTAGGATGAAATTTTGCTTTAATATATAACTTGTTTAGGTCAAATAAGCTTTTACATTAAAATTAACCCTTCTACTCAAATTTTTTTTATATTCGCAACTGTACTCAATATTAATGTAATTCATATTTACTTTAATTTACTTTTCTCCAATCGTAAATAGAGTAGTAAATTATTTTTATCCTTTTTACAACTACGTTTTTTATAAAGAAGTAAGGAGTAGCATAGGTAGATACAATTGTAAAATAAAATAATAATTTTATTGACATTTGAATAATTCATTTTAATAACACTTTTTATATTTTTGAAACCAAAACTATGTATTCAACACTAATTACACCTTCTCTTGTGTGAACTATGGTAAAGAAAGGGTTAAACTGACAGTTTCTGTTTTGTTCAACAAAGGAATTGTTGCAATAGGTGATTGAGAAAGATAATTCGAAGGATTATTATTATTATTATATATATTTGTCATAAACAATCTTGCTAATTTAACAATTTTATTCAAAATTTTTGAAAAATATAATGATATGTTTAAACTTATATCGCAAATAAACATGTTGTCTGATGGGGTGAAAAAGAAATCTTAAAACATTGCAAAGACTTGCATTTAAAATTAATTGATGATATAGATGGCGAATCTCTTTTCGAGGAACTAATGTCATTAAAATGTTTTTTGTATAAGAGTATGTCGGCAAAGGACATACTAAATTTTATTTACAATAATAATTTAATTGACACATTCCCAAAAACCACAATCTCGTTATGAATATGTTTATCACTTCCAGTTACAGTCACTTCTCCAGAAAGAAGTTTTTCCAAATAAAAAATTATAAAAAATTATTTACAATGATCAATGAGCCTAGAACGGTTCCCAAATTTATCAATCATTTCAATAGAATTAGATAATGTAGACATAAGTAATATAATTGAAAGGTTTGCTAGCGTAAAAGCTAGAAAGTTTCACTATAAATAATACTATGGTCAGTGGCATAGCCAGAAATTTTTCATGGGGGGGGGGGGGAGGGGTTACGACTACTGCAACTCAGTATACATGTATACATGTGTGTGATAAGGGATTGAAGAATATACATTTTGTATGGCAAAAAATTCATCATGGTGGTGGTGACCCCCAATCCCCTTAGCTATGCCCCTGCTAGTGGCTCCTTTTAAAAATATCTCTAACTAAACCAGCTTAGTCCAAGCAATACCAGCAATAATTATCAAATAATTAAATTTGTTGTAATTTAAAGTTTTTTACTCTTCGAAGAAATATTTTTACTGTGAATATATTTTTCGGACATATTAACAAATTTTAAACATGCAGGAAAAATTTTAGTACTCTTTTAAAGATATTAATTTTTGAAAAGAATTTTTGACATTATAATGTGGCTTTCGTGGTTTTCTTTGTGCAAGCTGTTTTATAATTTTAGAAAGATCTAATTCAACAATTGACCTACAACATCTTTTCCTCAACATTAAACGAATTTTATTTCATTATTATTGATTAATTTTTATTCATACGTATTTTTATTTGCTTTTATTTTGTTATTTTGAACATTTTATTAATGCATTGTCATGTTTTTGAAAACATTTTGAACAGTGCACAAATATTTAGATTCTGTGGTAGACAATATTTTTTTTTCTTCTTTTCCCAAATATTTTACCTTCAAAACGAAACTCAGAATTTAATTTAATAAAAAACATAATCCATGTTTTTTTACTTTTTTTGTTCCATTTTCCCATATTGTAGCAATAAGAGATACTTCACTTTCCACTTGAGTTGTCAGTGTGAAAGTTAAATTAATCAGCCCTCTGAAATGTTTGACTTTTTATTTAAAACATCTACTGTTTTTGAAATTAAACTAATAACCATGTGCCATTACCTCCTACGCTGAAATCGGTCACTTGAATTTCAAACCTATCTTATGTAAATCTGGATAAACAAAAGAAGCTTCAATAATGGGTGCTTCTAAATAATAGGGACAATTTTTGAAATTATTAACTATGGTAAAACTCATCGTTTGTAATTTTCTTTGTATTATATTCCTTTATTTATAAACAAACAGTGCACATATAAAATTAAAATGAATTCCATATCACTAGAACTCTACAAAAGACTAGTCTAGATGTAAGCAAATCTGATCTCCGTACCCATGGTCATCTAGCTACCTACCACAGTGTTTTTGGTTCCACTAACTGTACGAGTACATATAACGCATGTACTGGGTGTGTTTTCGGCAGTACCGGGTATCCATCGGGCAACCCTACTGTACAGAGCAATGCCGTATATTCTCTACCGAATACTAATATGGTATAGCAAAACCATAATTTTTTTTTAAAAACTGAATATTTATACCGGCGCCACCTCCCGAGCCCCCTCGGTTTAATTATGATATTTTCCAACTGAATAAGTACATGGAATAGTAAAATAATACTTTTTTTTTGAAGGCTGAAATTTTTTTTATGTAGGGGTGCTAAATCGGTGTTTGCACAAAGGCGCCTGACACATCAGCGACGGCCCTGCCACCAATCATGATACCAAATTTCATTTCAATCACTTGATGATGCTCGAATACAAATTTATGCAGTTTGAAAGGATTTTCGCAAAATCTCAAAATCCAATAAAGATTTTTTTTTTAATTTGATGCGTATGTTTTAAGTTGAGTGACCACCTATCATGACACCAAATTTCATATAATTCGCTTCAGTCGTTTTTACGTGATGATTTTGAACAAAAAAGCGTCACGGACAGAATGACAGAACGACAGACAGACAAACTTTTTTTTGAGGGTCGCACCGGATTCCCAGGTGCTTGAAATGGATAGACATTGAAAATTTTTTAATTCCAAGAAATGTACAGACAAAAGTCTAATTTTATTTATATATATATATATATATTGCTTTGTTAAGACAGGCGATCATGTTATTAAAAATTTATAAAAAATGGGATTTAAATAGAATGTTGCAAGTAATTTTACTGTAATGTGCATATGTTATATAATGTCAACTTTTGGTTACAATTAACTATATTTTATTGCTTTAGTTGTGCAAAAATATCATTTTCTTTTAATATTTTAATTAGTTTCTAACTTCATGGGTACCCAGGGGTTCTAATCTTTACCAATATGTATACATATTTAGATGATCTGATAAATGTAACTACTTTGTGAGGGAATCATCTGACACCATAAATTGTCAACAGTAAGTAATTATTTAAGTCAACGACCTACGTGCTTTGTGATGAGGCAGATGTCTGCATATCTAAGCAAATCAGTAAAAAAAAGTTAACTCCGAAATCCATTGCGGATCATATGCTTTTTAAATCATGGTTAATTTATTAACTTCGATTTTTGTTGCAAAAATTCTATTATTTCATTTTTTAATTGCCACAGCGACTGAGTGCAAACAGATATCCTATCTGTTATTTAAAGATGTTTCTGATATTTTTTACAAGTACATAAATCTTTTTTCATCCTTATGGCATAAATTGCATGTGGGTCATTTTCTTTTAAGGGGTTAGGGGTAGTCAGAGGCGTGAAAAAATGCCATTTTTTATTATTTTTTTTTACTAGTAATGAAGTTTATTTCACATAAGTAAAAACATAGTATCATTTCATCATACTTTAACATTACTTCACTTAAATTAAAAAAAAATAATAATAATTATTTTACAAGTTATGGCGGTCTAAGTTGAACAGGTTTTAATAATGGGTCCTTGCGGTGACCATTACAGCTCCTTGGAGATTCATCTAAAATCAATGAAACAAAAAAGATTATTTTTATGGATAGATAATCTTGTGCCTGATCGAAGCTTTTTTTTTTTTTTTTTTTTTCAAAATTAACAAAATGGCGGTCTCTGGAAATTTTTTTGCAGATTTTCGGGAAAAAACCAACAATTAATTGTTTCTAAAAAATTGAAGTTTAAAAAAAAAAAAAATCCTTCGATCAGGCACTAGCTTTTTATGTTTTCTAAAAGCTGTATAAGTTTCATTCAAATCTATCAAGCGGTTTTTGAGTTACAATGGTCACCAATTCAAAAAACATAGTTTTGAGAAAAACGCATTTAAAGTTTTACAGTCGATTGATGTACAGTAATACGAATAATTTCAATACTTACACTGAGTCATCTATTCCTGGACCATATAAGAGTTCTTCAGCCGTTGTAGAACTTTCTAAAACATCAATTTGTTGTTGTCTACGTCGCATTCTACCTTCGCGAGTGTTGTCGTTAGCACGCTGATCAGCTACTTTTACACGTGCACTATCGGTTTTTTCAGTATACCGATGCGAATTAGGCCCACAACTAAGTCCCAGTGTGTTCATTATTACTAATAATGACTTTGTCCCTTCATTAAATATACTCATAGCTATGTATGCAGCAATTTGAACAATGGTAAACCTAGTATTGATAGTTTTTGGGCATATTTTCCACACTAGTTGGTTGAAGCTCTCATTATTATTTTGATTAAATCCACCTACACATCTTGAAAGTAAATTTTCATTACTAAGATCTTCATAAATAGGCTTGATTGCTTTTAAAACTTCAGGAGGTAAGGGAGAATTATGCCGCTAGCTAATTGTTCTCGGAAATATTAGACCGCTCGAGAGCCTTTTATTCTTCGCTAAATAACTCGAAAGATATTTGTCGGATTCATTTCAAACTTGAACAGCACACATAAATTTTTTTTTTTAAGTTTTTCGTTTAAAATTGAGTTTTATTATATACATATGACGTCTTGAAGTAGTAAAATACAGTCAGAAAAAATATTTAACCATGTTAAACTCATTAAAATAAAATATTAATTTTTAAGTAGACAGGGGAATGACAATTAACACAGAGTAATGCCAAACATATATCATTACAAATTACTCTTTTATTTGACCATTTTTGAAGTGAAAACAATAATATGAAAATATAATTTTATTTTAAATCTTTTTTTATTGGGAAAGTCTCTGAAATGAAATTTATTGGTTCAAGATTGAGATCCATATGGTATAGGTTCAACTATGGTAGTTTTTGAAGAACTGTGTGTTCTTATGCATTTTTTTTTTTTTTTTTTTAATAGAGCAATCTTTATTTTACATGGCTCTGATAAATGATTTCCTCATCTTTAACAGAGGCAATATCTTCAGTAAGATGGGAATCTTAATGCTCAGCAAAATTTTTCTTTTTTGCAGAATGTTTCTTTGATTTATCTTCCATTTTTATTTCCTTTGAACTCTTTGTTCCTTGGCTTATAATTGTAATATTGCTTTAATTTTTCCAGCTGCTTTCTTATTTAGATATTTTAGGCGCTCCTTTTCTTTTAACTCAGCAACCAAAACCGGATCAGATTTTATCTTCTCACATCGTTTTCTTTCATATTCTCACTTTCTAATAAGAATATCCAATCTTTTGCTGTTGTTTGTTATTTTCGTAGAAGCCATTATACAACCTTCATCGAGACCCCATGCGGGATTCCAGCCTAAGGGAAGTTGTTACTTCTACTGCCTGCAAAATGGTGAGATGACCTTTCAATTTTTACTTGCTTTGTGAGGGAGACCCTGGCAACATCAATGGGACAATTAATACCAATTTCTGTCAACAGATCTGTGGATCAACATAGCAAATTCACCTGTGCCAAGTGTTCCTTTTTGTTTCACTGATGATCTTTTTCGACCGTGAGTGGCATGACTATGTAACTAACCATGAATTTTTTTCTTTTCCTTTTTTTACTTTTGTAGTCTTTCACCACTGGGTAACTAGCAAAGAGCCCTTATGCAAATGTTTAATTTCTAAGATCTAATTAATTGTTTCCTTTTTTGTGGGCTGCATTTAAAGATGTATTAACGTTTTTTTTTTTTACATTTACTTTCTTTTATTTTATACTAGCTGAAGTACCCGTTGTTGACGGGTTAGTACTGAATGCAAATTTCCCAAAAGCAAGAACTTTCGTCAGCATTGTAGGAGTACACTGAATGGATGCAGTATGTTGCCAAAGTAAAGAAAGCGAAGTTATAATTTTTATGTATTGTTAAAATATTACAGGTTAGAGAGTAACTAAGTAATATCATTTCATTTGCTTTAGTCGTAATTATGCGATGCACAAACGAATATTTACGCATATTGAAATAATTTTTGTAAAATCTCAAAATCTAATCAATATTTTTAAAAAATTGGAAGCCTAGAATTTAAGTTGAGTGACAACCTATCATGTCACCAAATTTTGTTTCATTCCCTGCAGTCTTTATTTTGTGATGTTGGAACAAAATTTCAGCATTTTAAAAATTAAACACCTATAAATTAAGATTAGACCCTACCTATCATATCACCAAATTTCGTACCATTCGTATTAGTCATTATTACGTGATGAAGAAATATAAACGTATTTTTCTGGGAATTTTCACAAAATCTAATAAAAATGTTTAAAAAACTGGACACCTATAGTTTATGTTGAGCAACCATCTATCATGTGACCAAATTTCATATCCTTCACTTTAATCATTATTACGTAATGCGTGAACAAAGATTCACTCAGTTTTAAACGTTTTTTGCAAAATCTCAAAATCTGATCGATTTTTTAAATTAGATGCTTATAGTTTAAGGTGAGTGACCACCTATCATTTCACCAAATATCATTTTTTCACCTTTGCAGTTATTACGTGATATGCGAACACAAATTTACGCAGTTTGAAACGATTTTCACAAAATCTCAAAATCTAATCAAAATTTTTTAAAAATTTGATGCCTATGTTTTAAGTTGAGTGACTACCAATCAGGCCCGTCATTAGTGGGTGTGCAGGTTGTGCACCGCACAAGGGCGCCAAGGTAAAGGGGGCACCGAGGCAACTGAAGAAGAGTTTAGCGAAAAAGTAACATTTTTCGAAAAAAAAAAAAAAAAAAAAAAAAAAAAATCAAAAAATTTTTTTTTGTTTATGTTGCAGACATCTAGGAAAGGGCTTTTCCCGCTAAAACACCCCGCTACAATGTTTTGGCAAATTTAGGGCTTTATCTTGTAATTATCAAGTTCTTGACCTTGCTTCTTCCTGCAGAAAGAACAAATCAAGATGGCTTCTTTCATGATGCCAGTATTCAACGATTAAGCTCTGGGATAATGTTAACTGTTGCCAAATATGGAATCCATTAATTTCATTTTATGACAGGGGAATGACACCAATACCAAAGAGCATTTATTATTATTTTTATAGAAAAATACAAAACATGAAAAGTTTTTATTTTTTCAGTGTTAAGTATTGTATAATCGTTATTAAAAGTTTTAACAACAATTTTTGTATAAATATAATTAAATTCTCCACTTTTAGGTACTAATTTCATGTTAAGATGGAGGTAAGGCACACAAGGGAATGACATTTATAGCATAAAAATAATTCTTTAAGTGGATAAAATCTATAATGAGTATGTTTTATCCTATTCTAAAAAAAATTAAAACAAGTATATTCTAGTATCAATTTAATTTTTATACAAGTTTATCTGTCATTTTTAAAGCAGGGTCCAAAATATCTCAATTCAGGGAAAATGACCCATATGTTTAATCTCAATATTTGCATTTTCCAATAATTGTTTGAGACTTTAACAAAATGCCTCCACACACTTGTTTTTTTTTCTGTTTATCCATTATTCCTTATAGAGCAGAATGAATTTTTAAAAAAATCTCAGTTTAGTTCTGTTTACGTGAGAACAATTCCCTTTATAATTGTTACAGTCAATGCAGTGGTGCTGTCTTTTGGCCTCTATCACTACCTTATTACTTTATTTATGAAATAACAATACTTCTATTTATGAAGTAACAAAAGTGGGGTATGGTTGATTCCTTTTCTGTGAGTGCCCTTTTATTATGAAATAAGGTGACTTGTTATAAGTTGCATATTAAACAATATGACAAATCTTAAGTAAAACAGAATCAAACTTAATTTAATTCATGTGGATTACAAAGTTAGAATTACAACTTGTAGTGTTTGTTTAAATGGTACAGAAATTGACTAATATGGTATGGAACCTCTTATCCAGAAATCAGTTATCGAAATAATTTTTCAATCGATTAAATTCCTATTTTTTCCAAAAGAAAAGCGTGCAATGAGTTTTTAAAAATTTAAAGAAATTTCTGGTGTTTTTGTTTTTTATTTTGACTACTTCAACTAGAATTTTAAATGTAAGTAATCAGGTAAAGTGTTTTAATAATTTATTTTATTTTAGTGTGTATGACTAAGTTTTCAAGAAATTATCATATATTTACTACTTCCTCTCTAAATACAATTATTATTTCTCTTCATCTTATTAAGATTTAATATTATTTTTCTAGAATACTAACAATTAATGTTTAATTATAATCAAAAGTAGAATAACATATATATACTACCAATCAAATCAGTGCATGTTGTGTTAATGAATAACCAGTTATTCAGAATACATCTGGTTGTGACCATTCTGAATAACAAGTTCTATACTGTAAAAGAAAATATAGGAAATGTCCCATGAAAAATGTACTAAAAGATTACCTTTTTGACATTGAAAAATTTTCGGAAAAACATAGTCAAAATTTTTTCTCCCCACATCTCTATTCACAAGATAGAGTTTTCAAGGATTTTTTTTTTTTTTTTTTTTTTAAATTTATGTTCAAAATGATATTATATGTGGTATATATTTCATCATTACCAAATTGCTTATGAAAAGACAAAGAACATTAATATGTTTTCTTACGTACTTTTGCCATGGTAGATTCAAAGGTGTGTGTGTATGTGGGTTGGTGGGGGATTGTCCTTCCTTTCAGTGCAGTTAAACTTACTATTGAGCTCATACTTAATCTGTTAATTCTAATTATTGATAACACACAATGGAGAAGACTCTTTCAATAAAAAAATAATTGGATTTTATTTTCATGCTAACAGATGGGGGGTCCTAAAGCTCCCTGTAAATGTATTGCACCCCTGTAATTTTTGAAAAAAACAAATCCATTAAAAGCTCATGTTATGTGCCAAGATATATGGTATATGTATATATCAACAAAAGTAAATTATATTTCTTCACGGCCTTCCTTTGCTTATGTTAGTGTTTATTTTAGGGTGTTCGGCAGCACAGTGTCAGAATTGGATTAGACAAGAAAGTAAAGATTGATTTAGTCATCATAGGTTCTGTAGCTGTATCTGTTACAGGTAACATTTATGAAATTTTCCATGTGAAATTTGTCAGTTTAAACTCTATCACTCTAAACCTCAAATGAGGTATTAAGTTTTTACAGAAAACATCTCTATATGTTAGTATCTACAGAACTTAATGTTTACATCTTGAAAATTTAAAACATAATATTTGTATAAGGGAATGAAATAAATATTAGAAAATATAATTATTGACATATTTTAATATTGTAATAACCATGCACTTGATATACACATGCAACACTTTAGCATAAAAATTTCTTAAACAAAAAGTCAAATACAAGTAGGAAGAATAACATTTGAAAAAGAAATCTACTTAATAATTTATAGTGACATTTTATATGCACTAAAAAGTACAAAGATTTATTTTTCCTCCACTTTTATTGTTATTTAGTGGCATGAGGATTAAAATATTGATTTAAATAAAAATGAATTATAAACTAGCTTGTAATACTTTGCATATTTCCCTGAGGTATGATAAGGGAAAAAAATATTCATAAATATCCTTAGTTTTTATAGTGAATGGAATGTTAGAAAATTAATTTTATCAGTCCAAATAAATAAATATTTATTTCTTAAAAGTTAAATTCAGAGTAGTAAAACTTATTTGAATTGGTAGAAAATATCCATATGCTTATACACTATGAAAATATTCTTTAAAATTGCTAATTGTGCCTGCTGCAAACTTGATGTCATATATTTGCTATTGCTCTAGCATAATTATACTGGTTTTATTTAAATGATTAACTTAGATTAGTTACAAGACACATTGAATACTACATACCAAGACGGCGGCAAGTACAGTACTGATGGACAGTGTTGCCAAAACCATAGTTAACTGTATGACAGTTTACAGAGCAGTCGTTTACAGAGGCGCTGCCATCTATCGGCTAGTATTACAATAAATATCTAACATGCCCCCTTTTTTTTTTTCAATACAAATTATAATTGACTTACCTTCATAATTCCAAATTCATTAAAACTTAAACTATATTATTACTTTTGAGTTCTAAGTTAGAATCCAATTAAAGATTAGAGTTCAAATTAAAGTTCATTGAAAGATAAAGATTTTCTGGCAAAGTTCAACTTAATTGTCCCTGTAATGAAGAGGTTTGTTGATGGTTCTGTTTGATCGTCTCAGTACGGGAACCTGGTCTTGATGTAGTTGTGGAGAGTCAGATTCTGGCAGATGATGTTCACTATTATTATCCACTAGAGCATCTTGACTCGGTGTTGCTTCATTAGACTCGATTAAATCTTCAACTGTTCTGTTCCACTCAGCAGTTCTATGCATAGATTTTCTTAGACGTATGTGCTGTCTGTTTCTTCTGTAGACAGTTCCATCATTTGCTTTTATCTTGTAAGATCTTGGATGTGGACCTACTTTTGTGATTATCCCTTGTTTCCAAGGTTCATTAATTTTTTGCTTGAACCACACTGCAGTATTTTCTAGAAGTTTTGGAAGCTGGGCTGCCTGTTTATTGGCATATTTGTTTTGTGTGATTTGGCCTTTTCTCTAATGCTTTACTTGCACTTCTTATTTCAAATTTTGGTTGCAGTGTTTTAGGATGTGATGGCAGAAAAGATCTCTGTCTTCTTGCCATTAATAATTCAGCAGGAGATGGTAAGTCTTCTGCAGGTTGGATTCTGTAATCTAGTAAGACAGTATATATAGGTCTTTTCCTTCTTCCGCAGCTTTGGTCAGAGACTTCTTGAGGGTTTGCACTGATCTTTCAATTTGCCCATTCAAACGAGGGAAATATGGAGAGGTGATATTGTGCATAACACCCCACTCTTTGAAAAACTTTCGCAGTTCTTCAGAGTTGTATGGTGGTCCACCATCTGTAATGAGCTCCTCTGGTATTCCATGTGTTGCAAAAATAGATTTCATAGTTGTTATTACTGCTTGTGCAGTTGTGCTTGCAAGTGGCTTCAGCTCGACATATTTTGAAAAATAATCTATCATTAGTAGATTTTGTCGTCCTTTTAGGTAAAAGAAGTCACAGGCAACTTTTTGCCAAGGTCTCTCCGGTATCTCACAGTCAAAAAGAACTTCTTTCTGATTTGCTCGTTGATGTTTCTGACAAATCTCACATTTGGAAACATATTCTTCCACATCTTTGCTGATATTGGGCCAATAAAAATATTCTCTAGCTTTGACTTTACTAGAAACAATACCTTTATGAGAGACATGCAGTTTTTTCATGATGTCTTCTCTAGACGATGCTGGCACAACTAGTCATTGTCCTCGACATATTACTCCTTCCTTAGTTGTATAGAGCTCTTCCTTGCAATGCCAGTAAGGTTGTGCTGCTGGCCTTGTTTTTCTTCTTTCTGGCCATCCATTTTTTATGTGAAAAAGCACATCTTGTAATTCAGGATCATTTTTTGTTAGTTCTTCAATTTCCTGCCATTTAGTTGTGGTAGCTTGTGTTAAAAGACTTACGTTAACAGTGGATTCTTCGCAGGAGATGTCATCCAAAGTGTCAACAGTTGATTGTGCTCTGGAAAGGGCATCAGCTATCAGCAATTCTTTTCCTGGAACATATTCCAACTTCACATCATATCTGTTGAGTCTGAGTAGCATACGCTGAAGATGAGGCGAAATTGTGTCATAAGGTTTTTTACTAAGGCCTAGTAATGGTTTGTGATCAGTCTACACTGTTACTTTTCTTCCATATGTGTAGTAATTGAAATGTTCTAGTCCATACACAACTGCTAATAGTTCTTTTTCAATCTGTGAGTATCTTTGCTGCGTTTCTGTCGATGTTGCTGATCCAAAAGCCACAGGTTGACTGTTTTGTAAGAGAACTGCTCTAATTCCATATTTACTGGCGTCCACCGACACAGTTACAGGTAATTTCTCATCAAAATACTGTATACAGGGGGCTTGCTTGATGATTTGTTTTAGATGATCATAGTCTCTTTGATTGTTTTTATCCCATGACCATTCATTATCTTTTCTCAAGAGCTGCCTTAACGAGTGAGTTAAACTTGACAATTTAGGTATAAATTTTGCTAAGTATGTCACTATCCCTAGAAATCTTTGTAAGTCTTCTCGGTATTTTGGTTCCGCAAATCTCTCAATTGCTTTGATCTTCTTCGGGTCAGGTATGATACCTTTATTAGACAGTACATGTCCTAAATAAGTCACTGAAGTCTGAGACAGCTGCGTCTTGTCAATGTTGAATTTCAGATTAGCTTTTCTTGCTATCATAAGTGTTTTGCGCAACAACTTGCAGTGTTCCTCGACAGAAGATGATCCTATGGCTAAATCATCGAAGTATGGATTTATATCATTCTCCCCACTAAAAATCTCATCCATAGCCCTTTGAAATTCCTCAGGTGCATTGTTCAAGCCAAAAGGAAGAACTAAAAATCTGAATCTTCCCCAGGGAGTTGTAAATGTTGTCAGGTATGATGATTCCTCATCGAGTGGCAATTGCCAAAATCCATTCTTGGCATCAAGAATTGTAAAAATTTTGCATCCCTGGAGCTTTGTCATAAGGGCTTCTGCTGTAGGTATTGGATAATGAGGTCTCTGTATAGCCTCATTAAGAGGTCTGGTATCTAGGCAAATTCTCAATTTTTTCGGTGTGTTAATGACGACCATATTGCTCACCCATTCTGTTGGCTCATCGACTTTGACTATGATGCCAGTTTCAACCATTTGATTAAGCTCTTCTTTTACTTTACTGTGTAAGGCAAGCGGCACTTTACGTGGCGCAGCAACATGAGGTGTCGAATTCTCTTTTATTTTTATTTTTACTGTGCGATTCAGCTTCCCCACACCAGTGAACACATCTTCAAATTCTTTTATCACTTGCTCTGGTGTCTCATTGTTTTGTTTATGGTCTTGCTTAACTTGATAGACCCTTTCAATAATCTCCAATTAACATAAGCAGTGAAGCGAAATTTTTTTTAAAAAGTAAACAGTATTTGATTAAGGAGAGACAAATTGCCTTAGTTATCTTTTAGACAGTTACATAAATTAATTACCCAATTACACAGAGGAATGATCCCTGAATTCCCCTGCATTCAGCAATGGATGAAGGGGGTACAGCGGACTAAACACCAGCCCAACAGGACCCAACTGTCATCCAGAACCAAACACAGAAAGAAATTCAAGTGACCAAGAAGGCCTGCAGAAACCCACAAGTCACTAACAATTCCCAAGTGTCCCATTTAAAATTGTCTAAACTACATGTTTAAATTAAAAAAAAAAGAATAAGAGATATGACACTGGTTATAAGTTACTGGGACACCCAACTAAGTACAAAAGGCAGATAAATTGGCCAAATCTATCTACAGCAATTAAAATTTAAAACAAGAGGAAGAGGAGAGATTGCTCGCACAAAATTTGTCAACCATAAATTTCCTACACAGGAGGGTTCGATGAAGACTTATCAAACCTCAAAAAAAAAAAAAAAAATTCTGTGCTGTTCAGGTAGACACAATTATGAGGTGGTTACTTAGTGTAACCAAGTATTTCACACATTGCACATGACCCCTTGGCCATATACAGATAACAATCAGTAAAATACAATACATATAAACAAAAAAAAAAATCTTTGGTTTAATATGAATGCAATAAAAATAGGAACAAATCATATGTGGTTACTTATTACCACATAACTAAAGAATGTGCAAGTTTACCTTTTGACAGGCCAAACATTAAACATAAAATAGTGTATTTCACACTCCCCAAAAATACCCATAAAAGAAATTTGTATATAAAATGAAAACACATATGCTAACACTAAAAATGAAAAAATATATATAGTAAAATTATATGGCACAACCTCGAAGAAAATTTCTGTGCAAAAATGTAAAACTACTTCCTGACAAATCCAAAAGCTTCCCTGGGTCTGAGACAATATCCATGTTTAGGCATGGATCTAGTGCGAATAGGAGAAAAGGTGGATGTCGGTTGGGCATCAGAATCATCAATATCAGAATGAGGAGAATTTAAAAAGGAAACTGGAGATACTGAGGTATCCCGAAAAAAATCAAAAGAGGTATCTAGTTGTGAATCTGTCATATCTACTTCTGTTGTAACTACAGGAGGTGGCATGTAGATAGTATCAGCTTCCCAAGACAAATCTAGCGGTAAAAGGGGACAAGGGTATTCTCTTATCAACCTATCCTCTAAACTTTCTTGAGTAGGGCTAGTGGCAGGCTCTGGAATCAATGGAGGACAAAATTTGACTATCTGGTGTTGGAAAAACTTCCCTGTCGATAACCTTAAAAATGCAATTTACATGTACAACTTGAGTATCTGAGGGATTAGAAATGAGAGAAATTTTAAACAAGACAGGAGAAAGTTGCTCTAAAACTCTATAAGGACCCTTATTAAATTTACATAGCTTCTTAGTTAAATGTGGCTTGCTAGCGGGAATGTGTAAATAAACAGTATCACTTACAGCAATACTTCTTGGATGAGGGTGTGGGGAACAACTAAGCGAACATTCTCCGAATTACTATTTAAAGGCTGACAAACAATAGCATTTTGCTGAAAGAAAAATTTATTGGATCTTTGAATATATGGAGACTCATTATTGAGGTAAGCCGCAATCTTTTGACAAAAGGGGTCAGATTTTTGAAGCCTAATGATATCTTGCATAGGAAACTTAGGAATTTGAAATGAAAAAGGTTCGGAATTAAGAGTATTAACTTCACGTGAAAGAAAATCTGCCATTAAGTTAAGACAACCAGGCTTGTGAATGATTATATAATCATAATGTTGCAGGGACATAATCCAACGAGCAATACGTGAAATGGGATCTTTTAATTTAAGCAACTGCGAAAGAGATTGCTGGTCACAATATACAGTGAAATGAGAACCGTAGAGGTACTGTTTAAAATGCGTTATGCCAAAAACAACCGCAAGAGCCTCCTTTTCCACAACTGAATAATTAACCTCGGCAGGAGAAATTTTTCTTGAGGCAAAACAAACAGGATGTTGAAATCCTGAATCATCTTCTTGCACTAAGACCACACCCATCGCGTATTTGCTAGCATCAGTGCAGATTGAAAACAGTTTGGAAAAATTAGGCAAGGCCTAACAAGGGGACTGGGTTAAAGCAAGTTTTAAACGATCAAAGGCATCCTGTTCAAGATCTCCCCACGTAAACTTACAAGTATCCTTCGTCAAATTAGTAAGAGGCAATGCAATATTAGAATAATTAGGAATGAACTTTCTGTAAAAACCCGTTAAACCAAGAAAAGAGCGGACTTGCTTTTTAGTTCGAGGAACATTTGCTTTTAAAATAGTGTCTAAATTTTTTGGATCAGGCATAACCTTGCCTTGTGTTACACGATGGCCTAAATAAGTAATTTCATCTTTTGCTAAAGTACATTTCTTAGGTTTGAGCTTCAGGTTGGATTGTTTTAACCTTTCAAAAACTAATTCTAACCTGTGAACATGATCCTCAAATGATTCTGATGCCACAACTACATCATCTATGTATACTCCTATTTGAAAGTCGGAGAGACTGGACAACACCACTGACATGAGTCTTTAAAAACTGCTACTTGCATTGCGCAATCCAAAAGGCATCCGGCAAAAGTGGAAAAGGCCTTCTTCAGTGGCAATACCCGTTAAGTATGCATCATCTGGATGCATGAGCATCTGATGGAAACCCGAGGTGAGATCAAGGGAAGAAAAGAACTTTGCACCTGACAGGAAATCAATCATTTCTTGAAGGTTAGGCAAAGGAAAGTTATCGGGGATGGTCTTAGCATTTAACTTTCGGAGGTCAGCAACAAGGCGAAAAGAATCATCCGGTTTCTTGACAAGAAGCACTGGGGCAGCATAACTACTCGTAGAGGGTTCAATTATACCTGCATCCAACAGTGTCTGAATTTGTTTACGCATTTCGGGCTTTAGATTGTATGGGACACGATAAGGTTTTGATCTTACTGGTACGTCATCGGTTAAATGAATGCGGTGTTTAATTATTGGGCAAGCACCTAAGTCAGAAGGAGTAAGTGAAAAAACAGACTATATTTGATAAGCAAAGATTTAAGGGTCTCACGCTGCTGATCGTCAAGGTGGGTTAAGTCAATGTCTTTTACCCATAGGCTAAAATCATCTTCATTATCATTCTGTCCCTCAACAACATTAACAATTTCATCAGGCCTTTCAACATTTACAGGAGTTACATAGACAAGTTTCATATTTTTATTTAATTGAATTGATTCAGAAGTAAAATTAATGACCTGAACCAGACATTGAAGATCTTGAGAAATTTTAGAAACAGCGTTAGCAATTAAATACGAATCAAAATTTAAATTAGGATTAGGTTCTAACAAAATGTCTTGGCCAATAAACGAAGAGTCGACATTATTTACATTTACATGAAAAAGTTTTTGAGAAAAAAGCGGCACAGTAACTTTTATTGGTAAGCTTCCCAAAAGAGAAGGAGAGGACACTTGACAAGGTTCAGTACTCGTCACTGGGACAGATAACTGAGTATTTTCAGGCTGCTCATGCCGCCAGCTGACACACACATCCTTATTACTTAAGAGACAGTCACGACAATTTAAAGAAAAGCCAGCTTTTACTAAAAAGTCTAATCCAATTATAAGATCAAAATTTGGAGATAAGATACCACGAGCAACTAAAAATTTACAATCAAAAGACTTATCAGAAATAAATAAATTGGTAGCGATTAATTTTTCAGTATTGATATCTACACCGGTTAGAGCTCTAAGTTGAAAATTTGGGCATGTTAATTCCTTAGCATCTTTCAAAAACACAGCTACATGGCTGGAAATTACATTTACTGCAGCTCCACTGTCTATGAGAGCATGAAGTGAAACGTCTTCAATTTTAACACAAATTACAGGTAAATTAGCTGGCAAAAGGGACATATCAATGAATGGATCTACACGGGGACTCTTGGAGTGTTGCGATCTGGTGCAAACTCTCCCCTCAATTAGTTTGGGTTCCTACTGGATTCATCACTTGCACTAGGAGCTTGCCCTTGATTTGAAGTTGACGGGCTCTGATTTGCATTAGCAGAGGCTTGTGCTGCCATATCTCACTCCTTTTTTCTACACACCCGACTAATATCACCCACCTTTCTGCAATAATAGCAGACAACTGAACGCTGAAATTGTGGAGCATAAGGCCTATTTGGCAAAGAATTCCATTGGCCCTGTAACGATGCAATTTGCACCTTCATTTCTTCCATTTGTTTCATCAAAAGCTCCAATGATTTTGCATACTGATCTGTAGTGGATCGAAAAATCTGCGCCATCTTACTGTCGCTAGTGGTAGGCCGTGCACTAACTACATTAATGTCCGAGACATAAGATTGAAGTGCCCGCTCAACACGTTTGGCCAATTCGGTGGGCTCCTGAAATGTTTTTGGGTCCGCTATCACTACTTGAGCACGAATGTTTGCGGCTAACCCTGCCTTGAATTGCGAGAGAAGCATGTTGTCGCTAAAACCTTTTGGAATTTCCTCCCCAGCTGAAGACTTAAGAGCCTTTTGCGCGATACCCTCTAGCCTGGTAGCAAAGTCCCTTACAGATTCATTAAGTTTCTATTTACAATTTGTAAGATTAATGATTTCAGAAGCAAAGTCACTTGGCTCTGCAAAGTGACTCTCAAAGCGTGCCCTAAATTCCTGCAGGGACTCAAAAGTAACCTATTTCAAAGTGGAGGCATAGAATTGAAGAGCAGAGCCCTCAAGTTTTAATTTCGCCTCTGCGATGGTCTGAGCGTCAGTCCAAGACGCCAACGGTGCTATCTGCACCAAATAATCGAAGAAGGCGATAACATTTTTACCATTTAAATTAGGTAACATAGTAATGAAGGAAGGATTTGGAAAGGCAGTGGCATTGCCACTGTTACCACCCGAATTAGGCATGAGTTTAAAAAAAAAAAATGAGAAATGCGTTGTGTTTTAAAAAAGAACGAAATAACCCAGGATTTTGCTTACCGCCCTTGTGTATGCGTTGACAAAGCAAAGAGAGCTAAAAGAGAGGATTGAAACACATTTTATTTAACCAATTAACATATTAGATCAAGATAAAATATTTAAACATAATATGCAGCACAATGAACACTTTACCAATTAAATGCAAGACTCAGCAGCAATTAACAATGAACCGTGAAATAAAAAGGTGAAATTTACATTCTTATCTAGGACACAACTCACAGCTTAATTTAAATCAACTACAAAAGATTTAGATCAAATTAACAACTGCTCCAGTGCTGCATAAAAGATCAGGTAACACTTATAGATTTTGGTAATAAAGAGAAAAATTTAAACCCCTGGGTACCCATGGTTGCAAACCAAAAATTTAAATATAGAAGAAAATCATGTCTTGCTTGAAATCACAATTTATAAAAATTTAGCTTAGTAGCTACCATAGTAAATGAATTAGCACTCTATAGTATGGTACATTTCAACAAACTTACATCAATCCCAATTTTATAATTTTTACAGAATGACCTATGGTCTAAAAATATTTTAAACAAAAAAAAAAAAAAAAAAAAAAAAATTACACAATTACACCTTAACAAAAGTAGAAAAAAAAAAAGGGGGGGGCGATGATGTGAACAGTCCTCGTGCTGGGAAGCCATGAGAAGCAGCGAACCATAGGGCACCTTGTACAAGATCTTTAAGGAAAAGGAAGAATCAAGGCCCGGAGACACGGGGGCTTGGCCCACACCGCAGTCATCTGCCTAAAGGCACCAGTCACGGATGCGCATATATCAATAAAAAGATAATCATGGAAACATCTCACCATAACACGGGCGCAGGCGACTTGGCAATCGAGGGCAGGAGCTTCAGTGGTTGTGAGCACGGCGGGCCATGTGCTAATCGGCGACACCGTCGGCGGGGGGGCTAGAACGTGTGTCGGACTAGCAGGTCATCACAATCGCACTGCACACTTCTGAGCCCGGATCATTCTTGAACTGAAAAAGGGTTCTAAGATACCCATTAGGGTTTAAGTAAAAAAATTTTCTATCACCATAATTTTTATTTTAATTTAGCAGAGTCATAATAACTTGCAGTTGTAGCGTTTGCTGATCTTTCCCGGATACCTATAATTTTAAATTTGTAATGCTGAAAAAAAATTACTTTAAAGACTTCAAATAACCAGACTTTAAATTTATAACAAACATTAATTTTATTTAACAAAAAAAACAATAACAGATATAAAATGACTAGGTAAGTAAATTGATGTAATTTAAGAAATCATTTATCTTACTAATTCTTCATTCAAAAACAAAAAGGAGATCATGGCAGCAGCACAATCTGCAAATTAAGTTGAATAGGAGTTTGACACTTTGATTTGTAGGATGCCGGGGGATATTGATAAAAATATGCAATTTCTTTGAATCCACATCCTTATAATTTATAACTTTATAACTGCTTGAAATACTGTATAAGATCATGCTAAAATAAATTTTCCTTAAAGATCAAAAGCTGCTAAAAATAAAAGTAATGCCCTTCCTGGGCAGAGGTAGCCTTCTTGGCTCACAGTATTAAACCTGCATAGTGCTACACTAAAACGAAAAACTCGAAACTGAAGCTGGCACGTAAGACCGCAACTTTTAAATGGTTCTGCCGGGACGGGGGGTGATACGGGCCTGATATGGACTGATACGGGGTAACACCCACTCCGATCGAGTGGTGAAGCGGCGGTAAGCAGTAGCCAATCAGGTTGCTCTATGACGTCACTCCAGCATACACGTGCCTGCCGGCTCCGATCATGATGCAACAACATGGCGGATTCGCCGATGTCTGAGTGTGCTGGAGGAATAATTGTTTATCTCAAAGTGCTTACGTGCTAAGTTTAAAATAAAGCAGTACTTGTGATTTTAAAGCATTTAAAAGGGGTTTGAAACTAAGGAAGGTGAAAAAGAACTACACAGGTATTTGAATGATAATAACTATTTAAATTAAGTTGAAGTTAAGTTGAACACTTAGCATTTGAAAATTCTGGGCCAACAATCATTCAGAGGCAGTAGAAAAAAAACTTCATCATGGCTGTCACGCAAACGCGCGGGCCTGCTGCATCATCGCGGGTAAATCTCCAAAAAAGCACTTTAGGTCATCCTCGTGTTGGAGTCACAAGTCAACCCTAGGCTGGGCTGAACTTGAAGTCTCGAGCTCGCAAGAGCTAAGGAAAAAAAACACCACCTTCTTGTCTGGATGTCCAAGCGTAACTGCTGAAAAATCGCGTGCTTGCCTCTCATCCTCTCTCCGGAGCCGCTACCCTCAGCCAATCAGAGCCGAGAGTGCACCTCAAGTCATTCCGGGATAGTCCGACCTGGGAGGGGGAAGAATGTTTTAGAACAATTTCGGAGGAAAAGCGCAGGAAAGATTAGTGTCATCTCCGAGATCTGATGCAACCGGCACGGAATATGATGCAAAAGCGTGAAATCGCAGGCAAAACTTAAAAGATGAAAAATTATTGAAAATTTACAGGGAGATGCCTAACAGGAGAAATAAAGTAATAAAATAAAGAAAAAGCGGGATTACAGGAAGTTACGAAAATTAATTTAAAATAAGAAATCCCATCAAAACAACTTTAATGAAAAGGGAGTTATGAAGTATAGCCACTATATTTTAAAGTGCTGATTATCCACAGAACGGCAATTAAAAGGTAAACATTAATTTTAAACACCCTGAAGGCGAAAAACGGCCGGTGAAGAGAAAATTTAATCACAAAAAAAAGTAAACAAAAGAGAAAACTTTACACTGCCAAAACACAATAAATAATTAACAGCCCCCAAAAGTAAAAAATTACACAGTGGTTATTTAAATTTTTAACTAGAAAGATTTTAAATTACTAAAACGTCCTGGGTAGAGGTAAATTAAATTAATCATTAACCAAAGAAAAGTGACAATATAGGGACAACACCACAATCGCGAAGGCTTTACTCTCAAACGTAATTAGTTAACTAGCTTGTCAATCAAGACATGAGAAACACCTGCTTACACAGGAGTTCTAAAAGCACGTAGTAGCAAAGCCACAGAAAACTGAAACTACTGCTGAATCAACAATTTTACTTCTTATGGAACTTCAAAAAAGGTCTCTGAGCGTAATATTTGTGTGGCCGAGAAACAAACTTTACAGTGAGAGTAACCGAGATTAAAGAAGGCTTTTCAAATAACATTAAATTAAATTAGGTTAAATTAGCAAAGTTTATTTTATTATTACATATCCCCCCCCCCCTCCAATTAAAGGGCAACCAGCTTGCCTTCAAGTTGGTGGCACTCAAATCGAACGACTCTGAATGTAGACTTGAGATCACCAGTCTTCTCCGCATACACAATTTTTCAAAATACAGTTGACATGAAAAATATTCAATACAAAATAATATTCATAATAGCACTAGTAGTTGTAAATTTTAGTATATTAACACGCAAGGGAAACAAGATCCCTTATATAAACAATCATTAGTTCAGTTGAGTCTCTACTTCATTGTCCAAAGTTTAGTGTTTATATCTGTTATAACGTCCACAGTCATTGACACAAGAAAAGCGAAAGTACTTGAGGCTCTGATGGTAGATTATACTATTTGCGAAGATTTGTCAACACATTCAAGTAGATGAATCTTCGGATTATTATTTTTCTGAGTTAATTATTAAAATATAGCAATCAAATAAGTAAACACTATACAAAACACATATTGGATCTTATTCATAAAAATAATACTAATATAATTTCACTAAAGTATAAAGAATTGAAATATTCCTGCATAGTAACGTATATACAACACTATAAAATATCACCTAATATCTGGAAATAGTTTTGGGAATAATTTTCCAAATGAAGTGACCAATATATTATAACAATTGAAATGCAACAAAATAGTATAAGGATATGACAATAAGATATAAATGGCTATAATTGCAACATAGTAATTCTTGACAATAGGGGTAAATACAAATGTAAATAGAGACAAAATTTGTGTGTATATACAGTGTGTAATGTAAAAATGTTGAAAATTAAAACTGAATTGAGAAAAAACCACAGCTGTACAGTAGCATTACCCTGTACAGGGTGGTATAATTTTGTTAGCATTTTAAGTTTGCACAAACTTACTTTTCACAAAGGTCTATTCATGGTATAGTTTAAATTTTTGTGGATTATTATAATATCTTAGTTTAGATGAATGCACAATCTCTGAATCTCTTTTAAAATGAGGACTAGGTTTATCAATTTCAAAGTTTACTTCAGAAAGTTGTTGTATTATTTTATATGGACCTGAATAGGGTGGACTTAATTTACGTGTATTAAGATATTCAAATTCTTCATATATTACTTCATCACCAACTTTAAATTTTACAGGGAGAAAGTGAGCATCATATCTGATTTTGTTTTTGTTATGATATTGTATAGTTCTTTCCTTAGCTAATTTACGTGCTTCATCAAGAGGTGGATAATAATTATTGTTTGGCAATAATGGATCATAAGGTAAAGTTCTGTACATTAAATAACTTGGTGAAAACAGTATAACAGAATGTGGAGTTATGTTATATTGATTTAAAACTTCTTCTAGTAATTTAATCCATGGTACTTTAGTTGATGAAGCGTTAACTTTGCATTTTAACCTTGTGACAATAGTCTGATTCAGGCGTTCCACTTTCCCATTCGTTTGTGGGTGATGACTGCATGTCATTAAATGTTTAACATTATAATTATGAAGAAATTTTTTAAATCTTGAAGAAGTAAAAGCTGCATTTCTGTCAGTTAACAATTTTTCTGGAACTTGAATTTGAAATATTTGTTTTAAACAGTTTGTATAAGTTTCTGTTGTGACACTTTTAGATGGAAAACCCCACACATGACGAGTTGCATGGTCTGTGACCAAATGCAAATACTTTTTAGTAGAATTATAGTAATTAAACCCACCAACTGTGTCCAATGAGAGGCATTCAAAAGGTTTATCCGTTGGGGGTACTTGCTGCAATAATCCAAATCTTTTTTGTTTACATTTTTTGTTTATTTGGCATGTGTGACACATCGCACTATGGAGAGAGGATCAAACGGCTGTTGGGAGGCACCGGAGGGTTGTCGTCCGCGCTGAATCACTGGTCCCTCACGTCCGCTCCTCGGAGAATACAGAAGAAAGGCTGTTGCTCTGCTCGTGCTCTGTCGTCTGCCTGGGAAGCATGCGGCAAAAAGCAAGTTGGGTCCTTTCCACAGCCAGCCCGACTCGTCCCAGACGAGATGTCGGCCTCTGATCGCCGTACGTCAGCTTTGGTGAACCCCTGGCGATTTCTCCTCCACGCAGAAACTGTCCTGCCGGCTTCTGTAATGAATGGGCCTTATGCCATCCCTTCTTGAAATGACTGACATAAATCTATTGGGGTTCTAGGTTAAATAGTTTATTTCAAAGTTCGGGCAGAGGGCAGGAGTCAGGCCAGCGACCTTATTGCTCCAGGGCTATCTTCGTACATCGCAGTCTAACAGCTAAAGCTGGAAGCTCCTGCAAAAGCTTCACGTTCCAAACTCCTAAAAGCTAAGTTAAAACTCTAAAGCTCCCAAAATTTCCACGCTCTTGTTTAAATACTCCTAAGTTACCACACCTGCTGGCAGGGTGTAGCACGATCGCGAAGGCGTTACTCTCAAATGTAATTAGTTAACTAGCTTGTCAATCAAGACATGAGAAACACCTGCTTACACAGAAGTTCTAAAAGCACGTAGTACCAAAGCCACAAAAAACTGAAACTACTGCTGAATCAACAATTTTACTTCTTATGGAACTTCAAAAAAGGTCTCTGAGCGTAATATTTGTGTGGCCGAGAAACAAACTTTACAGTGAGAGTAACCGAGATTAAAGAAGGCTTTTCAAATAACATTAAATTAAATTAGGTTAAATTAGCAAAGTTTATTTTATTATTACATATATATAATATAAAATAGCTCAACTTTCGTAAAATGGATTCCCAAGTGAAATATTAATTGAAAGCACATTATAACAGATATAATACGTAATCATGAAAATAAAAATGAAATCCAGAGGCTATAAATAAATTTGAAACAGGGCCATCAAAGCCAAAAATTGGGAAAAACATGCCATGAGCAATCACATGTGCTTAAGCTTAGCTGAAAAACTCCATAGAAGTGGAGGTGGAAAAGGAAAATTGAAATGGAGTATTCCATTATCAAGTACCACCGTACTAACATTTCAATTAAAGAAAAACAAAAATAGTTAAGCAGAGTCAGAAGCAAAAATTTTGGAAAAAAAATAGGAAAAAGGAGAGAAAAAGAAAAAAAAGGAGCTTTTTACTGTTCTTTGGGAGATCAATCTATCTATAAATATGTGCGAAACAAACTACATAATTAAAAATTTTAACTGTGAATCTTTTCTAAAGAAATTTTAAGAAATACTGGGTACTCTTTATTAATAAGAATGTAACCATTTGTACTATTATTGTCAAGTTCAAGAGACTTGACAATAATAGTACAAAAGACTTACTTTTTCATTCAAAAGACTTATTATTAAGACTTATTAAATAAGACTTATTTGTTTTATTATTAAAAAGAAACTATTATGAACAAACTTTCTGTCAGTTATTTTTCTTTAATTGCTAACAATAAATAAATAAGTTTACATCTATTGCTACTTAGTTATGTTTTTCCAAGACACTCGGGAATTAAAAAATGAAGCTCTTGTTAAATTAATTATCGAGAATTTTTAATTAATATTTAAATTCCATTAACTTGTATCTTTTTCAACATAAAATCACAAACAGTAATTGATACAGTTGTCACAAGTAAAGTCTCGTCTACAAGATTTTTCTATCAGCTTCAGCTTCTTTTAGTTCTTTTGTAATACTTTCAACTTTTTGTGTTGCTATTTCAATTGCTGTAGTAGCGATCTTCATGTTCGGAATATTGTTTACTTAATTGCATCCTGTAATTTTGTATTGCTTCCTTTAAGGTATGTCTGGACTGCTTGGAGATCTTCCTGCAGACCTTTTACTTTCTCATCAATTTTCTGTTTTTTTTTTTTTTTTTTTTTTTTTTCCTTCTTCTTTCTTTTCTCCTTTTTAATTCACTGGCTTCTTTTTCTTCTTCTAACATTCATTTTCATGTCTTCAGTTGCTTTATTTATCGCTTTTTCTTGTGAATAAACAGCATATACTTTAGTCACAGCATTAAGTAGCTGTTTTGTAATTGCAGTATTACTAATGGTACCATTTCTCCTAATGGTATCTTTAACTTGTCGAATTCCAATAATAGCAGCCTCTGAGAGATTATGTCGTTCATAAGACAGAATGCTGCGATTTACAGAAAAGCCTCTTTCAACATCAGAATTGGCATGCGACAGAGAAAAGCAATTTTTGATTATAATCGATAAATTTGAATATTTTCTTTTCCATTCATCTTATCAACAAGACTGAAAACTTCTTTCCAGTACCCGTCAATTGGCTGTCTGTCATCATCAGTACGTTCATTAAAGCTTTTTACAATTAGATCAACTTCGTCATCTAATCTGTAAGCTTGGTATTCCAAAACTGTTTTGTCTATAATTTTATTAGACAAATTTAACGGTGCTAAACAAACACATAAGCTTTGAATGGCGCTGTCATTCTGAGAGGATCTGAGAGCCGGATGTAGCTGCTCCAGATCTTTCAAAAATGAATGATTTATAGGCAAAGATTGTTTCAGTAATTTGCAAAAATTTACTAAAAATGCCCGCATGCCCATTCGTGCTTTCTTTGCATCATTTTCCTCAATCTGTGACAGCGATTCTCATTACAAAATAATAATAAAAGCAACCCTTGCTCCAAGTTAAAATTTCCCCCAAAAGTGTTAATTCAAACAACTGGATTTGGATTAAACCAATATTCAATATTATTTCATCAATTGTTTCCTGAATTTATATTTAAAACAAGTTTAAGCAGCGATCCCCATAGCAAAATAATAATTAAAATATATTAAGTTTCATAAATAAATTTTTTCCCAAAAGTGTAAACTTTAACAATGGTCAACTTTAATTACACCAATATTGTTTTGCCGATCGTTACCCGATTTTATAATTGGAAACATAGTCAGATAAAAGAAAAAACTATCTGCGCACATAATCCAAAACTATCTGCAGACTCATAATAGTTCGTGATAACTAAATACATAATACGTATATAAACATGTGTATATGCATATGCGCACACATGTGTGCAACGTGCTTGGGCTCAGAGCTCATTCTAAGTAGAAAAAAGGGCAGGGTGCAAAGGTTTTAAAAAAGGGCATCATTATTTTAAAAGGGCATTGTGTTTCTTAAAAAGGGCAGTACATATCCTAATTTGCAAAAATCCCCTAAAAAATTGAGTAAACCAATGCTTTATTGATTAATAATAATTAATTAGTAATCTTTATTAATAAATTTATTACTAGTCTTTATTAAAAATTTGATAAAATTAATTAAGTTGATAAAGCTAAGTAATGTAAAAGAATTACATTTTAAGTAACTTTGTTAATTAACTTATTAAAATAAATTATAAATAGTTAAGTTAATAAGAATATTTCTTTAAAAGATTTTTAAGGTTTTTTCTTCTTTTTATAACAAAAATGATCACCCAAACATACCTAACAGACAAGAAAATGCTTAATTAAGTATGCATTTTGCATAAAAAGCACATTTTAATAAACTATTTATTTGATCACCTTGTTAAGAATCACCAATAAAAGTTTAACTAAATTAAGAAACACTTAATAAAGTTAAGTTGTTCTAAACCTAAATTTTCATTTTTATTAATTTTTTTCAGTTTTCAAGTTATTACATTTCTAAAAATAATTCATTCAATTTTTCATCATTCACTTGTCTTTGTAAGAATTAATCCAATAGTACAAACAATTAAAATATAGGTAATGCATGAAATTAGTAATAACACTTCTGTTCAAAATTACCATATAATGGTTTAAATGTCTATTCCAGTTATTCAATACATATTCCACTACAAATTCCAGTAATTTATTAATTTTTTTGAAAATGGACAACAAAAAAGAAATTTTCAGGATTATCTGCAGCCATTATAAGTGTTCTATTGTTGATTTTAACAATCAGCTGGTCACCTATATAAGTGGCAGTATTGAAACAGCCTGAAAAGAGATAAGAACCTCAACCCCATCTTTCTTCCCCAGTCAAGCTCGGAAAAAAAACCACAGGAAAAAAAAAAAAATTCGGACAATAAATTTCTAACTTTTGTTCAAATTAAGATGTCTTTTTAAAATTTGGACTCTGAATCAATTTTTGCATTTAAAAGTAATTCCCAAAATTTCAAACAAATCGGTCCATTAATAAAAAAATTGTAGATGAATGAATTTTTACACAGTTGATTTCCATCCCCCCTTTTCACCAGAGACGGGCTTGCGTCAGCATAAAAGTTGTGTAAATTCCTCTCCACCAAATAAGAGAACAAATAAAAGGGATTACAAAGCTTCCGTAGATATAAAAAAAAAAAAATTTCGCGGGCAAAAGAGGATGTCTAATTTTTAATCATTGGCACAGTGGCCGGCTGACCCCGCCTAGAATGAGCTCTGCTTGGGTTATAGTGACTTAAAAAAGATTTATGTAACTATCCATTTAAAAAAAACAACTTGTAATTACTGGAAAACTATCTGCAAGACCTTTGAATGTATCCGCGTCCGGCATGCGTCTACATTATCTGACTATGATTGAAAGAATTTTAAACGGTGTTTCTTCGTTAAAGAAGGGGGGGAAATAACTCCCAGCTAACTCAAATAGTTACGGATCAGCATTTGAGCCCTGTAAAGTTGTTTTTTTTAACCACCACGGTTTCCGCCAACGTCGCATATGCGTGCGTTTCTGCTCTTACATTATCCCTATGGGAGCTGGACTTCTTCACGCGAGTGATATTTATATTCTTTGGACTCATTCCTAATAGCCTCAACAGATAAGAATAGCCAATCACTGGCCGCACTATCGGCGCCGTCATTCCGAAAGAAAGAAAAAAAAAAAAAAATCAAAGAAAGAGAACTGTGGGAAAGCGAGAGGGGAAAAGGAATAAAAGGCAGAAAATAGGAGGGGAAACTGTATTTAAAGAAAAAAATAGGAAAAAAGGAGCCAATTGAAAAAAAAAGGAAAAACAGGAAAAAAAAAGGAGCACTGCAGTCCCTGAGTTAAGTTTCTGCAGGCCACCTGACAAAAGAAGTCGCTTTGCGTGTCCTGGGGATACGACCTAACTAGAAGAAATAACAGGCATGGATGCTATCCCAACATGGAGGTGGAAGAACAGTAAAGACAGGACCAGAAATCGATGCCAACCGAGAAAAATAATCGATAAAAATAACCAGATCCAAGGAGGAAAAAGCAGAAGGAAGAAATACAGACGAAATGCTGCCAGTACCATGTTATAATATCAAGAAAATCAGAAAATATTAAGGGAAAAAAGTAAAAAATAAAAAACAAATAAATAAATATATATATATATATATATATGTAATAATTGAATAGCCTTTGACAATTTAATCTAATTTAATTTAAAGTCATCTGAAAATCCATCTTTAATCTATGTGAAACAGAGTACTTTCACTGTAGGGCTTGTTTCTTGGCTAGACAAATATTACTCTCGGAGATAATTTTTGAGAGCACTTAAGAATCAAAAGTGCGAATTAAGCTAAATTTGCCGGTGTTTGTGGTTTCTGGTCGCCTAACCTAAAATTCTTGAGCTAAATAAGTAAATATATCACTCTTCAGAACCAATTAGAGAAAGGGTAATGACCGTTGCACCTAGTGTCAAGTTGGGAAACTAGGGGATATGTCGGTCAGGAGCGAGGAATTTGCAAGAGACTTTTGATATAGTAACTGCCCAGTAAGCATGCAATGAGTTTGTCGGTCTGTCGCCGGTCCTTCTCTGAGAAATTATGAGAAATAATAAAGATCCAGTTTAACCTCAACCATCCTTGACTGCCATTCTTTCAAAAAGACCGAAGTCATTGTGAAGAGAGTGCTTGACATTCATCACATATATATATATTGTCCCTTCTGTGGCCAAAATTCACCGAGTTGTGAAGTAGCAAACATTTTGACTTAATGCACTTTTCTACGTTTAAAAATGTCCCGTTACGCAAACCGTTCAGGGACCATATAAATATTGAAATTTTAAATGATAGGTTATAATTTCATTTTCTGGCATAATGTGGAGAAAGAAGCAAAACTTATTTTAGAATACTAATCTTTAAGCAAAGGATTATAGTCAAGCTCTATAAAAAAATCTATCCAGGATCAGACTTAGTAAATCTTATATATGTGCAACCTCAAGTATGTTACGCAAAGTACAGGAAGAGTTCTACACAGGGGTCATTCCATGCCAAATCATCCAGGGGTGTCCACCCTACCTCCTCAGATTTGTATGAAACTTGGTACATGGCATCTTTAGACAAATATAAGAACCCACATTTTTTATTTTTGGAATATTTACATTATTTTGCTTTTTATAGCTCTTAGAATTTTTGCCTCATTCAATAGATTTTTCCGAGACACTTTCAAACCAGAATGGCAGACTCAATTACAATTTGCTATTGTTTCAATAATTATCAAGATAAATTGTTGAAATTCACTATACTTATACAGAATATGATACAAATTCACAATATATCTTATAAAATAATTATTATTAATTTTTGAAGTTAGAAAATGAGTTTTCAGAAATTTAAAACATAGAACAACTAATCCCCCTATAACTTTTTTCTGACTAATTTGACAGTTTTGGTTTTAGTGTCATTAGAAAGAGCATAAAATTTCCTATTAAAATATGAAAAAAAAAATAGTGTGTATTTAACTTACCCCCCCCCCCCACACACACACTATCACTTTTGAAAAAGTATTTAATTGATAAATAAAACTCCCTTTTTGTAATTTTTGTGCACTCATATATTTTCTGCCAATCTTACAACAAATTACATAAAAAATACTTGAATACCTGAATTAGAAATGGTAATATCAGTTTCAAATGTGGTTTTAAAAAAATATATCTTAAATTGGAAAATAAAAAATCATAAGTTCACCTTTTCACATGATCTAAAGAAGTGATAACTTATCCACCTCCTATATACAGTGGAAGACCCAAAATCCGCACAGCTTGGTTCCAGACCTTGTGCAGATTTTAGAATTTTGCGGACTTTGGATCATAATAGGAAATTTATTCTATTTCCTTCCACCCCACCCAGAAAGAAAGAAAAAAAAAAAAAACACAATAAAGATCAAGAGAAACAAATCATGTTACTTATAATCAGAATCATGATATAAAAATACAGAGGGATAATACAATATACAAAATTATGAGGATTATAGTACAACTTATTTAAACATGTATATTCAATAGTAGTTTAGGACTTCAAGATGTTCTAATTCTTCAGTTTGTTCTTTTTTTCATTATTTCCTTTCTGTAACACAGCTTTGCTGCTATACAAATCTGAGATATTTCTTTCTCAGAGCCTAACCTTGATTAAATGTCATTTTATGAACTTTTTGATCATCCTCATTTGTTACTGTGTCATCTCTTCACTTGTCACTGTGTCAGAGTCTGTGTCATGTGACCATAATTGAATGTTAATTATGTCACTGTCAGTCATTTCAAGGATATCCATGTTACCATCAGAGCTCACAACTCTTAAAATATTTTTTTCAAGTGGGAATAGCTTATTTAGTTTTACTTTGTGGTTATAGTGTAGTTTTCTGAACTTGCAGCTGGTAGGGCATATTTCATTGTTTACATTGAACAGGCAGTGCGGATTTTAGAGCCTTGCGGATTTCGGGTCGGCGGATTTTGGGTCTTCCACTGTATGTAAATTTGGATGAAATGCAATGCAGGGTACTTTTAGACAAACATAAGAACAACTTTGAAAAAGTACTTAATTGATAAATAAAACTCACTTTTGAGACAACTAGTTTATGAACTATTTCAATAAATTTCTTTTTATAGTTATTTGAATGATTGCCTCATTTGGTGGAATTTAGGAAGACACTTTAAGTTACTATTTTTACTACGGTCTCTTTCTCTCACACACAATGAAATTAAAAAATACTATTATCAGATGCTGTGAAATAATCTGAGTATTTTTCCCCTGATCCAGATTTTTTATGAACTTGGAACAATTCTTAAATGATTTCATTGAAACTTTTTAAGCTTCAGTCCTGGCCTGCATAAGATAAAATCTTCATAGTTTTAAAGAAATACATAAGTACTTCTGCGTTATATATTTAATCACGTTAGCCTTTTCTTTCGTTTAACAAATATTATACAGTTCCTTCTCTTAAAAATAAGTTTTATTATGCTTAATTTTTACTATAATTTTAATATCTGCTATAAAACTTACTGAAAAACTAACTGCAAAAAAGAAAGAAAACAAAATTTGCAGCTGCTTGGAGACAAGTTGGTAATCAAAATCAAATCAGGAAGTTTTGTCTTGACTAAACAAAATCAAAACAACTGGCAGTTCAGACTGCTTATATTATTGTACATTTAACAAATCATTTTTCCACTGAGTATAGCTCTTGTTAGTTAAAAAAGTTATTCTCCTAAAATGTTTTTTATGTAATTTATTTGTATGCAGATTTGTTTTAATACTTATAAAATAATTTTATTGACTGTTATGTTAACCATATTTACATTTGATTATTGAATTTTATAGAAAATGCTAAAATTTATCTAATTTTATGTAAAGCTTTGTTACAACCAGATTTTCTTCTGCCTAAAATTAAGTACTATCTAACTTTATACAGAAAATGCTATGATCAAAGAAAGAAACACCGGAGGCCTGTTACAAGTAGCTTAAAATTTATATCACTTCAAATGGCCAGAGATGAAAAAAATAAAATTGGCATTTCATTAGTTCCAGGACAAAAAATATGCACCAATTGTATCAAACGCTTGCATTTTAAGAATTCTGAAGATCCTGAAGAAAATAAGGATACCTCTGATGATTATAAATTATTAGGTAATAATTCAATAGAAAAGGAAGATCAAGCTAGTAGCACTGTACTGAAAAAGAAGATCTAAATTTAAGCATGAAGTCCCTGCATGTATCACCTTTAAAACTGAAATCTCTTTCGAAGTGCTTAAAATTAAGATATGGTAAGAGGAAGAAAGCTGAAGTGAAAAGTAAAGTCAAATCCAAGGTAGCAAAAGTTATAGATCTTCCAGAAGATACGCTGTTATCTGATGCAAATAGTGACATAACTGAGGATATAGATATTTAAAAAAAATTTGAAGATATGAATTATTTAATCAGGCAAATGAAAGAAAAATTACTAACTGCTAAAAGTAGGAAAGAGAAGATACATATTTTAACACTTGCTCCAAAGTCATGGTCACATAAAAAAAAAATATCAGAAGAATTCAATATTGGCGAGTACATAGCAAGGAAAGCACATCAGTTAACAAAAGACAAGGGAATATTTTCTTACCCTGAACCTTGTCATGGTAGAAAAATTTCTCCAGAAATAGTTGAGAATGTTATTAAATTTTATCAAGAGGATGAAAATAACAGATGTATGTCAGGTACTAAGGACAAATTTAGCGTGTAAAGGAAAGTTTATGAGCAAAAACGTCTAATATTGACCTTTAGGATCCACAGCTTATAAAGAAAAGTTCCCTAATCATAAAGTAGGATTTTCTAAATTCTACGAATTACGTCCTAAATGGTGTGAGACAGTTGATCAGCCAGGCACACATTCAGTCTGTGTTTGTGCAATTCATCAAAATCCCATTCTTCTACTTAGTGCTATGAATTTAGAAAAATCGAAGATGAATGATTTTATTGAACTAATGGTTTGCACGAGAGAAAACAGAGATTGAATGTTGTGAAAATGCCCTAAGTGTTTAAATTCTGACAAATGGGAAGAATGCATCAGAAATATATTTGTGAATTTTGAAAAGGAGGATGTAGCTACGTTTTCACAATGGGTAATGACTGATCGCAGCTATTTTCGAACTTGGATCCTACCTTTAAGTGAATTTATTGATCTTTTTGTAAAAAAAATTGAAAGTTTAATACCTCACTCATTTATTTCTAAACAGCAAACTGGATATTTAAAACAGAAAACAGACAAATGAAATGTTAATTTTGATGGATTTTGCTGAAAATTTCTCTTTTCTAATGCAAGATGAAATTCAGTCATATCACTGAGTACATGCAGCCTGTATAGTGCATCCTGTAGTCCTATATTACAAGAAAGAGAGACTAAGGAAATGTCTCTGTGCTTTATTTCAGATTATTTAAACCACAATTATTAACTTGACTTCGTAATTATTAAAGCAATGGCAAATTGCATTTCACCCTGCTATTCTGCTTTGAAACCGTCTTAGTAAAATCCACCAAATAGGCAATAATTCCAATAACTATAAAAAGAAACTTAATGTAAATAGTTCATAAATGAAGAAAAGTTGTTCTTGTATTTGTCTAAAGGTATCCAGTATTGCATTTCATCCAAATTTGCATATGCAAGGTGGATAGGCATCCCTTTTTTAGATGAAAAGGTGACATTATGATTTTTTTTTCTTTTAATATATATTTTTTTAAAAATTAAGATAGTTTTTCAATCTGAAACTGATATTATCATTTCTAATTCAAGTATTTTTTCTGTAATTTGTTGTAAAATTGGCAGAAAATATGAGTGTGCAAAAATTACAAAAAGGGAGTTTTATTTATCAATTAAGTAGTTTTTCAAAAGTGATAGTGTGTGGGAGAAAAGTTAAATACACACTATTTTTTTCCATATTTTAATAGGATATTTTATGCTCTTTCTAATGACACTAAAAGCAAAACTGTCAAATTAGTCAGAAAAAAGTTATAGGTGGATTAGTTGTTCTATGTTTTAAATTTCTGAAAACTCATTTTCTAACTTCGAAAATTAATGATAATTATTTATATTAATTAAATTGTATTTTATAAGATATATTTTGAATCTGTATCATATTCTGTATAAGTATAGTGAATTTCAACAATTTGTCTTGATAATTATTGAAACAATAGCAAATTGTAATTGAGTCTGCCATTCTGGTTTGAAAGTGTCTCGGGAAAATCTATTGAATGAGGCAAAAATTCAAAGAGCTATAAAAAGCAAAATAATGTAAATATTCCAAAAATAAAAAATGTGGGTTCTTATATTTGTCTAAAGATGCCATGTACCAAGTTTCATCTAAATCTGAGGAGGTGGGGTGGACAATGTACACTTTGGCTGGATGATTTGGCATGGAATGACCCACAGGTGCCTATTTGCATTGCAGCCGAAGGATTCTATGAGAAAATATTACGCTAACAGAATTTGTAATATTATTTTAAGTTTCTAAAATGAATATATTCATACTTTAAATTGTTTCATTTTCTAATTTAGTGTTAAATGAAGTGTTTTATTCTCTTGCTTTTGTATCTAAAGTCATTTAACACCAGTTCATTAAAGAAACTCTTTAAAAAAATTCTACTTTCAGTATAATTTATATTTTTATGTTAATTTATTGGATACATATAGTTAAACGTTAATCTTCTTTATTGCAATCTACAATCGTAAAATAAATGATGAAAAGTGCTAATAAATATTACAAGGCTCAAAACCATGTACATTAATTTTTCTAATTCATTTTGTATACAGCCCCTATTTCGCATCTCAAAAAGTGCTCTAACTTTGAGCAGCTGTAACTCAGTGGATTTTAGTCCAGGGTTCGTAAGCGCCCTTGAATTTCAAAATTTCGATTTCAAGTCCTTAAAAAAGCGTATTTTACCATAAGAGCCTTGAATTTTAACAAGGCCTTAAATTTTTTGGCTGGTAAAGGACCGTGATAAGAAAAATCTTTTAAAATAATGAAGGGGGCGATGCGAATCCTTGATCCTCTGTAAAATGGCTGTCCCGACAAGTTTTCGGGAATACCACATGATAGTCTTATCGCTTATAATGTCAATCATCGCTAAGGGCTCCCGGAAGCAGAATTTTTTCTTGCTTTCTGTGACAAACTCCGCTACTATTAATATCTTTCTGCAAGATGATTTTTAATATAATATAATAAGCAGAAAATATTAATGCATCAATGATCTCCCAAAATAATTCAAGTCACTATGAAATAAAGTAGTATGTAGAAACCATGCTGCAAGAGCAAAAATGCCTTACGAAAAGTGCACCAGTTGAGGGAAAAAGCCACTGGGTCAGGTGAGTTTCTAAAAATAGCTCTTCACTGAGGGGGAATATGGTCTATCGTCTGCAAAAAAAGTAATAATTTGAAAACAGTTCTGCAGAAACAAAACTGATACAGGGAGTTAAGTTCTCGTACGTATAAGTATAATTTTTGAAATGTATAATTAGTTGTTCCATTTCTAAGTTATAATTGAAGATGGGGAAGTGTTCCTTCGTTGAATTTTGGTTGCAGAATCCAAGCTATTCAAGTTGGATAGCTATGGATGAAAAAAACCATCACGTGGCAAAATGTACATTATGTTTAAAGCATATAGATATTGCCAAAATGGGTGAGTCAGCCTTTAAAAGTCACATGATTGGAAACAAACATAAGACACGTATGGAATCGTGGAAGATTAGCACCTCTATTGTGAATCATTGTGTAATGTCGGATGAGAAAGCCCCATCACTGGTATCATTACCTTCTACCTCGACCACCTCAGTTTCGCAGGTTGCGGAGAAAAACGATACGCTGAAAGCAGAAATTTTATTGGTGCTTTAAGTAATTCATAGCCATTATTCTCATAATTCATGTAGCAATATTCAAGAACTATTTAAAATGATGTTCAGCAATAATGATATCGCCAAAAGCTTTACATTTGGTGAGAGAAAATGTGCGTACATTTGCAGCTTCGGGATAGCTCCTTATTTCTCAAGATTACTTATTGATGAAATCAAAAATAGCAAAAAAAAATTCATTGCGTTATTTGACAAAAGTCAACAAGTTTTTAAAATCTAAATAAATGGATGTTCATTTGCAAATATGGGATGGAGTGAGAGGGGCAACAACATTTCTAACATCATTATTTATGGGAAATGCTACTTCTGAAATCATCCTTACCAAAATTCGTGAAAGTCTAGGGGATTTGCAGCTGTCAAATATTCTGCAGTCATCTATGGATGGACCCAATGTCAACTGGAAAGTTTTTAATGACCTACAAAGAGAACTATCAGTTGATAATGGGGAAAAACTGCTTAATATTGAAAGCTGTGTTCTACATATTGTGAACAATGCATTTCACGAAGGCGCTAAAGCTTCTAGTTGGAATGTTGGGAAATTTCTACAATGTTTGTATTCCCTATTCTAGAATTCGCCAGCTAGAATTGAAGATTTTGGTGAGCTCAGGAGCAGGATTTAAATTATCCCTTAAGTTTTGTTCCCACAGATGCCCGGAGAATTCCGGTCTGTGAACGAGCAATTGATATATGGGAAGCAGTAATGAAGTATGAAGGAGAAGTGTCTAAAAAGAAACTCACAAATCCTGGTTGTGTTTCCTTTGATACAGTCAAAAAGTGGGTGAAAGATCCATTAGCTCTCACCAAATTCCATTTTTTTAACTCAGTAGCTAAACAAATGAAGCCCTTTCTCACTGTTTTTCAAACAGATTCGCTTGTGTTACCGTTCTTGGGAAGGGACCTAGAAAAGTTGATAATAGAACTAATGAGAAGGTTTGTAAAACAAAAAGTATTACATTCGTCTAATTCTTTGCTTAAACTTGCTAAGATGGAAATCACAAACGATCAGTGCATTACTTATTCTAAAATAGATGTCGGATTTATGACAGAGAAGGAATTAAGAAGATTATCCAAGTCCATAAGTAATCGTCAAGTCATGGAATATTGGTTAGAGTCCCAGGACTTTTTAAAAAGTTTAGTAAACCAATTGTTGGAAAAGGGTCCGCTGCAGTATTCTTTGGTTCGTATTATTTATTAAAAATTATCAAAATTTTCCTTTCTTTCATTTAAATCATTTGTTATTCGATATTAAATACATATAATATTACCTACATAACTTAATGCATTATATTAGATAAATATATATCTGTCAGTTTAATTTTTTATAATTTTTCAAAATTTAACAAAGAATAATAACCTTTTTAAAAATAATACCTTGAGCTAATTCTATCCACAATATTTGTTTTGAAAGGAACTAGTGCAGAATGCAGGCAGGGATAACTTAATAATTTATATCTTTATTCATATTTAAAACCTTATTTATTAAAATATGTAATTATCAGAATAGTGGCAAAAAAAAAAAAAAAAAAAAAAATCCTTTCTCAGATAAGAGAAGAATGCGACATGTCTCTCTCTTACAGCTTACAAGCATGCATCTCAAGAATGAATTCAAGTTCAGGAAACCATCCTGTATTCTATTAGTTGCTGCATTACTTTAGTACTGAGAAATGTAAAACTGATTCATTATACATTGTTTATGTGGGATTTAATATCAGACATATTAATTCTAGATTTTTTAAAATAAAAAGAAATATATATTTCGAGCAAAAATGAATAACTATAAAGAAAATTATTAAATAAAGAGTAGTTTTGCAGTAAGTTGGCCTGCAAAGGGTTTACTGACTATATTCTAACTAGGAAATATAACTATGACTTAAAAAACATAAAGGTAAAAAAAAATTAAAAAGTTCATTAATTTAAAAAGTAATAGTAAACAGCCAATCAAAAACAACATATTTTTCTAAATGAACAATAATGTACTTTTATCTATGACTATGGACATAAAACAAATTAGGAGCAAACTGTGCATAACATATGGGACTGAGAAATGTTCGAATTTGCAAAACATGGCCATTCACGTTGATATTCTTCTCAAAATTTTTGACACACCTTTGCTCTTTTCACTTAGAATTCCATATTATGAAGTAATAATGAAACTCACAAATAGGACGAAAATGTTGGCAGGGACACGACAATCTTAAATACTAAACGGCATCCATGTGATAACTGAAAGCACACAAGCAATCACGAGCGAGCTGCAATATTCCAATTGAAAATTGCTACGGCGGTGCATGCATGCTGAGTGTGTTCGTATCCATCTCCCAGCCAGCTAGCAAAACAGATGCTTCGGTTTTCACCATCCCCATGGCCAGTGGCGTAGCCAAGGGGTGGTTAGGGGGGTCATAACCCTCCCCCCCATGAGGAATTTTTTGCCATACAAAATGTATATTCTTCACTCCCTTATCACACACACCTATACATATATATGAGTTTACGACTCTACTAACGTAGTCGTAAACCCCCCCATGAAAAATTTCTGGCTATGCCACTGCCCATGGTTAGTATGACAGAAAAGTTCATTAGGAGAAAACTGCACCCCCCCCTGCTTTGTTGGCAATCTCCCCCTCCCCCTCCCCAATCACACCTTTCTCGGTGGCTGGGAAAAGAGAGGGAAGGAGCTAGCTACTCCGGCCGCACAACATATGCAATAGAAAGTTTGAACAGCGATTGGTGAATGGCCTATGCCTGCAAGGTAATGCATTGGGGAGCAGATTCATTTTCGGATACAAATGTATGGTTTCCGTTATTTTTTCAGCATTTTCCATAATACACACCTGAAATCTGATAATTACAGATAATCCGTAATAGTTGGCATCTCTGCTGATTTTTAACGTAGAGTCAAACTCATAATGAGAATCCGGATTTAACAAGGAAATTATTGTTACAATATTAAATCTATGGAACCATAACTGCAACAAGGAAACTCTGGTTATCGCAAGCAACATTTTTATAATAATGATTTATAATATTTCTATTGACCTTCAAATTCAGCTAATCTTTTCCTGGAAAAAATTCCTTTAACATTCCAAAGTAATGAAAATGAAGAATTTCAAACTCAATCGTTCCTAACATTCTCAATAGCTAATGAGGGTGCAGAAAAAGTCAACCTGTGGGTATTGGGCCAACTTTTTCTCTAAAAGAAATTCAACTCCACTTCCTTTAATGTGCAGTGAATGTGATGTTTTTGGAAATGATAAAAAGCAGAAGTCCTTTGGTGCACCACAAATTACTTTGATAAAAACGTGGTTTAATGAACATTTTAAGACTAACTTAAAAACAATGGGTAAAAACAAAAATACTGATAATCAAATAACACGCATAGTAAGAGTACACAAAATAATAATAGATTAATTTTCTTTTAGACTAAAATTATTCTGCTTTGAAATAAAACTATAAAATTTAAATCCAAAAAGTGTTATACTATAAAAAAATCTTAATAAAACCCACCCGGGTTGGGTTTAAAAAAAAAAAAAAAAAACAGGTTTTTTAAAACCGTGATAGAAAAAGACAAAATTCTAATAAAGATCCTACCAATAAAAGAACACACGAGTTACTGCTCGATATCGTAAATTGACATTTACTTTACGTCTTTACCCATACTGTCAAGAAAATGTTGCTATCCAGGATTCTCCTATGCAAGGGACTGCTAAAATAAAAGGTGTTTGTTTTACACACACTAGGCATTTTTCTTAACTTAAAATTTAAACATTAGATTTTTTTTTTTTGTATCTTAAAAGCGCCGCTTTCCAACACACCTTTTTTGAAGCCAGGAGTGCAAATGATGAAGTTTTAGGGCCACGAGTCTTCTCTAAAGAACAATAACACAAGAAACAGACAATAAAACATTTCAAAGCAAATTAACCAACTTCTTTTGAACTGTGAAAAAATGGATAAATAAATAAATGAAGTAAGTAACACTGTAAATATGCATGGATGGTCATGATTTTTTCATGAACCCATTTTTTTTTTTTACGAGTACTTGATTATAACGAGAAAATATTGAGGTTCCTTCGCATTCGTTATAAACTAGTTTGACATACCAAAATACTGGCCTACTACAATAATTAAAAATATTTTTTTTTTTTAAGAGTGAACATTAAAATCCTAACTGAACCATCTGCATGGAATAATATGGTACATTCAACATCAGACAATAGATGGAGCCAGATACAGTCAAATCCCATTTTACTGGAGTTCAAGGGACCAGGAAAATCATTTCTCTATAACGACAATTCATTATACTGATATTGCAAATTGTTACAATAACCAAAACAGAATTTGTTGTAGCAGAATTTTCAAATATTAGTGAAGTTATACATACCCAACAATTCAAATCAATTATTGATTTTATTGAAAATTTTCATTTTTTTTACAAACATCTTATACATGCAGAAGAGTATACAAACTTTTCTAAATTAAATACACTTTCAAACAAGTTATTGTTAACACAACTTTGGGATGATGAATAATATTTTAGTCTCTACACTTGCTAAAACTTTGGAAGTTGTTATGCTGAGGTTTTCATCTGAACCTTTCTCTTTTGCCGCTACTGTGTTCAAGGGATTGACTATTTTTTTCTTAAATCCTATGAATATCATCATCTGCCAAAAGTTTTGAGGTTATGATATTATCATCAGCAGAAATGAATTCATCCAGAATTACTTAAGCACAAATATTTCTTTCGTAATGTGCTACTACAAAGTTACAAGTCTGTGGTTTAAGTTTTCACCCTCATCATCATCCAATGCTGGTATGTATACTCGGAATAGCATTTTCACCCATTCCCGTCTTAATACAGTAACTCCTATGGAATTTGATTTGGGGATTATGAAAGTCTTTGTTATAATGACATTTTTATTGTATAATGGACTTCTCTGAAACAAGATTCAATTGTACTAAGAGGAAAGGGTATGCGCATACACAATTGAGCAACAGAGAGAGAGGGAAGGCTCAAGCCGAGAGAGTGTTAGTGAGCCCTAAAGATCAGATAGCAGATGTGCCTTGAAAGATCTAAGCAAAACTATCTCTCTCTGTGTGAAGGTAAATCGATATACTGAATAAAGATTTTTAATTCATAATAAAAAGTTAAAATAATCCCAAATAACTTTTTTAATTATTTTGCATTGAAGAAAAACAAGTATAGGTGTACATTTATTTTTTATTCATCAGATATTATTTAATAATGATTAAATAGTAACAATTAATTAATGAAGTATAATATTAAAAGAACTTTTTTTACAGATTTATTTTTTAAACTTAATGTGATCTGTTAACAAAAGTTATTTGTTTCTTGTTATAGGTTATCGTATAGGTAAGGGAGAAGGTTATTCAGATATGGAATATGCTATGCTGGCAAGTTTAGCAGCTGTGGATTCAAACACGATAGTATTAACGATAGTTCATGATTGTCAAGTTTTTGAATCATTACCAGAAGAAATATTCAAAGAGCATGATGTACCTGCTGATATCATTGTAACACCAACTAGAATCATTCGATGTGAGCCAAGACTTCCAAAACCAAATTGCATCATTTGGTCATTATTAACAGAAGAAAAAATGAGTTTGATTCCTATTTTAAAAATTTTGAAATCTATGGATGATAAACAGATTTAAATAAATAAAGTAATAGATACATTTGTTATTGTAGACCACTTTTACAGAATTTAGATTATTTTTTACAGGGTGGCTACAGAAATTGAGAAAAAAGTTCCCTGATTTCCCTGGCTATCTTTATCAATTTTCCAGAACTAATTATATACATACCATAATCTTTTATGTAAATCACCATTCTGTATCATGCATAACGTGACCATTTATTTTTTCCTTCAAAACGGGACATTTACTACTTTTTTGGCAATAGTGTATTTATTTTTTTCCTCAAAACAGGACATCTACTATTTTTAAGGTAGTAGTGTAGGAAGACTGAATTCACAGGTCTGTATATCTTTTAGTTGTTAAAGAAACGTGTGAAAAAGCTTGTGTTAATGTTCATATCAAAATAAAATGAAAAAAAAAAAAAAACTTTGCTAAAACACACATATACTATAAAAAATAGTGCAAGACATACGTTTTGTGTGATATATAACGTGGCCATTTATATTTTCCTTCAAAATGGGATATCTACTACTTTTTTGACAATAGTCTGTTTATTTTCGATTGGTTTCTCTTCTAAATTAATTTCGCTTTAGTCAGGGTTGCTACTCTATTTCTGAAAAAAATTCCCTGACTGTTCCAGGTTTTCCAAAATTTTTTGCGATAAAAATCCGGACTATTTTTTACATTTAGGACATCAACTTTGGATACCTTCTTAAATATTCCCAGCTTCCCAAAGTAAGGCCAAACTACCAAAGGTACCAAGGATATTGTTTAAAAACACAGATTTCTGATAATTTTCCAGGTAACTTAATGTGATTTCCAGGTTTTGGGCTAAAATTTACAATTTTCCTTGACTTTTTTGCCAAAATGAAATTCCTTGACTTTTTCAGGTTTTCCCTGTTCTCCCTGACCGGTAGCAAACCTGTTATTGTAAGTTCTTGGTGCTGGCCTGTCGGTGTGGTCTTGGTTCTCGCAGGGCTGTAGGCTTTTGGTATGGCGTTCGCCAAATTCTGGCACTTCTGCCTTGGCAATATGCTTTTGTATCATTAATTTCAAAATTTTTCTATTTTTTATGCCTACTGGATAGTTTTGGTCAAGTGGATAGTGGCTTATGAGCGGCTCATCTTTTACATAATATGTAAGCGATACAAAAGTTTGCAAAATTGATAAGTATTAAATTTTCTTTTTATAGACAAAAATTTGCAAAACTGATGCAAAAGCAGTTTTTTTTTTGCGATGCGAAAATCTAAAATTGATACAAAATTAGATTTTTTCTGATACGTAAGCCAGCAAAACTGATACAAAAGTCAATTTTTTCTGATACAAAAAGTGATACAAAAGGCCTAAACTTCTGTAGCACCACTGTACCTTGTAGTGTTGTAACCTCTATAACCATTCTTTAACCTATCCTAACTCAAAGATTTACTATTTAAATTTTAACCAACAATCATTTCGTATTTCATACCTAGAAAAAAAAATGCTTGATTTTATAAAGTGTTGTGACCGCAATATACCAACCAGGTTCTCGGCTTACGTGCGAATGCTTTTAGGCTAAATAAAAAAAAAAGGATTGAAACCTGAAAGAGAACTGCTGAAACAAAAATTCACACGAAGTGAGATAAATGAAGAGGAGCCATTTTTACTTATAACAAATCACATTTATTAATTTAACTTTTAAATCTTTTACATTAGACAATTAAACTAGATAATATCATGAAAATATGAAAACACTATAACTTTATAACAAGCCATTTTCCCTTACCCCGAGCTGACTTTTTCTTAAGAAATTTACCTAACACTTGTGCACACACAAAAAAAGGAATTAATTAAGGAGAAATTTATAGGAAAAGAAAGGAGAAAAATTAGTTGAACTTATCATTTTGATGCGAGGGGCCCCTCCTGGAGATTTAGTTATTTTGTAGCTTGATAAACATCGTTGTCGTTGTCCACTCCCGCCATTTCTTTTTTCAGCAAGCCACTTAGTGAGACCTCAGCTTCCGTCGGTGACGCCAGCAGCCAAGAATGTGCCAACCCACGCTTCCTCCGGCTTAAGTCACCTTTTTACTTCTTTGGCTGGCGCTTTCCGCTCGTAAAGTAGTTCGGTCGAAGATACAATTATTATTACTGAAAACTTGTAGATTTATTATTGATGAGCATTGAAACTTAAATTTTGACGAAGATAAAAGGGTGAAAGTTGTTCTTATCGTTGTAACTATTGTAGAAATTCGATTTTCGATTTTAAAAAATTTGAAAATGCTTGGATGCCGATCTCCATATCCTTGCGCCGTTGTTGTTTTCTTCTTTGATATATTAAATCGAAGTATTGGTATCGATGCACGTAGTTATTGGATGTTATTAAAAATCAAAAAGAAGGTTAGAGAATTCCAGAAAAGATAATTATAGTGAAAGAAAAAAAAACTTAACTGTAATTACAACCACTTAAATTTTCTAAGGAAAATTACCAAATTTCCCAACAAACATTATTATGAAAATCTTATTGTCAGCTCTAAAATTAATTACCAGCCCTCTGAATGATGTCACCTCACACAAAACGTACTTTCATAAATTTAAAATTTAAAAGAAAATTCTTGTACAAATTATTTTAATTACTTGAACACATATGTATGGTTACCTTACACAAAGATGGCAACACGATCGCCAGAATAACGATCTTTTAGATGTTTGGCGCCAAAATATAGAACAAGTAAACAAATAAATAAAAAGTGAGTCAGCCATGAGTCATCAAAGGTAATTTATCATATACCTTAATAAATTTTAAACACTTCATTATTATTTTACTTCCTTTATGAAAACTGGTATATGGTGACAAAAACAAAACCATCTTAATAAATAAATTGCTTAGAAATTTTAATTTTACTTGATTTAAAATTCACTAATTAAGGTTAGGATTTTTAATTAAGTAGACTATTCATTAATTAAACTTTACTTTAATTTGAAATCATAACAAATATAATTAATTTAACTTTACTTCAAATTGATATCATAACAGTAGGAAAGTGTTAACAGGGTGTCGACAGATCAGGGAAATCATGGAAAAATCAGGGTACTTTATCAATCTGGAAATATCAGGGAATTTTGTAAAAATATTTAAAAATCAGGGAACTTTCGTTTTTGCCTAGTGAACTAGATCGTTTTTAGTTGTCGATCAGCGTCTGACTCGCGGCTCCATTCCGGATCATACGATACTCAACTGAGGCAAACATTTTAGGAATCCGAAAACCAGAATATAGATCATACAAGAAAATAGAAATATGAATCAAGGTTTTGAAAAAAACAAGGTGCACATGATAAAGTTTTCGAATTGCGCACAAACTAGTTTTTATATTCAGATGACTATGTCATTTTATCTCTCAACACCCTTTATTGAAAAATGTGTCCCAAAAATGTGACATAAAAGTATGCGGCATAATTTTACATGTATTTAAATACTATTAGTTTGCAACAGCTTTAATCTATTGTTACAATATTTCGTAAGCTATAGAATATGATTCACATGTATTTTTTACATATATTTAAATACTATTAGTTCACTACAGCTTTAATCTATTGTTACAAAATTTTGTAAGCTGTAGAATATGTATCACATGTATTTTTCTATAAATAGGCTGCACTCATAAAAATTTCAACATAGGGTTACAAGGTGAAATATGCGAAAGATGAGCGATAAAATGACAAAATCAATTAATATCGTTTTAATATGGCAATAATGAAACTAAAAAATTAGGGGGGTTCATGGGGATCTATCTCCCCCTGACGAGGCTCGAATAGCAGAGTTTTATTTTTTATTTGAAACGATACATTGATTAAATAAAATAAGTTATTAGGTGGCAAGTTTATTTTGATCAGTCATCCTTACGCTTAAAATTGAACACCATCTTTAAAAAACGAGGAAACTTTCTGCTATATTGTCTTTTAGTGTTCAGCTAAATTTTATGTTTGGATTTATGAATTTGAACTCTGATTTTATTAATATCAAGTATTTTTGTGGTTTTCTCTTATTTATTTCCCTATATGAAACATTCACCTGTTGGTGCATGATACACAATGGCGATTTACATGAAAGGTTATGGTATGTATATAATTAGTTCTGGAAATTTGATAAAGATAGTCTGGGAAATCAGGGAACTTTTTTCTCAATTTCTGTAGCCACCCTGGTTAAAAATCCATTTCAAATAAAATAGGGTACCTCTCTGTTGAGCTCTTTCTATCATATGTTCATTAAACTGATGCAAAAAAATTGACTTCGGGAATGCCACTTTTCTGCCAAACGGCAGATTTTCACTGCTTTTTTTTTTTTTTTTTTTGTTTGTTATTTTATTATTCGGCATATTTAGCAGAATTCTTCTAAATATTTCACCATATTTCTCCTTTTTTCCAGCAGTAATAAAGTATTAATTTCCAGCATCTCAATTTCAATCTTTTTTTCATCCTTCTTGGAAAGTAATGTTTTTCTTTTACCATTCCTTTATTTAAATCTCAATGCTTAAGAATAAACATTAACTCTTATTTCAAATTTAAATTATATTTTCCAAAGGAACCAGTAAAGGAAAAATTTCATGAATAAGGACAGGTTCAGATATGAATGAAAATGGTGTAAACCAGGGTGCGAATTGACGGGGGGGGGGATGCCGGGGATTGTCCCCGGCTGATGAATGTAATATCCCTGGCTAGAGAAATATTAATGGATCCCTGCCGGGGACACTATTTATCCCCTGCAAGAGAAATGTTAAAATTAGTCTCAGTCCTTACAAATTCAACAGTAACTAACGATTTTAAGTATTCAGAATGGAAATTCTATTGTTTACTAGACAAAGGAGCAAGTTACAAACATCCCTTGAAATAGATAATATACATGCCTGATGCCACCTCTCATTCTGCAACCGGGGTCAGGTTCCAAATTAAGACTGCGAAATGAACGAACAAGCGCTGCTTTGCCGCAAGCCGAATTGGAGGGTAGAAAGAGAATCGACATAGGCAGGAATATATGTGCATAGAAAATCGGGGGTCGACTTTTGTTTGAATTTAAGTCCCTTCTCAGTTATGTTGGCGACTGCATTTGTCATGTAATACCTAATATATTATGTGAGTGGAGCATTTTACGCCTTCCCTCCTTTTTTTTTTTTTTTTTCAAATGTCCCCCCCCCCCCCCCCCCTGGAAAAAATGTTCAATTCACACCCTGGTGTAAACTAAATAAAGTAAAAGTTGAAACAAAGAATATTTTTGTCAATAAAAAAAACATTTTTTTTTTATTTTTTAAACTTAACATGTTTTTTATTTTTCCCCCTTTACACAACATACTTGGGTTTTGTTTAATTCTGGTGCATGTTATTAATAATTATTGGAATCAATGATCATAATTTATTGATTCATTTACTAAAACAAACTGCTAAACTTCTCACATTAAGCGTTGAAATTTCTTAAATAGATAGGACCATCATGATCATAAGTGGTTAGTACCATAGCGTTGTGCAATAACTAGGCAAGTAGGCAAGTTAACCGCTATCTAGAAGAATAAAAGAAGTTGAATAACGCAAACCAATAAAGGAAAATTTTTGTCTTCATCCTATACGGAAGATTAAAGCTTGAACATCCTAAAATAAAACTTGATTGACTCCAATAACCAGGCGATTAATTCAGCTCCAATTGAATTTATTCATTATCATTAATCTTACATTAACCAAAGTAATTCTCTATAACAGAAAACACATTCTTACCCATTAAATACTTATCACAACACACAACATATCTCATAGAATTAATTTAATGTAAAACACTTAATATTGGGAGCCGAAAAATTTTCTTTTCATTTCAAAAAAGGAATAACATTTATTGTAAAAAGAATATTCTGAGTGGACAGAAAATAAAAATTTAAAACTTACATAACCGGATCCGGTGAGGAATAAAAAAAAAACTTAAGGAAGGAAGAGAAACAAAGTTGTTATTCGTCCCATTGTGAGACGTTAAAAGGAATGAAGAGAAGAGAGAAAAAAGGCAGCAAGTCCCAGGCAACCATGTCACATCCGCCTCCGATGTGAAAGGTAGTTTGTGCAGTAAAAATTTTATTTTTTAATATTTCACCTCTCATTTTGTATAAATGGTCTTATTTCCATACATGAGGTGAAACTATGTCATCGTATTGTCACCTTTCATGACGATGTATTGAACAATAATTATTGTAATTAATTCAGGTCTCAGTATTCTTGCGCTGTTGCCTTTGCTTACCCCCATGATGACACAGCTCTCTGGAATGTTGATTACTTTCCCATATGTGTCCTGCACCACGATGTACCAGTCTTTATGTGCGGCACCACGATGTACCAGTCTGGGGGTTGCAAAAAAGATGGCGAAGCATCTTCTTGAAGTATCTTGGGATATTTTTGAAAAAAGGAACATAGGGAGAGACACTTAGGAAAAAGCAGTAGAGAATTTACTGAGCAAAATTACTTAATTTTGTATAAAAAAAACTAGAAACTCCTATTTTCTTTCAAAATTTACATTGTAAAATTTCAGTTTATTTAAAAAAAATTAACATACCTTCAAAAATTTTACACATATAAAAAAAACAGTCCACTCAGAGAAAAAAGAGAAAAATGTCCACTCAGAAGGATTATAACAAAATGCCATTTACTACATATCATAAACTTGATGATTCACTTAAAATTTGATTGAATAAAAAAAAATCATTCATTTAGCTTTTAATCTGTTACATAAATACTGAACCAAATTACCATTAATATTTGTCTCTTAGGAGAGTGCTTACACACATTTAGTACCATAACCAGTTAATTATTTCTATTAAGCATAGCATAAAATTTATCTTCTGACAAAATTAAAAATGGCTTTAATTAATTAAAACTTATCCACAACTACTGAAAACAGCTTCATGCCTTTAAAGCTCAATAATCAACACAACACCCATGCGGGATTTCCTCTTTTTTTCAACTTAAAAAAAAAATAATAAAATAAATAAAATCATGAATGATTTCCTCTTTTTCCACTATTTTTTTTAATTCATGCATGATTTCCACTTTTTTTTTTTTTTGCTAGACAAAACTTAAATGTTATTAAAAAATGAATTGTGAAGCAATATTAAGTCTATTTTCAAACTCATTTTTATTTTTCTAAAAAATATATTTACATTTATAAAAATAAATACATAAAAATACAGTCCAACTTGGGTCCAAAAAGGATGAATGGATCAAAAAATTTGCTCAGTAGATCTGAATGCTTTTAATAATTGGATTTATTACTATCAACATTAAACCAACCATTTACTTTTCTTCATTAAACTTGGGTTCTTGTTAAATCCAGGCTCTTAATAACCAGGTTTGATTGTATTAAGTGAAATGCTAAGCTCATTTTCTAAAGTCTTCAATATCAGCAATAATTTCATTGATGCTTTCAAAACAATTAAATGATTCACTCAAGCAAAGAGTTCTAACACTATCTTCATTGTGATATTCTATAATGTGGCGGTCAGAAAACATCTTTAAAGCATTTTTCAAGGTTTCGGCAGAAAAGCTTTCTTCTGAAAAATAAATACATATTAATAAAAATCATATCTACTTTACTTACCTAGCAAATGGTAAAACGAGTTTTAAATTCTTTACTAATATAATATACCACAATGGAGGTGATTCAATACTAATCTATTGAGAGTAGAAGGCACATTCATGCTCATAAATTAGGGATAATTCAGAATCACATGGAAATCAAACTCTATAAGTAAATATTTCACCCGCAAAATGATCACACACATCTGGTAAGAGAGAGAGACAAGAATACTGTAAGATTCTCAGCATAATAACTGGATAAGTATGACACAGAGGATGCATTTGGATGATTTTTTACGTGGTAGAATTAACAGTCACCTGGAATGTGGGCATACTCTGATGGAAGTATCTGAGGAACTTAAAATTGGCCAAAGTGTTATCTGTAGGTTTTGGCAACATTTCCAAGATGATGGAAATGTCAGTAGATATTATACACTGCTCAAAACAATTAAGGGATATTGTAAGTTTTATATAAAACAAAGAGAAATTTATTTTGCAGAAAATGGAAGAAAACAGTAAAAAATGCAAATTTTTCACATTTTCTAACTTTGGACTATGCAAATTTTTAGTTTGACGTCAAAAACGATGCTTTAGTGGCAGCGAATGAAATTTGGCACCAACTTGGAAGTGGAAAAGGCAACAGAGCATGTCAACTGGTCGAAAAATGAATGGCACAATACTATTTTCTCTGACAAGTCCCGCTTTTCTGTTTATCCTGATAATAGGAGTACTTTCATCGGGATGGAACATGGCACTAGAAACACCCCTGTGTTTGTGCTGGGAAATGTCAGATTTGGCAGTAGGGGAGTGATGGTTTATGCTTGTATCTCCAATGATGGGCGCACCAATCTCCACATCTTTCAGAATGGAGCCCTGACTGGTTGTCAATATAGGGAAGAGATTCTTAGACTTTTTGTAGTCACTTATGCTGCAGCAATTGGAGATAACTTTATGATATAGGACAACTGCAGGCCACATCGTGCATGTATGGTATATGACTTCCTTTTCAAGGAAGAAATCATACGAAAGGAATGGCCAGTGTATTTTCCAGACATGAACCCAATAAAGCATGTTTGGGACAATCTAGAAGATGAGTTGCTGGCCACCTATCACCCCCACATACTCTCCATGAACAAGAAATAGCTCTTTTGGAGGAGTGGGATAGAATATCCCAGCTCCTTATTGTTGCAGAATTACTCTGCTCGTTCCTGGGTTCGTCGTTCTAAAGTCCAGTTGGTGTAAAAAGTTCTAGTAAAAAGTCACTTGTCAGGATGGAACACAACTTTATTGCTTCTAGAACTTTGTAGAACATGCAGCTGTACAAAAATCACAAGCACAATCAATGAGTATTGTGCTTTTAATAGTCCGCTTAGATCAGAAGCTCTCACAAAGGCTGTAATTCTCACACAAAATAAAACACTTCCACAGGTAAAATTCAATGGAAATATACGAGGGATAACACTAACAATCCCTCAAGACTCAACAGTGAAGAATTTACACACAGCACTTTAAAAACAGCTTCAAAATCAAGCGTGAAACACCACTTCTATAACAGAGTGTACTCACACTGAGAGAGCTCTTCACACACTGGCGATCAACTCGCACTGAACTCTCGGAGCAGCGCGCTAGTGGAATTTATAGAGGAGGCAGAAGCTGCGAGCAGCTTCCAGAAAAGTCTATTTCTCGAAGATTCTACATAAAGCGAGAATTTTGATTACGTCATAGAAATGTAAGGTATGTGTTTTTATTGCAGCAAAAGCAGCTTTACAGGCCCAATAGGGAAAATCGTGCCAAGTGACCAAAATGTCGCCAAATTTGGCGCCAAAAATAAGTCCCAAAAAGTGAAGAGAACAAGGTCCTAGAACCAATATTTCTCGAGATTTCTAGAAACCTCATATATTTGAATGGGAAACTGAAACCTCCGTATCTCCGGTCCTAGTGGACTGAGTTTGATGCAACAAAAAGCAAAATTTATCTATTTGAAACGTAGAATACGAATTTTAAACTATTTTAAGCCCCAGAACAGCGGGTTGCCCCGAAAATTCGTAACATTGCCCCCTACCCAAGGACTGCACGTCCCGGGCAGTACAATCCCCAGTTAGGAGGTCACACAAATATCTACAGTGTATAACCATTAACAAGATCTTAACAGCATAATTTAAGCAAGTAATCAATAAACACAATTGGCAAATACACACTAATAAATAACAAACATAATAAATAATTACACACTAATAAGTAATAAACATAACAAATACACCAATAAAATACCAATTATAAATTGGTTAATAAAAACCAACATATTGAAAATATATACACTAAGCCTGGCGTAAGTACTGAGTAAAAGAGAGTTGTAGAAAGAGGAAGAGAAGAAAAAGACAGGAAAGAAATGAGAGATGAAGGAAAGGAGGAATTACACCATAGTGACCATAATCCGATATTCAAATAACTAATTACAACCGTGGTAGATGGCTAGCCGATCGTAATGTACAACTCTTGGCTTCAAGTTAGGTGACTTACGAATCCGTACGATGACGTCATTCAGTCTAGGACTGTGTAAGGGCCGTCCCACGGCGATTGCAGCTTGGGAGACAGGCCTTTCCGTCGAGTAGGATTCCATAGCCAAACTTTGTCACCTACGCTGAAGTCGTGTCCTGTAGCGAGTCTTCATCCTCTCCGTGTTCAGGTTGATCCTCTCCCAAGCAAAATGATGCACATCTTCAAACTGTGCCCGAAGATTCTCCATGTACTCCTCAGGCGATGAAGGCGTATCTGGAGGACGACCAAACACTAGATCGGCAGGAAGACGAAGATCTCTTCCGAATAGCATCTGGGAAGGTGTGAAGCCAGTAGTTGTGCTCCCCATGTGCCGTTTCTCCTGGTACAGGTGTGTTTGTAATAGCTTACTTCGTGCGTCGCTGCTAGGATATAAATACTAGCTTTGATGCCTTTGTTTCTCTCTGGAGTTTGATGATGTTAAGATGGTTATAGTGTTACCATCGGCTCAACTGAGCACTTTACGATTTTTTAAAAGGATGCTTTCACTTACAGCATGCAATGTTTTCTAGTAACTGTTATTTTTGCTTACTATATGAAACTAGTCAGGGTAAGAATACGTTAGTATTCGAGAGCAGTTTTATTTTATGAATTTCTGTTTTTCATCAAGGAATACTTTTTGCACTGAATATGTTAGTATTCGGAAGTGGTTTTTGTTTTTATTCATTGGAAATACGAATGCATCAGCATTCCAAAATTTGTTTCATTTTCTCGTCAGAACGTATAAGTAACATATTTTTAAAAGAAAGTGTATTAGTAGAATGTTCCAGTTCTTGTCCCAAATAATTCAAAAAGGTGTCGTCCATGACAAAAACAAAATAAATGACACCAAATAACCTAAATAAAAGCTATGAAATCCAATAACGTTGAAATCAAAATCCATCCTGTCAAATGAATTCAAAATTAAACGAACGCTTATGACAAAAACATATGTCACCAAAAATAATCTAAAACACCCAATTAAACACTTCAAAATTGAACAAACACTTATGGATTTATGACAAAAATAAAACAAATGTCCAAAAACAATCAAAATAAAAGTTAAGATCCAACAATGTTGAAATCAAAATGTATCCGTTTAAACTAATTCAAAATTAAACAAATGCTATCACCAAAACAATCTAAAACACTCAAACATTTTAAAAATAGGATTTCAGAAATGTCACGCCATTAACATTTAAAAACACCCAGCTGAGAGCAATGAATAAAAAAAAAAAAAAAACCTTGACTTCCACAAACAACAATAAATACATTTTTCTCATCTCAAAGAGTGTTGCCAATTTCTAAAAAAGAATTCCTAGAAATAGCTGTTTAAGTATTGTGCAAACAAACTCTTACACATTCTTAATAAATTTGCCCAAAATCTGTCAAATTTTTCAGTTAAATTAAGGTGACCATATTTATGAGCGTAAAATTGAGGACAAGTCCCCAAATTTGAAAAAAAAAAATTGGGGACATTTTCTAATTATTGAAATAATTAACAGTAATCTAATTAAAAAACAATGTCATAGTTAAAAATTGTCCCCAACTGCTATTGCCCCAACTACATTGTGGGGACAAATTGCAAAAAAACACAAAAAACTGTCCTTGCAATGCTTGTCACGCAAAAAGAGTATTTTTGCCAGTATATGACGTCATCTAATTGATCTACGCCAGGGATTATGAATGAATCCACACGCGCCGCTTCGCGACGGAGTTAACAATATAGCTCACAGATGTCGCTACCTCTCGTCAACTCCTTTTCCCCGAGAAATTTTCACCAACAAAGACTTACGATTGTTTTCCACTACCCTTTTCAGAGTTCTGCGGCTGCGCTCACTAAGTTTTTTCGCCTACCACTCCGTTTTTCTGCAGTTTCACTGCTTTGACATTTCCACTTCACAATTACATCACTCACAGAGGATTTAGGTTTCTGTAAAATGTCCGCAATCTCACGAACTGATTTCCTGGAAAAGTGGCATCCCACTATAATGCCACGATCGAACTCACTAAGCTCCTTTGAATTCCTCATTGCTTCACAAATGCATATATACCACCTGACAAACCACTACTAACACTTTTGTAGCTTTCGATTACGCTTTCACCCGCCAAAACCACATTTTTAGGGGGTGTCGGGATACTTTTGGCCAGATAGTGTAGATTGTGAATGCAAGTTTAGTGAACAACTTAGGTCTTTTAATTTTATTTTTTATTGAAGAATGACCTACTTATACACCAAATACATGTACACAGGGTGCCCCAAAACACTGACCTAGACTTTTATTCCTCAAATATTGATCATAGACAGATGCAGTAAACTACATCAAAACAATTATGAAATTTAAATTTTTATATGGCTCTATACAAAAAAAAAAAAAAAAAAATTCTCAATTAGCAGTAAAATGTGACCTATTCATTAAATTAGATGATATAAAAATTTCAGACTTTCATCATAAAAATATTCAAAGATATGTTTAAATAAAATTCATAAGTGACTATACAGTGCCAATAATAGCAAAAGTATTATGCATTTATGCAATTATTGTTTTCCTTCGTATTTTGCATACAGCCCTGAAACATGATCTTCCAATGTGATTTTTTTCATTTTGAGAGCCTTTGAAAAATGTTTTAAGTTAACAGATATTTATTTTTATACCTCTGAGCTTTTTAAAATGAAAGAGTGAAATTTTGTACATAACCTCATTAGTGTATGGGCACATTTTACTAATTAGGAATTTTTTTTTTTTTTTTTGTACAGGAAGCCATAAAGAAATTTAAATTTTGAACCTTTTTTTATGCAACTTTGTCAGAGACATATATAATAAATTACAAAGTTGCATAAAAAAAGGTTCAAAATTTAAATTTCTTTATGGCTTCCTGTACAAAAAAAAAAAAAAAAAAAAAAAAAAAAAGTCCCAAAAACATTGACCTAGGATTTTATTCCTTAAACTTTGTCACAGACATATATAATAAATTACAAAGTTTAAGGAATAAAATCCTAGGTCAATGTTTTTGGGACATCCTGTAAATGAATCTTGCAGAATAATGTAAGCTCTGTTAAAAAAAAAAAGTAAATGACCATTAATATGCTTACCATAAGCTAATAAACCTTTATACAGCTTGTCTTTAGCAGTCATTTGCATTTCTTGGATAAATATGCTTTCTGAAAAGTAAACATTACAAATTAAGCAAGTTCATAGAAACCAGAAGAATCCCATTATTTATAATTAAAAACCTGTGCACACTTTAAAGTATTGATAAAATGAATAATTAAAATATACACATCCATTTTTGGACAAATATTTCAAATTTACTCTATTGGTAGAAATATTAACAATGATGTTATTACATAAACTGATCCACCTTCATGAAAAAGGATAAAAACTTTATATAGGAGGAAGCAGACATTTTTCTATACTCATTATTAAAATTTATTCAATCAGAGAAGAGTGACCAAATGGTTCCGCTCATAACGTAACATCACAATAGCTAACCTGGAAAAGAGAAAACAAAAAACAACCACTGTTTTGCTTTATGAAACTTTGTAAGTTTGTTTATTGAACGTTTTAGAGTTCTACACACTTTGGATGAAACTATTTATGTATTAGCTTGTGGACCATTCGCCTATCATTTGATATCTCACAGACAATATTTTGACGTTCTCTATTGCACTGCTGAGAGAACAACTATTTTTGAAGCTTTTTTTCACCATAGAAGAAACACTCAAAATACTGGTGTCAAAAGATAAAAAATCAATAAAAACTTAGTGTAAAAAACACAATAAAATGATACTTACTGAAGGTATGATCATTTTGACAAAAAAATTTTTCAGTCTTCCTTCTTCTGTAAAAAACACTCATAAAATGATACTTATGGGAAGGTATAGTCATTTCAACCGATTTTTTTTCAGTCTTCTTCCTGGGAAGGTACAATTGTTTTGACCGAAATTTTTTTTCAGTCTTCCCATAATTATAATTTTATGTGTGTTTTTACACAAGTTTTTATTTATTTTACTTTTTTCACCATTTAAGAACTCTTTATTTGGGATTTGAAATTGAATTATTTTCAATAATGCATTAATACTGCATCTGCAATAGTTCTAAAAATGGTTCCGATTTTCCTGACAGTAGATGTCACTGCCTCTTCAAAGGGTAAACACATATGCAGCTACAGTCGACTCCAGTTATAGTGAACCTCTGGGGATCGGCAAATTTCGTTCACTATATCCGAAGTTCTCTATAAGCGAAGTGTCCCCATATGAACAAGGAACACATTCTACACATAAGAAAAAAATAGTGTTTTATCCCCGCACTGAATTTTTGTGTGAATCAAACATAATTAATCGTATTAATGTCTTATTACTCCTAAGTGCTACAATAATTTGCGAGATTCATTCAATTGACCGGACAGTGGTATAATCAATCAAGCAATAGCTTGTAGTGGTAATCCTTAACTTGTGTTATTTCACCGGGAATGGAAAATGGAATTGTTCAAGGACAAGAGAGATAAGTCCGTTTTCGTTCACCATGAAATGTACCCTACTTTTTGTTAAGTGCTTAGTAGCCGAAAAATGCCACTGACTCTAACCGGCTAAATTTAATTCCCTTTTACGAAGTCCCCGGATAGCAAGCATGAATACAATTAGGAGGGGCACAGTTTGATGAATTGGGTTGAAGCGCTTGTCGTCTTTTCTTTCTGGTCAAAAATGAGAATGAAAAATGTTGCATTGTCATTGCTACCTTCTTCATTGTGGAAATGTGGGTGTCACGGCCTTTCATGGAGGGTGGCAGAGATGAGCTTATCTTTTAAGCACTGAGAGTATCGGACAAAGGCACACACAACAAGACTTGGGCTGTTTTACAAGGGAATTGAAGAGCTAAAGATTAGTATGCATCACTGCAATGGATAAATTCCTGATTCCACAGCGGTCAAGAGTCTAAGCCCTTTCTGTAGTGCGCCATTATTCCCCTCCCCCACTCGCCCCACCCCCCTTGCCATGTTAGACAATTCCCCTGTATTTCGGAACAGATGTTTGATAATATCTTTGTATATTTGTCGAACGCAATACAGACAACTTTTGAGAATGTAGACATCGAAAAACTTCCTCTCTGCCATTTCCAGAATTTTCGAAGTTCAGTTTTTAGGTTCACTATAACCAGAGTCATGTTCACTAAAACCGAAAAATGCTATGCACATTTCTAATGTAAATGAATCGGGACTAACGATTTGCGTTCACTATAGCCGAAAGTTCACTATATCCGGGTTCACTATAACCGGAGTTGACTGTACAAATTATTTGCCAGCATTACTCAACTGGACTTCTTAGAAATGTTGTCACACATATGAAGAAAATAAAATGCAAGAATAGTATTAAAAATCTAAGTCTTCTTAAAGTGCCACAAAGTTAATGCTCTATTTGTTTTATATTTATGTATTTTCATTTTCCAAGTCTTAAGAAATCTAAGCTAGGGTATTCCCAGCAATTTGGAATCTAGAATACAATAAGATTCCATAAATGCCATGAGATCACATCATATTTTGCACTGTACCAGTGTGCTTGTTTTTTACCTAGCCAAAATATTAACAGAATTCAGCAGTTTTGCTTAGTTTGGAGCAAAAATGTCCAAAAATGATCTTTTTGTAGCAGCGTGCTACATCATGATTGATTTGAAGTAGCTGGCCTGTAATATGTAAATAGTTTTACCAGCAGTGAATAGAATGCTAAACTACTTAAGAAACAAACTATTGCAAAGTTCCAGAAAGCAAAGTTATTATTATTAATTTTTAAAAATTAAGATTACCTATTGTGATGACAGGTTATGAGTGAAACCATTTGGTGGTTCTCAAGTATCCAGGAATTTTTCAAGGGGGGGGGGGGGGAGAGTGATAGTTTTACTATATAGAATCTTAGAAGGATCTTATAGTCATCCTAAATGGTTGACTGTAAGAATAAAGAATATAATAATACACATAGACGTTATTTATTAGAAAAAAAAGGGGGAGGGGCGATTTCTCCCTCCCCCCAAAAAAAGTTTAACAAAATTCAGATATCACCCATCTGAAAATATTTTCGACAATAGGAAACAGTTTGCCACCCCCTCCCCATTGCTGCATGCCAATTTATGACAATGTAATAGTATGATTACAGCTTGGTTGTTTTTATTTTATTATTATAAATATTTACAAAACAAAATCTTTTCTTCTTTTTCTCCCGTTTCGCATATCTTTATAAGTCCTCTCTTCAAAATCAAGAACTGATTTTCATTTGTTTTGTATTGTGTGTTAAAGAAATATACAAAACACAAGTTACCAAAAATAAAATATTTTTAAACCCATCCCCTCTAAAAATACTTGAGTGTAAGCCAAATATTCTATTTTCTTTTGTAAATAACAAATTTGTTTTTTGAACGAAATATAAGAAGTCACAATATTTTCTACTGCATCATTTATTTAAAAAGAATAATTATATGAAATTAGCATGAGAAGTAAGAATTACAGAGAACCTAGCAGAAAGGGAAAAAAAAAAAAAAATCGAACTTACTATAATAAAAAATGAAACCTACCACTATGTTTGAATCTACCACTAATTAACTATGTTTGAATCTTGATCGTTCTCAACCGTTTAATAAAAGCAAGTTTTATTTTCTTTGACCATTGAATCCTTTTTATTGATCCAAGTCCGAATACTAGAACTTTTAAAAGATGTTGATATTTTGTTGGGCTTCAATACGTCCCCACTTGCACTAAGCTCTTTTCATCTTGAGTATAATGTGTACACAGAAATTCTGGAGTGGTGTACTATTTTTTGTGCTCATTTGCAACCATAAGATGTCCAACCCATAGAAAAATTTCTAATCCTAATTTGTCACTGTGCCTGAGAAGTATGGATCCCAAAACAGCAGAACATGCCTAAAAAGGATGCCCCCACCTTTCGACACATAAGTGGATTATCTTTTCACGGACACTTGTCGGGAAGTGACTATTGTTACAATCAAAATGGATACTCCCTATTGCTCCTTCAAGGGTTAGACAAATGCTTGCTGCCCGAGAACTCAGCGGAGAAGAAACCCGATGAATGGGTGAAGGGTGTTTAAATAGTATGGCTTTCGGTGCAGAGAGAGGGAAAATTTCTTTAGTTGTTTTATTGATTCAAGATTCGAATCACTGATTCGAATCATCGAAGTAGTGACTGAGTTGAGATTCAAATCAGTAAAATGAGTCAAACCGCCCATCTCTACTCTAGTAACAATACAATGTAGTCTATTTCTTACATATCTAGTTATAAATCTTCTACAAATTTAGAGAAGAGACTTGTCTAAGAAAGGATGATTTTACTGTTGGAGAAGCACAATGATGCGATTGAGCTACACAAAAAAGGAAGTTGGCAGTTATTTTTGGTTGTGGGAAATTCCAAAAACCAAATTTTAAAGTAAATAGATTTTATTATGGCAAATTGAGAATGCATGCGAAATATCAGGATGAATGCTCTTTGTTCGGATGTAAGAAATAAAGTAGAGAGATAAGTACTCTCAGAGAGAGCAAGAGAAGACAATGAAACAATCTAAAATTTCTAAATATTTTACTAAAATTTAAATTTTAAAAATATGTTTGTATAATTACTCTGTTAGTATGTAATTATAAATAACAAAAGTAAAAAAAAAAAAAAAAAAAAAAAAAAAAAAAAAAAAAAAAAAAAAACACAATTTTTTTTTTGGCTCCCAAATGTGTATACTTCTTTGAGCAATCACCTCTCTTAACGACTGATTTTTCACGAAATGGAGGGTGGTCACTCCCAAGAAGTTTCACTGTATATGTATTTTGATGCGGACATTAGCTTTAGCCATCTTTAAACAAAGTCCAAGGTGGGTGGGACAATATACAATTATTCTCTCCTATTGCAATCTCTCTCCTCCAGAAGGGGTGAAATTATTTGATCTTCTGAATCATATTTAGAGAATTCTGTAGCAGGCAAGGTAACTGATGGTGGATTAACCAATACTATTGTGCCTTTTTTCTTTCTGGCCACAAGCTAAAGACATCAGAATTATGCAAAATGCTAAAGATTTTTCATTGGGAAAAAGGAGTAGGGAAAGGGATAAATAGCTTCATTTTACCAGGAACAGGTGAGATTTCCGAAGAAACAGATCTCTTGAGCTCTAGTCTGCTCGGAGCCCCCATCGATAGCTGCCCCCGTCGCCCTTCCCTTGGATCCACCTTTAGTGGTTCTACTCCAACTGAATAAATTTCCAGGGTTCACACTAGACTGCGGGATTGCGCGATTCCCGCAATGCCACATTAAATCCCACCCAAAAAAATAACTCTTGCGGGCTTTTTCTGCATATCAAATATCTCCTGGAAACGCCACGATCTCCCAACCCCATTTTTGCTTTTAGGCAAAAGAGTGAAGCGTGTGAAAACAAGAAGTGTTGTGGCTACCGAACCGAAGGTCACAACCCCATGTTCTCCCTCTTATACGCGCACTGTACGCACTTGCCAACCTCCTTTCCTGAAACTAAAAGCTGATTGTTATTGGCTTATTGAGAGTGACGAGTCGGATATTTAGGGATACAAAGCCACATTTTCGGCTAATGACCATTCTCAAATGAAGGCATGTTTGACCAAAAGAAGTTGGTTGCTAAGGTGTGAAGTAGTGATAATGACGTAGGTAAAACAGCTATATGTAGTTGGCTCAGTAAGAACTCTCTATGTTGAGTCATTCAAATACAAATTCCGGTTTTGTCTGCCGATTTTCTAACTTTATCCACGTGTATGATCTTTAGTCCCATGATGCAAAGCAACTGATGGTGGATGGTTTGATACATTCTTTAATGCCTGTGCTCCTGAACACATGAAATGGATAAGTTTTTAATAAGGAAAAGAAAAGTTGAAGAGGAGTCATTCGGTTAACAAGATATTCCCGATGCGGCCATCATTTCAGAAAATAAGAAGAAAAAAACTGATGAATATCAAGAAAAATGGCAGAAATTATATGACTGGTTAGAAATAGAAAAAAGAGATGACGTGATACACATGTTCTGCAAATTTTGTAAAAAATGTAAGAAGAAGAATCCTTTTGCAACAGGTAAGAGTTAATATTAATATATATATAATAGTATATCAGGGGCGTAGCCAGAAATTTTTCATGGGGGGGGGTTACGACTACTGCAACTCACATATATGCATACATGTGTGTGATAAGGGAGTGAAGAATATAATATTTGTATGGCAAAAATTTCCCCTTGGGGGGGGTTATGACCCCCCTAACCCCCCCCCCCCCCCCGTGGCTACGCCCCTGTAGTATATCCATAAATAATATAAACTCTTTTTGAAATTTTTACTTTGGCAGTTTGCTTTTACATTTAAGCTTACCTCCAAAGGATGTTGTATAGTTATGGCCATGTTTTTAGTCAGTATATTTATAGTTTTTTATATCCTAATGATTTTTTCTGAAAAAATTTCCACGGATCATCATATTTTCAGAAATGATAATTGCTATAGATTCTTCGTAGTTTCTATTAATTTTTTAAATTTAATTTACTACGGCCTACGGTAAAAGCTTACACTTTTAGGAAATTTAAACATAGACTGATTCGCTTTATAGCATTTTTAAACTGTTCTTTTAATGATCTAATAAAATAAAAAAAAAACTCAATGCGTAAAACTAACAATTATCGTATGCGATCGGCGACGAATTTGTAATGCGGTCGCTGAAGAGAAAATATGTTGAGTCTAGACACGCATTTTTCTTTTCTGTTTTAGTTTCCAGGCCTTGTTAAGTGCGAGGTAGCAGATTCCATTCTAACTTAACAAATAAATGCTAAGTGTTTCGGTCGGAGTGCATTTTTTTTGTTCTCGATGTATTGTCATAGGTGTCAATTCTCCAGAGTTTTATGGGAGACTCCCAAAAAATTTATAAATCTCGAATTTTTCAAAAAATATTCCTTGATTTAACTAATTATCCGTTTTTTAATGAAATCTTACGATACTCAAACAGCAGTCAGCTGCATCATACTTTGATATTTTACAGTATTTACATGTTTTTCCCTAATTTGTCCCATTTTTCTGGAAATTGAAGACAACAGTCATTGCGGCGTCAATTTGCCGGGCCATTTAGGCATTCGCCGATAATAGATTTTTTTTTTTTTTAATTTGCGAACACGTGTCATTTTGCTTATTTTGCAGTTCAGTAGATTTCTTATTTCTTTATATTTTGTAGAACGGCGAATTGCGCTATTTTTTTAATCCAACTTTTCCAGAAGCGAAAAATGTGAAAGCTGTGCCGTCGTCCTAATTTCCATCCACCTTGATGATATATTTTTTCCTTTAACATTTCTTTAGCCTAATCTGTAATGCTGCAATATTAAAGAGTGACCCTCTATTTCCAATTTATTTATTTTTTAAAACTTAATAACATCTTTTAAAACATAACGTGACCAGGGCAGGGGATCCCCCTACACTCCTTTAGCACAAGAACCCTGATTATAAAATCAAATGTAAATGTAATAAAACTATCTATAGAATACTATATTTTTTATAACTATATAAGAACTAGCGGCTACGCGCGACTTCGTCCGCATCGGCTTTAGAATTAGGTCCCGAGAGAAACGAAGCATGTGTGAATAACAAATATGTTTGCGACTAAAGAAACTGCATTTAAATATTATTTGCTTTTTACTTATTTTAAATGAAGTATAATGCATGGTAGTATGCTTCATTTAAAATAACAGAGTATGTAAAATTACTAAATTTAGATTTTTTTCAGGCATTTGGAGAATAGAGACAGTTACGACAGTATTTGCGAACTGTTTTGAGTGTTCTTGTAAAAGAAATATTTATGCTATATGCATAAATTTTAGCCTATGTTAATCAGGAATAGTGCAGCTTTCTATTAGCGAAAAAGTTTTAGAATCGGTTCTGTAGTTACAGAGATACCCATAGAACGTAATGTATTAGAATTATTTTGAGTGTTCCTGTAAAGGAAATATTTGCGCTACATGCATTAATTTTAGCCTATAATACTCAAGAATAGTGTAGCTTACTATCAGTGAAAAAAGTTTTGGAATCGGTTCAGTACTTACAGAGATACACATAGAGCGTAATATAATTCTTATTAGTATCCCTGTAAAAGAACTGTTTGTGATATATGCATAAAAGGTAGCCTATAACACTCAGGGTCCCCCCAGTGTCTAAGAGGGTATGCTCTCAAACCCGGAAGGCGGGAGGTGCCAGGTTCAAACACCGGTCGCGCCTGTCGACCTAGCCGCTCGCAGTTTTCTGTGTTTTTTTCAAAAACCTCGCGAAAATACGGGCTAGGATCCCTTAAAAAATTTCACACAGAGGAATTCTCCATATACGCCTAGGACCCTATAGGCCTAGGACTTTCAATCAGTGAAGAAAAGTAATCGGTTTAGTTGCTACAAAATTTCCAAAGAGCGCAATGCATTAGCATTATTTTGAGTGTCTTTGTAAAAGAATTATTTATGCTATATGCTTGAAAGGTTGCCTGTATGTTAATCCAGGGCATAAGCTATCTTCATTACAAATTTTTCCAACCATTTTTGTGTGATTCAGTCAAAAACATCCAAACACATAAACGTACACATTTATATTATTCGTAGGATTTGGAAATTTACAAACTTTAAGAAACACATCTGGACTTTTCTTGGTACTTACCTATTATCCCGGCGGTCATTCCCGCCAAATTGTTTTTTCGTCAAATGAGTTGCCAAACTGTTGCCAGTCGTATTCAAAACCATTAATAATTTCATGTGCCCAGCATTTATCTCTGCAAAAAATCGCTCGTCTTGGCGGTCCGCCGGGATAATACGTAAGTACATTTTTCTTTATTTATGCTTTTTAATTTGGCGTAAAATCAACATAAATTCCATACTTATTTATGTTTTTCAAATGCATGTGATTTTGCAAATAGAATTTCTGCTTTATTTCAAAAGCATAAATCATTTTGTGCCGGCGATAAAACGGTTTTTAATTAATAGTTAGAAAAGTAATTAAAATTTCCGAGCCTCAGGTACACTTTACCGAAGTCATGGGTAAAGGCAAGCTCAAATTTTCAAAGCTCTGCTTTCTGTAGATTTGTCTGGAGAACATTCATTTTTATTATTAGAGATAGATATATTTGGCATAAAACTGGCATAATTTCCGTATTATTTAATGTTTTTCAGATGCACGTGCTTCTTTATTGAAGTAATAGCATTCTTGTTTGCTCAAAACATGAATCATATGATATGGGCGAAACTCACCAAGCATGGCAACGTAAAAATGGTTTTTAATTAATAATTAAAAATCTAAAATTCTAAGTAGCCTATAACCAACTCCAGGGTCCCATCTATATCTAAACCGAAATGCATCCTAATCGATTCAGCGGTTTAGGCGTGAACGCGTCATAAACATACAAACTCACTTTCGCATTTATAATATTAGTTAGGATTAATTTAAATCATTTCTTATTTTAGGGGGTTGCACATCTTATAAAACTTCATCATTGCGACGTCACAGTGCTTGCTGTGAGTATTTGCAGTCAGTCGAAGCTGCAAGATGTGAAAAGGATATGCAAGTTGCAGTGTCAAAATTTAAAGATCAAAATAATGCTTTCTTAATTACATGCTCAAAATCAGCTTTATTTATTGCTTCCAATGAACTTCCTACTTCTTTGTTTGGGAACTTGCAAAAATTTATTAAAAGCCAAGGATGTGAGAGCACTACCTGCAGCAACAAAAATATCAGATATGAGCATAACAGTTCTGTTACTGAGCTCCAAGCTTGTATCGCTCAGGTAATTGAAAATTATTATTATGCGATTTAGAACAGGCAAAGGTATGTGCTCTCATTTGTGATGAAACCTGTGACCAAAGCAATGAAAAACATCTTAGTGTCAATGTTAGATTTGTCAAGAATGGAACTGTCATAACAAAGTTTTTAGAATATTGCAGTTGCAGATGGTACTGCAGAGACATTAACAAATTCAATCACTGAAATGTTAAAAGAAAAGCAGGTTGATATTTCTAAATTGGTTTAGGGTGTGATGGAGCCAATGTAATGTCCGGAAAACATTCTGGTGTGGCTGCACGGTTAAAAGTATTTAATCCTTCAATCATTTCAGTACACTGTGCTGCTCACAGACTAGCTTTGGTTTTACAGAGCCCAGCTAAAACTATTCAGAGTATTAAAACCTATAACAAAACGATAAAAACAGTTTTCTTTTTTTTTCATGCTTCAGCTGTTCGATTGTCCAAACTAGAAGCAGTTCAAAAAATTGTTCAGGGGTACAGTTTAAAGTATATAGAATTGCACACGGTTAGGTGGTTATCTATGCATAAAGCTGTTCAAGTTCTGTATGCTACTTTGGATTCATTGATAATATTCTTAGAATCTCAAGTAGCACAGGGTAAAGATGCAACTGCATCAGGTTTACTTCGAGCAGTTAGGAATGCCAGATTCATTTACATTACGCACATATTAATTGACATATTACCAATATTAACAAAGCTAAGTCTTCCAGAGTGATACTGCTGATTTGTCAATCATGAAACCATGCATTGACACTGCCATCATACAGCTAGATGCTCTGAAGTGTAACATTGGGGAGGCAGAAAAATACTTCTTGGAAAATTTAATAAACTGCGACAAAATAAATGAAACGTCTTCAAATAGTAGTAGTGCATGTACCATTGAAGGCAATGATGATGAATTAATCGATATGACAATACGTAGACCTTTATCTTATTATTCTGTTCTGAAAGGAAGAATGATAGATATTGGGTCTAATGAAAATCTACCCAAAATTAAGCAATCATTAATTCAAGCTATAATAGATGGCTTAAACAGCAGATTTCCAGAAGATTTATTAAACATAATTAGCTGTTTTGAAGCATACGATCCTTTATGTTTAAGATCTTTAGATATTTCAGAATGTAAAAAAACGTGTGCAAAATTTAGGAATGCATTTTAATACTTACTTAAAATCTGATGAATTATTAAAAGAGTATGCTGATGTTTATGTTTTATTAACAAATAGCTATAAATCTCAAAAGTTTAATAATGTTGCCAATGTGTTTCTAAATTCTTATTTAGAATTGTATCCCAATACTGTTACAATTTATGAGATCTATTTAGTTATTCCAATAAGTTCTGCTTCTGTTGAACGGTCATTCAGCACTCAGAACAGGATAAAAAATAAGTTTCGTAATAGGTTGACTGCTAAAAGTTTGAGTAATCTTATACGCATCTCTGATGAAAATATAGATGCTGAGCTGTTCGATTTTGATGAAGCAGCAAAAATATTCAATGGGGTAAAGAATCGCAGATATTAAATTGCATTGTTATCCAAAATCATTTGTATATTAAATTAGTAATTTTGATATGTATAATCTTAGTTGCATTGTATTTTTGTATGTTAATTTTGCTTATAAAATGTGAAAGAAAAAATAAACTTTGGTAAATAAACAAAATCCCCGAGTTCTCACTCAGATTTCTAAAATCCCACTTAGTTTTGAAGCTAGAGTGGGAGAATATCACCCACTTTTTTTTCCTAGTGTGAACTCTGATTTCAATTTCCTGTGTTAGAAAAATGTTTGCTTCCTCCAGTACGAAGGACTCGTATTCAGCTAGTAAAATATAAACCTGACTTATTGCCAATCAACAATTGTCTCTTAGACAAAAATGTCATTTAAAAGAAAAAAAAAAAAAAAAAAAAAAAAAAAAGATTTCAGCAGGTCCCTAAATTAAAAAAAATTACAAGAGAAAAATTTAAATATCAAAAATTTCTAGCATATCTTGTGTGTGTGATAACTTGTATTAGAGGAGGGGAAAATGAAAATGGTGAAATTTATACACAGCAGTACTGAAATTTAGGATCATATGTGACATGGAATGATGTTTATCTTATTTCACAATAATAATTATAATAAATATTTCATCCATATTATTTATCAATCCACAATTTATCTATACTTGCACTGATTACTCAAATGTTTTCTCATTCATAATTTTCATTTATATTAGTAGATAATGTTGAAACATTTTTAAGTACATTTTATTTTCAATAATCCCTGAAGCAAATGAAATCACACAATTTGAAGGGAAAATATACCTTCTTTAACCTCATCAATTAATTGCAATAAAGAGCAGGCTGCTAACCAATAAGATTCTATATAAGGACTCAGAACACTGCGAAAAAACTCTAATTGAATAATACTTTCTTCCCTGAGATCAATCTGCAAGAGAAAACAAATTTTTTAAATTATTGCCCAATGAATTTCTTTGAAATAAAAAAATAAGGTTACTACTGCTTTGGTTTACCCTTAACTGTTGACCTGCCATTTCATCACACTCATCTTCATCACTACTGATGTCAAAAGATAATGCATGTGATTTCTTTTTTGATTTTAATAAGCCATCCAATGCATCAGCCTGCAGAAGAGACATAAAAAGTCATAGCAATAATTTAATTTATTACAATTCAATACAATAAAAAAATATCTTGCAACTAGTACTCATTAAACAAGTAATATCAAAGTAATATAACTTTTGAAGATATAAATTTATGCAAATAATTTAAATGAATATTTAATTTTTTTTACAATGTGTATCCATGTTTAAATTTTCAAATTCACAGAAGAGCATGAATACAAGAATTTTTAAAGTTTTAAAAACGGGCGAATGTTACGATTATTTTAAACAAAATTAATAATCCTTCTATTTTTAGAAATGCAATAAACCACGAAATCCCAGATTTAATAATCAACTGTAGAACCCATAAGTTTAGAGTTTTGCAACATTCAGAAAGTCACGAATGTCTGTTTAGATCTTCAAAACTTTAAAAGTTAAAAGAATTTCAAGCTTAAAAAATTATACTCAAGATATAAATCAGATGTCCAGAATTTGAATAAACAAATATCCTTACAAGTTGAAGCTTTTGAATAAGTAAAAGGCAATAAATGCTCAAATTAAAGGGGTTCAGAAGAATAATATTCAAATTTGGGATATTCAATGACCCTCTTTCTACAGTGAAATATGTTTTAATTGCTAATATATTAATTAATGAACCAAATGTACCATAATTAACATATTAGTTAACAATTAGTAAATTATGTAATAATTAGCATGTTTGGATTCATTTTACCCCAACTGCAAATATTTAAATCACCAAAAAAGCAAATCAAAGTTTCCTTTAGGAAAATCTAATAGAGTTTGTAAGTATGTATACAGGGTGTCCCAGAAACATTGACCTAGGCTTTTATTCCGTAAATATTCATCATAGACATATACAAAAATCTGATGTGGATAACACCTGACTTCCTTGTATGTCTATTAAATCAAAAATATTTTCGGCCCACTTCATCTAAACTTATTTTGTTTGAAAGAGATAAAATATTGCAGTAATAGTAAAGTTTAGTGATTTCTAGCTAAATATTTCCGATACCGCCAAGCTGGGTTAAATTTGAAAGATTTCATTCTGACACTGAATTTGGCGATATTCACCAAAAACGACAAGCTTCAGATAGTTTGTGAGATTTTGGGAATAGCCAGAGTAGTCACTGACCACAGACTTTCAATGAATTGAATGTATCCATACACCTTAATGTACTTTAAGTCAGAATACTGACTTAAAATACATTAAGATTTGGCTGACCCTGTAAATAAATTACCCAGTCAATAGCAATCAAAAAGAAACACACAGTTAGACATTGTTCTAAATACAAAATTTCAAAATTTTACGGGTAAAAGTTTTAGAGTTATGCAAACTACGAAATAATTTTTGGCACCAAATTTGGCAATATTTCAGCATGGGCCAAACAATGACTGATTATTGCCAAATTTGGTGATATTTTGCCCAAACTCACCAAGGACGATGACAAATGGTGATATTTAGGGAATGGACCTGTTGGGAAACTTAGTTATTAATTAGGCATTTTATCTTGATTAAAAGTTTTATTAGCACTCAACGTGCACACACACTGAAAATACATTACATGATTACAAACACAACCGACAACGACCATGACGCGAGGAAGAGTGAAGAAGGCAAAGGTGTTGCCAATCTGGAAATACAAATGTACACACCAACACACCTCCTTACATTTGTATTTAATGCTTACAAAATACCATTACGTTGCATAAATAAGCACTTTATAAACACACATAATACTAAAGTTATTTCTAGAGTTCTTTCATTTTAAGAGGCATTGCAGGGGTAAATTGGGCAGGGCGTTCCCATCACCATCTTAGAATTCCATGATTTTCTTTTATTGTGTTGCCTTACCCAAGGAAAAGAACAAATCTGAAATATTTTTGATTTACCTTTTTTAGTTTTGGAGTTATGGGGGGTCAAAGTACCCCAGAGGAGCAATGTCGAATTAATTATCGCCATTCTTGCCACTTTATTGTCTCGACTGTGACTGGCTCAGAGGTGCTTCAGAGAATTTTTTCATTTTATCCTATAATATACCTTGTATATTAACATCTCAAATTGAAAATTCATTCAAAAAATGTCAGGGCCCCCCAAAATACCCAAAATATCATAAAAAACATAGTTTTAAGAATGCTTTAAATCTTGGCTCTGACGTGATACAGAAAAAATTTTTGACAGTGCAGTTATATATCTTCATATAAAGGGAATCCAAAGTTTAAAATTTTTGAAGGCCCCGCAGGGCGGGGGGGTCCCAAACAGGGTCCTTAGCGCTAATTTACACAATTTCGAAGCATTGGTACAGCTGAAGCCGACTTCACACAGGAGAACACTTGGCATGAAGATGTAGTATCAACATAGTAGTTTCATATTATGAAAAAACATTTTTCGAAGGCACAGCTGTTTCCAAGAAAAATCCCCAAAAGTGCCTCCCTATTTGGGACATTCCACTGGCACGCATGGGGGCATTTCGGCGTTACTTTTAGAAGTTTAATTGACAGTGGCAATATTGAAAATTAACTTATTCTTCATATATCTCAAATATATCCTCCATATATCACAAATAGTTATTTTACAAGGGCACTCATAAGAATTACATTACGCTGAATGAGGGGTCTCTGCAACTAGTGAACCGATTTGAAAAAAATTTTCACTGATAGAAAGCTACACTATTCCCGAGTATTATAAGCTACCTTTCAGCATGTAGCATAACTAGTTCTTTTACAGGGACACTCAAAAGAATTCCGGCACATGACGCTATATGGACATCTCTGTAACTACTGAACCGATTCTAAAGATCTTTGCACTGAAAGCTACACTATTCCTGAGTAACATAGCCCAAAATTCATGCATGTAGCATAATTTACAGGAACACTCAAAATGATTCGTAAACATTGTCGTAACTGTCTCCATTCGACACTCAAATTTATTCAAATTTTATTAAATTTCATTCAAATTTATGAACAGTGCAATTATATATCTTCATGTAAAGAATCCAATGTTAAAATTTTTTTGAACCCGGTATATTTTTTGAAAGCACCACCGTTTTCAAGAAAAAATTAACACAGCAATCAAAAAATATATCTTTTCATAATATGAAACTACTATGTTGAAACTACAACTCCATGCCAATAGTTCTCATGTGCAAAGTCAGAGCCAGCTGTACCTATGCTTCGAAATTACATAAATTAGGCTAAGGACCATGTTTGGGCCCCATATCGAGTGGCATGGGAATTTTTATTTTTCCTGTATCACGTCAGAGCCAAGATTTAAAGCATTCTTTAAAACTGTATTTTTTTAACTGTGCATCAAAAACAAAATCACCAAATTGGGGATATTTGGTGGTGGTGGTGAGGGGCTTATTTGGGGGCTATGCCTATTTTCAAATGAATTTCCAGTTTTAGATGTTAATATTCAAGGTATATTATCAAATTAAAAAAAAAAAAATTCTCTTAAGCAACTCAGAGCAAATTACAGTCGAGAGAGTAAAAAGGCAAAAATGACCCTAAATTCGTCACTCCTCTGGGGTACTTTGAACCCCCATAACTCCAAAAGTAAAAGAGCTAAATCAAAAATATTTCAGATGTGTTCTTTCCTTGGGTAAGGCAATGCAAGAAAAAAAATTCATGAGATTCTGAGATGGTGATTGAAAAGGTCTTTTTTTTTTTTTAAACTGGATTTGCTCGTGCGATGCCTCTTAAAGTGACTGGAAGGTAGAGGCCGCAAAGCTGGGGGGCTTTAAAAAATATTTAACATTGGATTCACTTTATATGATGATATATAATTGCACTGTTAAAAAATTTGAATGAAGTTTAATAAAATTTGAATAAATTTGAGTGTCGAATGGAGACAAGTTACAACGATGTTTACGAATCATTTTGAGTCTTCCTGTAAATTATGCTACATGCATGAATTTTCGGCTATTTTACTCAGGAATAGTGTAGCTTTCAGTGAAAAGATCTTTAGAATCTGTTCAGTAGTTACAGAGATGTCCATATAGCGTCATGTGCTGGAATTCTTTTGAGTGTCCCTGTAAAAGAACTAGTTATGCTACATGCTGAAAGGTAGCTTACAATACTCAGGAAGAGTGTAGCTTTCTATCAGTGAAAAATTTTTTCGAATCGGTTCACTAGTTGCAGAGACCCCTCATTCAGCGTAATGTAATTCTTATGAGTGCCCCTGTAAAATAACTATTTGTGATATATGGCGGATATATTTGAGATATATGAAGAATAAGCTAATTTTCAATATTGCCACTGTCGATTAAGCTTCTGAAAGTAATGCCGAAATGCCTCCCATGCGTGCCAGTGGAATGTCCCAAATAGGGAGGTACTTTTGGGGATTTTTCTTGGAAACAGTTGTACCTTCAAGAAATGTTTTTTCATAATATCAAACTACTATGTTGATACTACATCTCCATGTGAATAGTTCTTTGTGAAGTCGGCTTCAGCTGTACCAATGCTTCGAAATTGCGTAAATTAGCGCTAAGGATCCTGTTTGAGGCCCTGCACCGGGTGGCCCGGGGGCCTTCAAAAATTTTTAACATTGGATTCATTTTATATGAAGATATATAACTGCACTGTGCAAAAAGTTTTTCTGTATCCCGTCAGAGCCATGATTTAAAGCATTTTTAAAACTGTGTTTTTTATGAAATTGGGGGTATTTTTGGGGGGCCTGCCAATTTTTTAATGAATTTTCAATTTGAGATGTTAATATACAAGGTATATTATAGGATAAAATGAAATAATTGTCTGAAGCACCTCTGAGCCAGTCACAGTCGAGACAAAAGTGGCAAGAATGGCCCTAAATGAATTCGACTTTGCTCCTCTGGGGTACTTTGACCCCCCATAACTCACAAACTAAAAGAGGTAAATCAAAAATATTTCAGATTTGTTCTTTCCTTGGGTAAGGCAACACAAGAAAAAAAAAATCATGAAATTCTGAGATGGTGATGAGAACTTTTTTCTATTGACCTGCCTGATTTGCTTTTGCAACGGATCTTAAAAAGCTTAATAAACAAAATCAAATTCAATTCAGTCCACTTGGTTATTTGATATATACAAAATTTAAATTAATTTCAACATTTCTTTTAATTTATTAAATTTAATTTTTCCCAATGCTTTTGTAAAAATATCTGCAATGTTTGAATCTGAATCAATTTTGATAATTTCTATGCCCATTGTCACATTTTCATGAACATAATGATACTGTACATCTATATGTTTAGAATTTTTAGTGAAGTCACCATATTTAGCTATAGCAAGAGCTCCAGAGTTATCTTCATAGATTTTAATGGGTTGAATAATTTCAACAAAAACATCATTGACAACATTTTTCAATAAATTTACTTCTGTTATAGATTCTGATAATGCAACATATTCTGCAAAGGTAGATGATTTAGTTACACAGTTTTGTTTTTTAGATTTCCAATAAATGGGATTTCCAAATAATTCAATTACAAATCCAGTGGTTGACTTTCTATCAACAATATCCCCTGCCCAGTCTGTATCAACGTAACTTATGATATCAACTTTATCACTTTGGTTATATGTTAATTTGAGATCTTTGGTTAAATACAAATATTTTACAACTCTCAATGCATATTTGAAATGTGTCTCATCATAAAAATTTTGAAATCTACTTAAATAATTAACACTGAAGGATATATCTGGTCTAGTACCATGACTAATATATAAGAGTGCTCCTATTAAATTTCTGTATTTAACATTCTCATTTAAGTTTGATTTACTCAGTTTAAGATTAATCTCTATTGGAGTATTATAAAGTTTTGAATTTTCAATATTATATAGTTTAGCAAGTGATTTTATATAATTTTCCTGATTTAGTGTCAAAGTGTTACAACTTTTCTCATAATTATATTCAATATCAATTCCAATATAGTTTTTTACTTTACCTAAATCCTTCATTTTAAATCTATTTTGTGGTTGTTTTTTAATATTATTTATCACACGAATATCCCTACAACATATTAACAAATTATCAACAAACAAAAGGATGTATACATTCATATCATTTTCTGGTTTTACATACAGACAGTAATCATACTTACTTCCACGAAAACCCAATTTTTCAATAAAATTATTAAAGCATTCATACCATGCATGTGGACTCTCTTTTAAACCATACAATGCCTTGTTTAGTTTATAAACTCTATCAGAAACACCATTATAGCCTTGTGGCTGTTTTACATACACTTCAGAAATAACATCACCATTTAATAAAGCTGTCCTAACATCCATTTGATGTTTATTTAAACCATATTGACAAGAATATGAAATCAATAATTTTAAAGTTTGCATTTTAACAACAGGTGAGTATGTATCATCAATACTGTCCTTTTGTTGGAAACCTCGAACTACTAGCCTGGCTTTAAATACCTTACCTGGTTTTCTTTTGAATACTCACTTCACATTTAGAACTGCCTTATCATCTGGCTTATTCACTAGTGTCCAAGTATTATTTTTTACAAGACAGTTCATTTCACTGTCCATTGCATCCCTCCATCTTTCCGCTTCATCGCATGTTGTCGCCTCCTCAAAGTTACCTGGAATCTTTCCATCACAAAAATTTGCACTTACACAATGATAACCAAATTCTTCATCAAATCGAACTAGTGGTTTAATTTGCCTTTTTGTTCTTATTCCACTTAACATTTTGTCATCACCTTCGACATTGTCATCGGAGATCTCATTACCTGGCTCATTTAATACTTCAGATTGCTCCTTCTTATTTTTGTCAATTTTCTCATCTTCATCATCACATCCTACACACATAGTGTCCTGTTTAATAATGTCAACATGTCTGGCAACAATTATTCTGTTATTCACCAAAACTTTGTATCCAACTTCTGAAAGTTCCAAATTCAGCCTTTTTATCCCATTTTGATCTTCTCTTTTCTTCTGGTATTCTGACATAAACTCTACTTCCATACATTTTAAATTCATTTAATGATGGTTTCCTATTAAAAAATATTTCATAAGGTGTCTTCTTTACTATAGTGCTTCTTTTATCACCTCAGGCCAATAACATCCATCAACTTTTGCTAAAAGACATCTAGCTATATCCATTAATGATCTATTGTACCTCTCTGCAGTGCCATTTAATTCATGTACATATGGTGGACATGACTTTACCTTAATACCTTTTTCTCTTGCAAATTTATATATCTTGCTATTCAAATATTCTTTCCCATTATCACATCTAAGTTCTTTTATCATTTTCCCAGTTAAATTTTGAGCTTCATTCACATATTCTACAAAACAATCAGACTTCACCCTTCGACTTAATACAACAAACTTTTGCCAATTTGCTATAATCATCAATAAAAGTCACAAAGTATTTTTCACCATTATATCCAGTTGTTGTATGTGGGCCATTTACATCAGTGTGAACGATCTCCAGTAGATCTTCTGCTCTTCTTCTATTATTCTTAAAGGATAAATCACACATCTTATTCTCAATATATATAGCACACTTCATATACTTAGATTTTATTTCTTTAGATATCCCCTCTAATAACTGATGTCTACATATAATATCCAAATATTTAAAATTTACATGCCCAAGTGTACAATGCAGTTTCTCTTTTAATGTTAATGTATTGTTTACCATATTTGCATGTATTTGGTCATTTAAAACATAGCTTGTTACTTTATATAAACTTCATCTTTCTTTGCTATTGCTATTAATGTATTATCTAATTCATAAAATTTTGAGAACTGTCCTTTTGAAACTATTTTATGATTGTCAGTAATCTTTGAATAACTTAATAAATTTGCCTTCATTTCTTTCAGATAAAATACATTCTTCAGGGTTACTATGCATTCAGTGTCATAAACAGGAAATGAAACTACAATATTACTGTTATGCCATGACCTATCCTACTCAAAATTTACTAATTAAATCCTAACCAATTATCATCTTCATAATTCATGCCTAGGAAATTAAATGCTTAGTTTTAAAAGTGTTGTGACCGCAATATACCAACCAGGCTCTCAGCGTTACATGCAAATGCCATTAGGCTAAAAATTAAAAGAAAATGTGACCTGAAAGAGAACTGTTGAAATAAATTTACACGAAGAATGATAAATGAAGAGGAGCCATTTTTACACTAACAAAATTTACATTTATTTAAACTTTTAAATTAGACATTTAAACTAGATAAATCTCGTAAAACATGAAAATACTAAATACGTTACGATACAACATTTTCCTGTACCCCGAGCTGACATTTTTTTTTTTTTTAAATTTTACCTAAACACTTTGTGTACATAAAAAAAATTAATAAAGAAAAATAGAGAAAAGAGAGAAAGAAAGAAACTTATCGGATAATTGATTGAAGAAAGGGGGCCCCCATCCAGCTCATTCATCAGGCATTCATTGTCTCACATTCCAGCAACCGAAATTCTTTTCTTGAGCGTGCCATTTTCGCTGTTCCATACAGGGAGTTCTCGTACAACCTTCCGGCATCAGTAACAGGCAGTCAAGAGGCCGCACCTCACTTCATCAGCGCCTTAAATCACCTTTTCACTCCCTTGTCTGGTGCTCTCCGCTCGTAAAGTAGTTCGGTAGATAAATTTATTATTATTGAAAACTTAAAGCTTTATTATTGATGAGCACTGAAACTTTAATTTTGACCAAGGTAAGAAGAGTGAAAGTTGTTCTTGTTGCTGTAACTATTGTAGAAATTTGATTTTTGATTTAAAAATTTGACAATGCTCGGCTTACAATTTCTTTACTCTGTATTCTTGCGCCGTTGTTGTTTTCTTCTTCGATATAATAAATCGATGTATTGGTATCGATGTTCGTAATTATTGGATGTTGTTAAAAAATAAAAAGAAGGTTAGAGTATTCTAGAAAAGGTAATTATAGTGAAAGAAAAAAAAAAAAAACTTAACTGTAATTACAAACAACTTAATTTTTTCTAAGGAAAATTAGCAGTTTCCCAACTAACATTATTATGAAAATTTTACTGTCAGCTCTAAAAATTAATTACCAGCCCTCTGAAATGATGTCAGCTCTCACAAAATGTACTTTCATGTATTTAAAATTTTAAAAGAAAATTGTTGTACAAATTATTTTAATTACTTGAACACATATATACCATTACATTCTATTATGATGGCAACACGATCGCTAGCATCAACGATCGTTGTGTTTGGCTGCAAAATATAGTACAAGTAAATAAATAACTAAAAAAGTGAGTCAGCCATGAGTCATCAATAGTAATTTATCATATACCTTAATAAATTTTAAACACTTCATTATTATTTTATTTCCTTTATGAATACTGGTATATGGTGACAAAACAAAACCATCTTAATAAACAAAATGTTTAGTAATTTTAATTTTACTTGATTTAAAATTCACTAATTGAGGTTAGGATTTTTAATTAAGTAGGCTATTAATTAATTAAACTTTACTTTAAATTGAAATCATAACAAATATAATTAATTTAACTTACTTCAAATTGATATCATAACAAATACCTCCCTCTCACACGGAAAAAAAAAAAAAAAATGTGTAACATTTTTTTTTCTCCAAAGAAATGTAACAGTAAACTTGAATTTACACACCCTAAGTAACCCGCCTAACTCCAAACTGTAAACCAAAATGTTGATTTACAACACAAAACAAAACAAAAAACTAACACAGTAGCTTGAATAATTTGTTTCACATAAAAATAGTATACAATTATCAAAAAAAAAAAAAATAAATAAAATAAAATATCACAATAAAAGGAAAACAAAATTTAAAAAGAAATTGCAAAATACCTAACTAATACTACAGAAAATATTAGCACTTGAAGTTGAAATGCATATCACAAGGGAAACCTTCACTACCCTCCAACATTCCAAACTTTTACACATAACACAAACATATTCAATGATAAAAAAAAAATTTGTAGACTTTGGACTCTGATCAACTTCTAACTGGTGTGTTTAGCCTACAACAGAACCCTATTAATTGCCACTTTGACAAAACATATATAAAATGATTTATAAGGAAAAATTTTTAAAAATTTAACACTTTGCTATGTCTAGGTGAAGAACACATTAATCAAACCCAAAAATATTCACATTAGATGGTTAGCTACTCCACCAATAAATACCTTAAACTTGCTCAGCAGCAGATATATTTATGTTGGGCCCAACAAATTAGTGTTAAATTTATTCTACATACTTAGACATTATATATTTGCACAACAAATGAAACAATTTACACCTTCAACACCTCTTAAATGGTAAACAAACAAACAAAAAAATATATATATATATAAAACGAAAACGACACTTATAATTCACATCACATATAAAATCTTTGGTTTAGTAAATAAAAAATCATTAGTTCGTTTTCTTGACAAAGCCGTTTTGACGTGGGCGAAGGTTGTAATGATGGTTGGTCGCTCTTGTATGTACCACAGGTTGTGGAGGGGCCTGGTCCACTGGGGTCTGGGCAACCGGGGCAGAGCATCCTTTCGTAGACTGCTGTACATTACTGGGTAGCTTCCTGGGCACTCGATTGCTGTTCACGACTACTCTGACAGTTTTTGTATAGTTTTTGGGGAAAGGACTGTTATGGAGATCTGGCGAATTTAAAATTTCGTTATCTTCATTAGGAGCACTAGGCTCTTCCTCTATGAACTCTTCATCCAAGGATGGGAAAATGAGGCGATCTGGAATTTTGGTTAATCTGTCAACATGGACTTCTTGTTTATCTTTATGGTTGTATATGTTAATAATTTCAAAATTGACTTTACTAAGTTGATTTTTAACTCTATAAACCCCTTTATTAAATTTAGAAAACTTTTTCCCTTGCCCAACTTTAATTATTTTATTTCCTTTATGAATACTGGTATATGGTGACAAAACAAAACCATCTTAATAAACAAAATGTTTAGTAATTTTAATTTTACTTGATTTAAAATTCACCAATTGAGGTTAGGATTTTTAATTAAGTAGGCTATTAATTAATTAAACTTTACTTTAAATTGAAATCATAACAAATATAATTAATTTAACTTTACTTCAAATTGATATCATAACAAATATAATTAATTTAACTTTACTTCAAATTGATATCATAACATTACCAACCTTTGTTCCTTCAACATCCTTCCATCAGCAACTTTCACTGTAAAAGGTTTCTTCAACGTTACTTGGCTTTCAAAATATTCATCACTATTTATTATATGATTGGTACACCCACTATCCAGAAACTGATTTATTTGATTTTTTTTAGTCGTGCTATTTTCATTTAAACTAGTCATATTACTTTCAATGATTGCAGCATGAAAACTTCTTCCTGGGCGATTATTACTTATCCTGTGGTCGGAGTTTACTCCACGTCCGCGACAATTTGTAGAACCACTACCGCGATGGCTCGCTTGACCACGTCCATACCAACAGTTCTTCTTAAAGTGACCAGATTTTCTGCAAATGAAACATACATTTCCTTGTGGACTCCATTTTCTCATTTCAATTTTAAATGCATTTGATTTTTCTGTTGGGGAACTGTCTTTGCGATCATTTTTCTCTTCAAGTGATTTTGATTTAATTTTGCTTATCAGATAATCAACTGTTCTGTCCTTCTCCAGTAAAACATCGATTAAGTCACCAATATGACTGTAATTTGATAGTAACGCTCTCAACATGTAATTTAGCTTTTCTTGTTCACTCACAGTTGCACCGGTCTGTTTAAGTAATTTCACATACTTCTCGAAATCATCAAAGAATAGGCTTAAATCTGAATAATTTTTCAACTTGACACTTTCTAAATTATTTCTACATACTATTTGCAAAGACGTGGAAGTCTTCAAGTACATTGTATCAAATTTGGCTATTATATCAAAAGCAGACTCACATTCATGAATGTATTCCAGTTGTTTGTTCGTTATTGCGCCATAAATATAGTTCGTTGCTTGAACATGTTTTTCTTCCCAAACTGCTAGATTATCGCCTGCTTGAACTTTTCGTTGTACTACATCTTTACATTTTTTAAACTGCAAAAATTTCATCATTCTTATTTTCCAATTAAAATAGTCTGAACAGTCAAATAGCGGTATACTGACGTCACTGCTTCTGGCGCACACCATTTTTTGTTCTTAAGATCGTATCGGTGCCTTTTTTAGATTATTTACAAGCAGACTTCATTACTTTTTCAAAACCATGGATCTCGGCTACTATGTTGGGAAACTTAGTTATTAATTAGGCATTTTGTCTTGATTAAAAGTTTTATTAGCACTCAACGTGCACACACATAGAAAATACATTACATGCTTACAAACACAACCGACAACGACCATGACGCGAGGAAGAGTGAAGAAGGCAAAGGTGTTGCCAATCTGGAAATACAAATGTACACACCAACAGGACCAAATGACTGACTATCACCAAATTTGGCAATATTTCGGCAAAACTTGCCAAGGTCAACGATAAATGGCAAGATTTTGGGCATGAACCAAACAATGACTGTCTATAGCTGTATTATATTGAAGATGTCCATAGACCATTAAAAGCAGATAAAAACACATTAAAATCCATTAGTAGCACTTTCGGTGGCAGCCACCACCTTCTTCAGCTCTGGTCTCAAAATGCCTTGCTCTCTTCCTCAGTATGGCGTTCCATCCAGGATCTATCTGCGCATGTGTCATGTCATTTATAGTGCCATCTGTTGTTATAATCTGCAAAGCCTCCATGTTTAGGGCATAATAGTTATTTTTGTAATTGGAGAGTTTTTGGCTATTATTAAAGTCTATTTCTATGGGGCGTTCCTGGGCTATTTTTGAGAGGGCAGTAGTGGTTTTATCGAATTTAATGTCAGTTTGATGTTCCTTTTTTCGGTCTTTGATTTTCCTTTAGTCATACCAATATAGCAGCCTGGTTTATTAGAACTATTGTCTGTAAAGTTTATTTTATAAATGCCGACGGTTTCATCAGGAGCAATAGTGTCTTTATCACTGCGAATGCATTTGAAAATATTTTGATTAGGTTTTATGAGTATTTTGATATTTTTCTTAGCAGCTTCATTTGTTATTTTTAGAGTGGCTCCCCTGCAGTAAGGAATGGCGTTGGTAAATTTTGGTCTCGGGTTTTGATAGTTGTTAATTTGTTCAAGCTTCTTGATTCTCTTTTTGAAAAGGTTTTTGACGATGGATTTTGGGTAACCTGCGTTTTTACATTGGGTTTTAATAAATTGGAGTTCTTCATTGAGGAGGTTTACATCCGAGCATACAGTAATGGCGCGAGTCATACTGTATGCTCGGCCGCGAGGCATACTGTATGCTACTGTATGCTCGAGCATACAGTAATGGTCATTGACATATGAGTATATGGCGGCTATTTTGAATTTGTATGGAGTTTTTTAATTAAAATGTACTATTTCATTATTATTGGTGGCTTTTCTGAAAATGGTAGTATGGATATTATTCTTCTTATCTCTAGTGATTTTAACATCCAGGTAATTTATGGTGGCATTTTCTTCTATTTAAATGGTGAATTGAATGCTTTTGTCTATTGAATTGATTTCTCTGAGGATATTTTCGGTTTCATTTTTGTTAACTATTGCAAAGACATCGTCGACATAGCGAAATCATGTGTTTATGTGGTTGGATACAGTGCCGGATTAACAATATAGCAGATATAGCAAAAATGCTACAGGCCCCGCGCTTCTGGGGGCCCCGCGCCTTTACCTTGAAAGTTTTCGTCTTTCCCCTCAAGATCTAGTAGCTTTTTTGACACTTTCCAACAAGGTAGAAAAGTGTTTAAGATTTCGGTTTGTCTGTCTGTCCGTCCTTGATATAACTCGCGTCAATAGGCATTGATTTCTACGAAATTTATATATGTTATTCTTATCTGCAGTACTACCCTATTGTAAAGGATCTATGTAGCGTTTATAGATTTCTTTCTACAGGAGCACTCAAGATAGTCCCAATACATTGCGCTGTATGGGAAGTTATTCTTTAAGCATATCATCCTACTAACTACAAGGGGGGTTCAAATGAAAAGGTACGAAACGACACGGTGGGTACAAATGTAGACTTTATTCAAAATATACACCATAGGCCTGAGCACAACGATCCCACTGACGAACAAGCCGCAGGATTCCTTGTTCCCAGAATTCCTGTGGCTGTGACGAGACCCAGTCCCTCACAGCGTCCTTGAGTACGTCGTCCGAGTTGAAGTGCTTCCCTTTCAGGTGGTTTCTTCAGTGGAACCAACACATGGAAATCGCAGGGCGACATGTCCGGACTGTAGGGCAGATGGTCCAGCGTCTCCCACTTGAACTTGGCCAGTTCCTTGGCGAAAACAGACGTTCCATTTTCTCATTAGGGAGTTTTTGCATAGCGTATTTTCCTCCGTTAACAGTACCGCTAAACTGGTTTTTGACCATACTGCACATGCTCACGTATACCGGGCGGCAGCATAATGTTAGCGTAACCCGCTATTTCTCCAAGGTTAGCGTATCCCCTAACCGAAAACGCTATCGAAAACAAGATGGAGGCCAAATAAGTGTGATTTAACATTCTTATAAAATATGAATAAATATAGCTGAAAAAGGAACGAAATTTACTATAAAAGTTTACTTATTAGTGCTATAGGAGTTTTTAGCTCGAAATCTTGAAAATTCGTCGATCTTTAAATTCTTGCATCGTTCATTTGGAATCGCCATCTAGTGCCGGGAAAATTGAAGGGTTGCTGTCTGTTCAACCGAATCAAAGACAAGATTTGATAAAAACATTTACTTTATTTTTCTAAACATTTGCCTGAAAATACAACATTTCCAAATTACACTTACAGAATATGTGTTATACTTGTAACTAAATGAGCTGGATGCCAAAAGGTAGCTAAAGGTAACTTTGGATTCAATTAATTCATTTTAATTTTTCATTCATTTTACTTTTAATTAATTCATAATATAATTCATTTTAATTTTTAAGACCCCTTGCCTTTAGGGAAAAAATTGATACTTAACAATTAACCATGGCAACTTGCCATAACACCTACAAACCCTTGCAGGAGTGCTGCTAGTCACAGACCATCCCGATCTTAACTGGAAAACAAGAAGAAGTGAGGAGATACGAAACTTCCTGAGCTTATATACTAAGCTACATACCTAGCAGCCAATCAAAACGCGACACGCAAAATGCGTCAAAAGATTTGCATATGTTGACGGACATTTAATTCTAGCTCAAGCAAAATTTGCATATGCAAAATATCGTAATCGTTCGCAAGTGCGAACGAGCAAAAAAATACTGAATGCCAAATTACAGGCAAACGAGGAACACCTCAACTTTGAGTTTTACGCGACACATCCAGTCATTTTGTAAACAATACCATGCAAGTACGCATTTAGGGAGAGAGGAAGAAACCGGGATGTTTCCAGGTTATACAATTAAAATTAAGCTGAGTATTTTGAGTTATATTTTAAAACTAAAGCTATTATACTTTTTAAGTAGTTTTAGGAGAAGGGAAAAGTTTAATTTTTACAAAAACGAAACTATTTTTAAAATACTTATGAAATTTAATAATTACGATTTAATATTTAGTTTAAGCAGAGTTAAGTTTATTTTTAAAAGACACATTTAAAATACATGAAACATCCAACAAAAATAAATTGCTTTTCCAAAGGATATTTTTTTCTCCGTTTTGCATTGGTAGAAAATTTCATTTAAAATTTTAAACAAAATGAATTTATAGAATAATGAAATCCTCAGAAAACAGTTATAATCAAATTGAAGCAAAATTTTTAATTTAAAGCAAAAAATCTATTTAGACGTATGTTTTTCCTTTTGATTATTTGAATAACTTTAGGAAAATACTGTTAAATTTTAACGAAATTAGTTTAAAAAAATAAAAATCCAGGTTTTTATAATTATTTTATTAAAATTACGAGTTTGTCAACAAACCCTGATTTAAAAAAAAAATTTGTAGACGAATTAAAAATTCAGGTTTGTGAAGGTGTGTTCGCAGTGGGTTTAATTTATTTATAAATATTTTGTAGGTTCTAGTTCTAATTACTGCTCAAACAATGCCACTAGCTCCATGCTAGTGGTTGGTACTGCATTTGAAAAAAAATAGTTTATGGGGATTTTAATTATTTTAAAAACTAATTTCGTGAAAAACTAATTTCGTTAAAAACTAATTTCAACCGTATTAATCTAAACTGTCGAAATACACAAAATATTCAAAAAGAAAAAATACGTGCAAAAATAAACAAATAAGAAATTTGTATTTTAATTTTTCATTTGCTTGAAATAAAAATTATGCTTTAATTTGTTTTAAACTATTTTCTGAGGATTTCATTAATTCTATAAATTCATTTTGCTTAACATTTTATACGATAATTTCTAAAATTAATGCAATGCTTTCCAAGGGAAAAAAAAAATCACATAAAAAATTTATTTTCTTGCCACTAGATGGCAATACTGAAAGAAAAGAAGAATATAAAGCAAAAACTCTCTTTTTGTTAGTAGTTCAGATACCGTAAACTTTATACGGGCGCATGCGCTGCATTGTCCTATGACGTTTAACGTTAGCGTTACGGTGAGTGAAACCGGTATGCAAAAACTCCCTATTGACTTGTGGGACACACAGCCTTCCCAGTATACGATCATCATCCCGCGATGAATAGTGGCCGGTTTAACACCTTCCGCTGTCATAAATCGGATAATCCCTAACCTTCTTCTAAATCGTCTAATTTTGCAATGTGAACGCCATCCTGATCTCACACGCACTGCCGCATGAATTGGACGTAGGAGGGTGCTTTTTACAAGAGCTTCTGCTCTCTCCTGCGGGCCCCTGCATGTTCCTATCCACACAAAAGGCTCCAATCGCATTCCTAGATGTCTCGCTACGTGCTCTCATAGCTGCATGGACAAATATGATAACGGTTAGGTTGTTGTGACGTTTCGTACCTTTTCATTTGATCACCCCTTGTAGTTGCGCTGAACACTGACTTCAAGATAAAACTTTTTCCTCTATGACTGCAAAAAGATTACAAAGTCAAGGACAAAAAGCCTAACAACTTCTACATCGTTTGTACGATCCGCTTGAAAATTTTCACAACTTTGTAAAAAAATATAGAAAACAAGCTGTCGATTTCAAAAATCCGAAAATCCACCCGCTCCCTCATTTTTAAGCGATTTTTCGCTATTTTCAGCACCATTTCGTTTCCGAGAGTAAAAAAAAGTGAATCATTTGCGCGACAAAATGACCTATTTTAAGTGAAAATGACGTCATACAATTGGGGGATTCCAATACGTTTAAAATAATTTCTCCCAATTACACAGTTTATTATTATTTTTTCCCCCCCACAAATAAATCGTCTGCTGGATATTCGAATGTTTATGTACAAAACGAAAGCTTTCGACTGCGAAAAGATTCCGTGCGTTTCCAGATGAGCATGAAATTCAATTCGGTCTGTAATAAAAATTGAATATGAACTTATTTATTTTAGGTGGATGAAAGTTAAATATATTGCATGAAAGACAAATTTCCTTAAAATGTTTTTTCTCTCGCCCGTTGTAATTGCCTTCACAAAAGGCTTCTACTTTTAGAGATATTCTGCTCTTTGAAATGAAACAAAACAAAATTGGATGTTATTAAGGATTACAAAATGAAGCTTTGCATCGAAAATAGTGTCTGTATAGTTAAAAGTTTTTCTATACGGGAGCACTCAAAATAATTTCAATACAATATGGTCAATGGCAGTTTAGAGACAGGCATCCATTTTAAGCATATAATACTATCCTACAATATGATTAGCTAATAATCTGACGACGATCGTGTGCCTCCTTCAAAATTTGAGCCAAAAGCCGGCAATGTTGGCGACTGTTGCAATAAATTGCCAAATAGGGTGCGAAAAAAATGCTTTGAAAAATGAACCGAACTTGGCGATATTTTTATTATTTTACGATAAATCGAAAAAAGTATTTACGTATTATCCCGGCGGTCATTAACGCCAAACTATTTTTTCCTCAAATTTCCTGGCAATCGTATTCCGAACCATCAATAATTTCATGTGTCCGGCATTTATCTTGGCGAAAAAATTGCTCGTCTTGGCGGATCGCCTGGATAATAAATATGTAGTACCTCGAAAAATGTCTAATGTAATTATATTAAGCTATGTCGATTTCTTTGGGAATTTTGAAAATTCGTTACTCGCACTTTAATTAACTGATTTATTGTATTGTGTTTTGTTAAGGGCTATCTGCCTAGGAGTAGGAGGGGGTCTCCAACCGACAAAAATTTGTTAATGCATTAGAACCCAAAACGGGTTAACATCCTTATGATTTCGGTTATTTGTCTGTTCTGATGTCCACCCATCCAGTGTTCTAACTGCTGTGGATATACATCGATTTGTGCGAAATTTATGTTTTTTCTATGTACAGTACCATGTACCATATTGAAAATGGTGTATGTAGCATTGACAGTTCTTTTACAGGAGAAAAAAATCCAATGTATAGCACAGTCTAAAAAACAAAACTAAAAGGGGGGGTTTGGGGGGGGGTCTCCCCCTGTATCTGTTGATACAGGAATGACTGAATCAACAGTCATTCTTGAAAACATATTTTAGAGATATTCGATTTTTGAAAGAAAACAAAGTTGGCATATATATTACTAAGGCTCTCAAAATGATGCTCTCCATTGAGAATAACATCCGTATTATTCATAGTTCTACAGGAGCACTCAAAAGAATTCCCATACAGATACATTGCAGTCTGTGGCATTTGAGAGACACTAATGCATTTCTAGCACATGACAATGAGTATAAAATTTTTATATTCTTCAGTTAAGCACTAAAAAACTTAAAGGTCTTTTACAGGGTCTCATAAAATTGCATTTATAGTGATAATACAACATTTTTTTACCTAAGAAATCTCGCCAGTTTTAACTAAAATACATAGCAGATTTGGCGCAAAAATATTTTGTATTGGAAAGTGTTTTATAATCTATGAGCTTGGCATGATTTATCTTTCTTGATTTTTTAAGGCAACAGATAAATCTTGTAATTCTTTTTTTCTTTCTTTCTTTCTTTTTCTTTTTATTTATTTATTTATTTTTTTGGATAAGACAATTTCTGAAGCTCTATATAGTGGAACTGTAAATCAGTTGTAGACAACTCATTGAAAGAATATATGTATAACTCGGCTGTTCGAGCCTTGTCAATGGGAGACCCCCCTAATTTTTTAGTTTCATGATTGCCATATTAAAACGATATTAATGGACTACGTCATTTTATCTCTCATCTATCGTGTATTTCACCTGGTAACCCCATGTTGAATTTTTTAGGATTGTAACCTATTTATAGAAAAATACATGTGATGCATATTCTACAGCTTAGTAAATATTGTAACAATATATTAAAGCTGTTGTGAACTAATAGTATTTAAATATATGTAAAATATACATGTGATGCATATTCTACAGCTTACGAAATATTGTAACAATAGATTAAAACTGTTGTGAACTAATAGTATTTAAATAAACGGATGAAATTTTTAAACAATCATTTTATCAAATAAATGCAGCCTTACGGAGCTTATAGAAATCGGTGGTTTACGTAACACATACTAACATTTTCAGCGGACATTTATTCTTACTTTTATGTCGCGTTTTCGTAACGCATTTTCATGTCTCATTTTTATGTCACATTTTCAAAAGGGGGTGAGAGATAAAATGACATAGTCATTAATATATTTAATGTGGCTGTTGCATACCTGCATTATTTAGTGAACTTATTACCTAGGCGAAACTGAATGAGTATTCTAAAGTCAGCAATAAGGACACACACAGTATTCAACAATACTGTGGAACAAAAACACGGTTCTCAGAAAAAAATTTCAGGGAGCATCCAAAAGGGTGAAATAAAAGAAAGACAGAAAGAAAGGCTGTATCATTATCTTTTCGTTGACTAAAAGCGAAACTCGGACAAACGGAGAAGGGGGGTATCCAGATCCTTGCACCACCCACCTAAGGCCTTTAGAAAATGGATTCCTTACCAATAATGTTACATTTTTGTCTTTATTTGAAGAATGAATCCAGAAATAAACAAAATATAGAAAGAAATATAAGTGCTCAAAAAAAAAAAAAAAAAAAAAAAAAAAACAGACTCAGGGTCTGATCAAGGGCGGATTAAAGAGAGGGGGTCAGAGGAGGCGACCGCCCCTCCCGAGAAAAATGAAATTAATGTAAACAATCCCAACTTACTTCCATAAAATTTATATATATCTATGTGAATCTTCCATCCAAGCTTCCACACACAAAATTGTATTAATCCGTCAGTGGGCCGAATTATTCATTAGGCTGTTGTTCATTAGTTTTCTGTCCCGATCATTTCAGGGACTTTTCAATAACAAGTCGAATGAATTTTTCAATGAAGTTGTTATCAAACTTTTTAAAATGACTCAATAGAATGGAAATATTTGTGGCTATTTCTGAAGATGTTCTCGGAACGCGAGTTGACCTTCTGAATTTCCCCGAGAGCTGAGATCCATAGGATTAAGATTGTAGGAAAAACGCGCCCTATAATCAATAATAATCCCCCACGAAACAATAATTTTTATTTAAATATTGGACATAAAGTTATTTTGTTTTGCAGTAAATATGAGGATGGTATTTTAATCGGATGTTAGGCAGCCCCAAAGTTCTTTTGTTTTACAGTAAAGGTGGGTGGCTTTGGCGAAATTCGAAGGTGTACTAGGGTGTAAACCATCTTAGAAGGCTTTTGGTAGTTAGCTTGCTTTGTTTTTACTTAATTATTTAGTTTACATTTTACAATATTCAAACAAAGGCGAATTATTTTTTGAAACAATAATAATATATAGAATGTAAGTCATTTTTTTAATAGTTGGGGAATCCACTATTACGATAAATTATCTTATTAATCTCGGAAATTAACCACGTTAAATATAAAAGAATTTATTTTTGGCCGGTTGAAACCACAGGTCAAGAGCGCAAATGCCAGTACGTTCGTTCAAATAAAATAATTAGAACCGAGAGGATCTTCGCACGGTCGGGGTATCTGAGAAGCCATAACCTCAGGCAAACTGAAAACAAAAAGAATTTTCGGATACTCTAGATCCACAAAGAAACTCACAAATTACTTGTCACATTTAAGATTATTATGTCCTGTAAAAACATTTCAATGTAATACGATAATGAATGTTTTATCCGAATTTTTTATTATTTATTATATAGATTATTCTATTTAGAAAAGATACAATCCTCTTATAAAGATTTTTTGAGCAAAATATTTTATATCATTTTAACGAGGATAAGTTGAAAAGTAATGTACATATGCTTGTAGAACACTAACAAAATGACCTTTAGAAGTGTTCCAAGCGGTATGTGGAAGTAACAGTCCCCCTGTACAAGCATGTACAGCTTAAATGCCTTCTGTGTATGCAGTATATTTTGAATGGTGGAGGTATTATTGTGCTAGATCTATCTACCCCCAGTTCGATTTCTTATGAATTAACCCATTAAATAAATTAAGAGAAGTGAAAATATGTAACCTATTATTAGTAATGACCGTCCAGATAATGAAATAATTTTACAAGCATGTATTTTTATAGGTCAAAAAATGGTGTTTAAAGGCACAGTTTAAAATACAGATTGATTTCGAAGGTTCTAAAAATTTTACAGAAACAATTATTATTTTATGTGTGTAAACTTGTCTAGTTATATGTTTATGCATATGGGAAAGGTGGGAAGTGTTAGAAATTCCAAATATATATCCATCAACATTAACATTCATTAAAAAAAAACCTGAGTTGTACGAATAAATAACTTTAAACATCGCCAGTCTCACAATCTATTTAGTGCCCACGCACCCCCCCCCCCATGCACACACACACACACACACTTTATTTTGACGGGCATTTTCCCCGCACACTAATTTACTTGGAAAAATTGATTTGTCTAGTGTTAACTCAAATTTGTTCATTTTGAATCCAGAAAATTCGTAAAAGTTGTGTTTTATTTTATTATCGCACAAAACCTACAGATTAGCTCACCCAAGGTGGAGGAAGGGCTGGGATAAACCTCTCGCAAATATAACACGTGGGACCTTTTAGTTTTGTTTACATCTAATTAGCATTAGTAATACCATTAATTAGCACTAAACATAAATTGTAATATAATTAGCACTATTTATTTTTTCATTTAATTTAGCTCTACTACTTTAATGTGAGGGTGAACTCCTCCCCCTATATATATATATATATATGTAGGTGTGTCACTGAGCAGGGGGCCCCTTGGTAACATTTGCTACGGGCCCCGCGCTGTCTTAATCCGGCACTGGTTGGATAGATTATCGAATATGACCCTCTCCACTAGCCGCATTTTCCAATCTGCAATGACACCTGAGATCGGCGACCCCATAGGTACGCCTTTCTTTTGTTTGTAGAAATTATGAATAAATTGAAAGTACGAATTGTTAAGATTAAGTTCGCTATTTATTGTAGAGGAGGTAGAGTTATTGTCAATGTTGGAGGTGATTTGCTTATTGATTATTGCATTATTTGATTATTGCATGAAAATTCAATACTGTAATGTCCATAGATATTACAGTATAAGAATTTTTTTTGGGTGGTCCTGTAGATTGTAACTCTCCAGTAGATTGGAACCAAAAATCGAGATGCATAACTAGATGTTACAACAATCTTACATATGAAATTTCAGCATTCATTTTACTTTTCGAGATTTGAGAATTAAATACATACACACGTACACCAAAAGTCACCAAGCTTGGCAGCTTTTGGCATAGTTCTTGAGCGAGGCACATGCCCATGGTCAGACCATTATATGGTAGGACGGTATTGTGCTTCAAATGGATGAATGTCCCTAAAATTGCTATTGACTATAATGTATTGGAAATCTTTGAGTGTTTCTGTAGCAGAACTATAAATGATAAAGACACTTTTTTTAATGGAGAAATTTATTTTGTAACTCTTAACAGCATATATCACTTCTGAGTCGTTTGAAATAGCCTAATACCTCTAAAATACACTTTAATGAATTTCGTCCCATAGAGCATAATGTATTTAGAATCTTTTGAGTGGCCCTGTAGATAAACTATCTAGTTGAATGGAACCAAAAGGGGAGGAGCATAACTAGATATTACAAGATTCCTAAATATAAAGTTTCAAGATTCTACGCCTAATAGTTTTTGAGGTATGTGAGTTAAAATGAATTTCGGCCCATAGAGTGTAATGAATTTTGAATCTTTTGGGCAGTCCTGTAGATAAACTATCCAGTCGATGGGAACCGAAAGGGCAGGTGCAAGACTAGATGTTACAACATTCCTAAATATAAAGTTTCAACATTCTACGACCAATAGTTTTTGAGATATGCGAGTTACACAGATACATATATACTACGTACGTACAGATGGCATGGAAAAACTGTTCAAAATGAGTTACAGACATGTGTATATGAATGTGCATGCTAGCGTACACAGGGCCGGATACAACTGATCACACCGGCCCGGGAAATATATCTAAACAGCGAACCATTTAGACTCTATTCTGAGCAAACATGCACATTATATGTACGACATATATGTGAAAGTGACCGGCCCATCGGGAAATTTCCCGGCTTCCCGGTGGGCGTATCCAGGCCTGAGCATACGATGAGATGCATCGAAAAAATTCTTAAAAGTAAATTTAGAGGTAGTCAAAATCATTTTTTTCGTCAAAATTTGGCCTCTGAAATGTTTTGGGATCACACATTACTTCTTTATACTCCGTACAAGGAAGTAATAAAGTACAAAGTTATACAAAAAACATACAGAATTTCATGGTATCAATAAAATTTTCAGTTATTTAATTAAAATTTTTATAAGCCTGAAAAGTGTGTGACAAAAATAGTATTTTTTCACTTGCAACAAATTAATCTGTTTTCACATATGCAGAAAAGTTATTTAAAATCAAAATATGTATTTCCATTTAAACTTATTTTAATGTTATAAAAAATTAAATTTGTCAAAAATCTACTACTAGATTTGTTATTAAAGTTAAAAAAAATTACTACATACATAAAAAAAAATCATTTAAGGATTACTCTGGATAGATTCTTGCCTTGAATAGAGTACATTTTAAAATTTTAATTAACAACATTACAATAATAACAAATTCTACCCTTTCATACAATGTCATAATATTCATTAGCTATTGTAAATAAATGTTTCACAAACATATGCAGATCTTTTACATAAACTTGACTTTAAAAATAAAATCCAACTTGGCAAAAAATTGTAAGTGTGTTTGACTTTCATAAATCTGTAAAAAAAATTATTAATTATAAAAATAAAGGTCAAATCTTTATCATAGGGTATTGGAGATTTAAATAAAAAAAATGCTCAAAAAATAATCATTCACAAGATGAGAAAAGATTGAAATTGGAATGCTTGAGCATAATTTTCAATACAATTCTCCTTTTTGAAAAATAAAATAAATCTGGTTATCACTTCCTAAAAATACTAGGAATTCGGGGTATACCTGGATCACAAATACCCCTGCATTATAGAAACTGCACTTCGTAGCATACTAGTGAATATGACTATCTCACAGACCAGACTGATAAAGGGATTTCTCTAAAAGAAGGTATCGGACAGCAATCATTTTTTTTAAAGTTGTCCACTTTGATTTTTAGGGGGATACCAAGATCAGCTATTTGATTGTTGAGAAATTGCCAACAGAGACAAACCTTTATCTGATGGAAAATTTGTAAAAGATGCTTCAGCATATTTACATCTGTAGCATGTCCTGAAAAAAAGTCAGTGGTAGAGAAAAGAGTCTTTCACAGCAGACAGTTGATAGAAGAGATGATCTAGCAACCAATATTGGGATTCTTTGGAAGACTCAAATCCTGCCAATTTTACAGCTTAGCCCTTGATGAAAGCACTGATGCAAGCGATATGGCACAACAGGCAATTTATATTTAGGGAGTCACTGCAACTTTTGAAATCCTTGAGGAACTGTTGGATTTAAGTCCACTGAAAGGCACAACTAGAAAAAATATATTCAATGATGTAAAGCAGTCATTTTAGTGAAATTTAGTCTTCCAGAAGATAAACTTTGTGTAATCACAACAGTTGGAGCCACAGCAATGACAAGTACACATAACCGATTTGCAAACCTACTGCTGAAAGCTCTGCCTAATGATGTCATTGTATGTCACAGCATCATTCACCAAGAGCTGTGTACAAAGAGAACAGATTTGCAACACGTAATGGAAAAGGTTGTTTCTGTCATCAATTTTATAAGGGCCAAGGGACTCAATGAGAGACAGTTCAAAGCTTTTCTCACAGAACTATGATCAGTCAGTGACAATGTTACTTCAGCCACGTTCGCTGGCTAAATAGGGCGATGACACTGGAAAGATTCTGGAAACTGCTTGAAAAAAAAAAAGACATTCCTTACAACAAAAGGAAAAGATGCAAGTTTCATGAATGATGATACACAGCTGAATGATTTGGCATTCTTAGTAAATATCACTAAGCATCTTGTTGAATTAAATGTAAAATTACAAGGAAGGGATAACTTGTTCAGTATGTGCACGTATTCATGCAGAAATTAAGGTTGTTTCAGAAGCAGTTACTTGAGGAACAGGTTTCCATTTCACTACTGCCTCAGATTGCCTTGTTGAAAGAATATACCATAAAAAGTATTCTGAACTGACTGATAAACTCAGTAAGTCTCAAAAAGGTTTTTGGATTTAAGAGTACGATGAAACAGATAGACTGTCGAAAGCTTGATACATGCGCCTCTCTTTGGTGACAGTGAAATATTGTGAAATGATTCACAGAAGGGCTAAACTCATGTCAACTGTTTGCTGTTCCGAACAAAACAGATCCATGGATTTGTGCACTAATGAAACTCAACATGCCAATAACTTGCAAATTACCATTGGGAACACGTGTTGTTTTCAATGTCCAATAATAGAACTCAGTTAGATGATTACAACGATATATATAACTTATGTAGTGCAAGAAATGGACTTGCACTCTTAAGCAATGAGTGGCTTCGATTGCAATTTAAGTTTAAGAAAAAAGTAAACATGCAGAATGTGATGAGATTTATTAAAGATACTTTTTAGCATTCCATACATTTTTAAGACATTACTGTAACTGTCAATTCACCAAATAAAAAGTACTTACTCCTGAGAGACATTCTTTTTCAATAAGAGCATCAATAGTATCATTTAATGCAGATACAATATCTTGGCAAGGCTAATTAAATAAAAAAAAACTATTTTATTGTCTTTTAATTAATTCAAATCAAATGAAAGCAGACTAATTTTAAAAAATGAAAAATAATACTCTTAAAACAGAATATAAATTTCATTTCAGTGTTAAGGATGTTCTTTTAAGAAATCATGCAACTTTTTAGCAGCTTTCCAAATAATCCAATTGTGTCAGAAACTCAAAAAATTCATGTCTCTTTATAAACTGTACTTATATTCAATTACAAACAGAGAACTTATAATAGTTCCAAAACATAAAAAAAGCACACAAAATTTTACAATATTTCCCTAATGGATTATGCTTCTGCCCATATTTAAAAGCAATTTTCATTCGTAATTTTTTTTCTAAAAGTTGCATCACACATATAGGTTTACTGTTAATATAAGTGCATAATGCATTTGGTGATGAAGTTTTTTTTTGGTGGGGGGTGGCAAATGTATGTAGTCAAATTTGTGTTTTCATCGAGTCATTCAGAATTTAATTACTAGCAATAGTTGTTAATTAGAGAAATTGTTTCCTCTAATTAGCATCCCAGTAGTTTTTCCTAATTAGTATAATTAGTACATCAGAATACTTGAATGCAAATAACAGTCCTTCAGCAAAATTTGTCTCCTAGAAGTAAAGTAGCGACTACACTTCAAAAGTAGTTGAAGCTCACTACCAAAAAAAGAAAAAAAAAAGTAATTTTTCCAACCACTGATTGTGTGTAATCAAAAACAAAATAAAAGTATCAAAATTACATCTAAGTGTAACATCATATTTCTGAAATATAAAATTCATTTAATATTTAGAAAAATTTTTTAAACATCTAGGGGAATATTTTTCTTGGGAAAGATTCCCCTGAATATACAAGATTTTTCAAATGGTTATCTTTGAGTTAGAACTTATTAGTACCAGAAAAAATAAAAATTTTGCCTTTTCCCACTATATTTTAAAATTTGTGTACAATATGTATGTATATAAATTTAGTATAAATGCATGATGGGGAATTTAGCAGAGTACTTATGTGAAGAAGTTTTCTTTGTGTACTTTCTAAATAGTTACTTAGAAAATAAAATTGAATACTTATTTTTTTCTTTTTTGCTGAACTGATTTAAACTAATTAAAAAGAGTTGTTTGACATTTTAAATGAAAAGAGAGAAAATTGATAAGTATGTATAGGGTGTCCCAAAATTGACGTAAGATTTGAAGTAAATAGGAAATTAATTAATTTAGTGTTGGGGGACAACCAAAACAAAAAAAAAAAAAAAAAAAAAAGGAAAAAGGAAAGTCTGATAGCTGAAAGTTTAGGGTTAGTGAAAGTGTACTAGTATACAAAAGAGCAAACATGGTTTCCATTGTTGAACAACACTTCAAAAATAATGAAAATTTGATTCATGATGATTTTGATGATGAAAGTACATCAGAAAAAAGAAAGATCATGTGTTTTAACACCATTGGATTTCTTTCTGTGGGGTTATTTGAAGGTGTCTGCCAAAAAGGCCACATCCACCCGAGCACTGAAGGAGAATGTGCAGAGGACTCAATGCTGCATCAACGAAATTCAGCCACATGGTCTGGGAAAAAGGTCTCACATAGAAAATAACTCAAAACCTTACAAAATAACTAGGAATTGCTTTTTTAAACAAAATCAAGAAACGAGGCTTGGCAGCAATTTGGAATCTGAATGGTCCAGGGATGTGCAAGCACTTTAAAGGATGTCAGTTAATATTGGATTTAAAAATTAAAACACCCGCAATATTCTTTTTTATTAAATCACTTTATTCTACAGACTCGTCACTTGCGCAGATCAGAGACCAATAAAAAAAAAAAAAAAAGCAAGCCTTTGCTCCTTTCAAGTAAACTTCTTCTACCTACTTGTTAAAACAAACAAAACAAAGCATGAAACTAGTCTCCAACTATCTCATTAACAAAAAACAACTCAGTGACCTGACAAGACATGCAATCCGTTTCAGGAAAACCTGAACTAACACGATGTGTTATGATTTGAAAATAATCTAAATTAACTGCTTGTACTAGCACCAAGATTTATGGCCTCTTTACCCTTTGTTTTAGGAAAGAAATATATTAATATTGCTTGATAATTTTTTTAAAACTTAATCATTATTTTTGGAAATTTTAGGCTTTGTTTGAAGTCATGGCAAAGTTAAATGGTGCTGTGACCAGGATAAAAAAAAAAAAAAAAAAAAAAAAAAAAACCCAAAAGGATAAGTCATACAATTTAAACATTACACAAAATACTCATCTGAAATCTGATTTTACTAATCATAGATCGCTAGTACAAGCAGCTAGTTTAGATTATTTTCAAATCATAACAGATGCAGATGTACTTCAATGCTTATTTGCATTCAATGCATTTTTGTTTGCTATGCAAGAATTCCATCGCAATATGCTATTGCACATTTCATTATTTTATGCGGAAATTCTTGTGTATTCAACAATTAAATTATGCGATTATAGAATTCAATATTATGTAATCTGATGAAATACACATCAAAAATGGAAAAAACTATATGGCCGATCAAACCTACTATTTTGTTACTTAATTATCAAGGATAACACAAATCCAGTACTAATTAAAAAAATTCCATTCATTGTGATATTAACATTGTTGATTACGGTAGATAAAATTTTAAAAACATAGATATGTATACAGATAAGTGATGGCGAACTTATAGCATGCGTGCCATTAGGTGGCACACACGTGCCCATAAATATTAAATTACTTTTATTTCACTTACATTCACTGAAAACCATATCTCACACACACACACATTAGGGTATTTTACCTTATCTTAATTGAAATATTTTTTAGTGTTTATTCATTTTAGACTAAAGGAAAGTTAATAACTAAACAAATATAAAATGTAACTTAATAATTATGGATTTGTGTGTCATGGTAGGTAGAAATAATGTTTTTTAATGCACTGTTGATCAAAATTACCTTGCTTTTACAATTAAAAAGTTACAAAATAGTAATAACCAACTAATAAATAACTGAAAATAATGATTTGGAATTTTGGAATGAACATTTTTTAGACACCCCCAAAATGCCTTTAGTTAAAATAAAAACCAAAATTGCAGGTTCAAGTAATTGACGTGGTGACTTATTTGTTTCACTTAATTGGTAAATAAGAACTTAAGTGGCAACAGTGGATTCCGTTACTACAGAAACTGTAGCAATGTAAAAAATAGAATATTAAATGAATTAGCTATGTATGTTTACTTTGTTGGAACTGCTATATTGGTGTATTTAACGCTGCAAGTCGATGGCAAATAGCCAAAATGAATCGCAAATTAAACTTGACAATAAAGGCAATAATCTATAGGCAATACTCACTAACATTTCTGGGCTTAAAAAACATTCTTATTCAGCCTGTTTGGCGAGATTAAAAAAAAATTATCTAGGCATACAGTCATAAAATCCGCTCATCACGATTGTGGCATGGAATTAGTAATACAAATGTAAAAGCACATGCTATTAAATACAGAATTACACTACGTTTGAATATTTGCCACCAACTTTGCTGGGCGCAATTTACCGAGAGCGTAAGGTAATAGAATATTTAAGAACAAGTGTGTGTTTGTCACCAACGGTACCAAAGTAGGAATCAACATACATTTTAATTTATAAAACAAAAACTATATTAGTATAGGAAAGTAGAAAAAAATGTTTAATTCGGATTACTATCAGAAGTATGTTTTAACACCTATTTTTATGGGAGAAATTCCATTCCTTTATCCAAACAATCTTCACTGTGTTAAGTTCCATCAGGGTAAAGCTCCAAGCCATACCTCTAAATCTACTGCTCTATTTTTTGATAAAATGAGAAATGAAACTTGAATTGAAGCTATTCCCTTTAAATGCATCCCACCCACGTTCCCTGACATGTCTCCTATAGATTACTGTGCATTTGGACTTCTAAAACAAGCTCTTTATAAGCGGCATCCCAAAACTATGGTTGGATTCTGGAAGATTGTGAAGGAGAAGTGGAACAATATCAGCCTTGATGTTTCAAGAAAAGGACTTTTATCTTGGAAATCAAGATATAATATGATAGTTCAAAGAAAGGGCTATCAGACCGAACACATTAGAAATTTTTTTTATTTTATTTATTTTTATATATATCTTTGCAAAAACGTTACAAAAATGTGTGAATACCCTCTGTAGTAGTAACAAAAAGATAAAACAATCAAAAATTTACAACGATAACTGCAAGTGTGAAAAATTGTTAATTTAAGTGCATTTGTTGCAAGTCTAATTCTCATAGCTTACAAAAGTGTTATTCCTTTAAGAAAATGTCTGCGTATGATCGAATTGGGTTGGCAAAAAAATATAAATTATGTTTTTTGCATCTTTCTACTTCTAATCACTTAGCAGTACATTGCGATTCTAGAGTGTGCAATACTTGCTCAAAAACCCGTCATAATTTATTGCACAGTCCAAAGCAAAGTGGTCTTGGATGTGTAAGCAGCAACGCTTATTCGGCACCTGTCGTAGACGTAAACATTCCAAATGAGCAAGTGGCTCTACCCTCCCCTGCAATGCAAAGTATCGGGTTGAATGCAGATGCCAGATGTTTTGATTAACAGACAAATAATTCAGGAGAATTAGCGGGCACTTCATTAAACTCAAGCATAAAAAACAAAGATGCTGTTATATACTGCAGTAATTTATGCGAGCAATATTTACATGCAAAATGTTCCTTGCGTAGCATTATTAGATGTGGGATCTGAGTCTAATTATGTGTCAGATCGATTTGCTAATTTATTGGGATTAAAAAGAGAAAAGTTGAACATTGCAGTCTCGTGTTTAAGTGGAGTGGCACTTTCGGTTAATACAAAAATTACTACCACTATTTTGAATGGTGGGGATTACACCAGAGCTCTGGAATTTCTTGTTGTGCCTAAAATTAATGATCTTTTGCCAGGGATAACATTTGAATTTCCATTTTCAGAAATTCCCAGCAATGTGAGGTTGGCAGATCGCCAGTTTAATAAGCAAAAGAGATTTGATGTTCTTCTTGGTGCTGAATGTTTTTACAAATTTCTCAAACCAGAACAAATTTATTTGCATAATGCAAATGTAATATTGCAGAATTCTGTGTGGGGTTATATTGTTGGTGGGTGTATTTATAATTCTAAATTTGTAGATAAAACGCATTGTGGTTTAATTTGCAATGTAGAGGATAATTTAGATAAGTTGATTACAAATTTTTGGGAGATAGAAAATTCATGTAGTGATGATGAGAATAATGGGGTTAAAGGTAAGGAGGAAATTATTTGCGAGAAGCATTTCCTTAACACATATCATAGAGATGAAACAGGGAGATATACAGTTCAAATTCCCCTAAAAGAAAATCCAAATTGCTTAGGAAAATCAAAATAAATTGCCTAAATAGGTTAAATTCTTTGTGGAAACGGCTTGCAAGAAACCCTGCTAATCAAAAGATTTACCTTTATTTTATTCACAAATATGAACAGTAAATCATATGGAACCTGTGAATGATACTATTGAACCAGAGACAAACTTCTATTTGCCACATCACGGTGTTTACCGTCGTGCAAAGTTAAGAACAAGGTTAAGAGTAGTGTTCAATGCTTCACAATCTTCATCTAATGGAATTTCATTAAATAATTTACAAGATAATGTCATTCAAGATGACACATTTTCTATAATGATAAGATTTTGCCATCATTATATTGTCTTCATCACAGACATTAAATAGATGTATAGAATAATTCAAATAGATCCTACTCAGAGGGATTTACAGCGAATTGTTTGGAAAGAAGGTTTAAACAAAAATATTAAAACTTACAGGCTGTCTACAATTACATACAGGATGACTAGCTCTCCATATCTTGCTACCAGGAGATTGAAACAATTAACTTCTGATGAAGAGAAAAACTTTCCGCTAGCCGCTGAAATAGTTAAAAGAGGTGTATACATGGGCAATATTGTTACGGGTTGTTCAAATTTAGAGGAAGGATGGAAATTGCAGCATGAGTTGATACAGTTATTCGAAAGCGGTTGTATGCAACTGCACAAGTGATGTTCAAATAGTGTTGAGCTTTTAAACGGCACAGTGCAGAGAAATCTGAAAATTATGCATTTTCAGAAACAAATGAAATTAAAATGTTGGGTGTCCTATGTGAACATAAAGCTGATAAATTTCGATACAAGGTTCAAGTCGAACAGGTTGATAATTGCATCAAACGATCAATATTATCAACCATTGCAAAAATATATGACCCAATGGACTTGATTGGTCTGGTGACTGTAAAGGTCAAGGTAATAATGCAAAGATTATGGTTACTGAAAGTAGACTCGAATGACATGTTGCCAGAGAAAGAGACAAAGGAATGGAAATGTTTTGCAACAAGCTTGCAATCAATCAACAATATTGGAACAAACAGATGCATTTTGATCAACAATGCAAGAGTGATTGAATTTCATGGATTCAGTGATGCATCTGAAGCAGCCTATGACACTGCTGTGCACTGTAAATCAGTTTCTCCAACTGGTAAAGTATCAGTAATTTTAGTGACCAGCAAATCACGAGTGTCTCCGTTAAAAAACAAATGACAATACCGAGGCTCGAACTGTTAGGGGCATTTTTACTCATAAAACTGATGAAGCGGGTAATTTCAGCTCTAAACCTGCAGATAGATAAGGTCATATTGTGGTGTGATTCCATGATTGTCCTATCATAGATGCAAAAGGAACCACACTGACTCAAAACATTTGTTGCAAACCGAATTTCTGTGATCCAAGAACTGACTGACGGGATGCAGTGGCGACATGTTTCCTCTCAAGACAATCCCGCCAATCTTCTTTCTAGAGGTGTAAGTCTAGAAAATTTAAGTTTGTGTGACTTATGGTGGAATGGACCATTATTTCTGCACTGTTAGGATATTCATGTCACTGTAATGAATATCCTAACAGTGACATTCCCACAACAGTGATTTCTGACGATCAACAGAACTGAAAAAACTAGACTGCAATAACAATTTCATGTTTTATTAGTACCTTTGGTTCAAATTCATTTGTTACAGAGTTAATTAATATTAGTAATAAGTATAGTAAACCAAGAACTGTGAACCATTAGATGTTAATGAGCTCACAAACGCAGAAATATTTCTTGTAAAGGAGGTTCAGAGAAACGACTTTAAAAGAGATATAGTATCACTTCATAGGACAGGTAAGGTGGATGGTAATAGTCTAATTAAATGTCTTCATCCGTTTCTGGATGAAGAAGGAGTAATAAGAGTAGGATGGTAGATTAGTAAATTCATTGATGGGCTCTAAGGTGTAAGTTCAGAATCTTTACAATGATTTTAATATTTAAATTAAAATTAGTAAACAGTATTTTAATTTAAATTTTAAAATCATTGTAAAGATTCTAACTTACCCCTTAGAGCCCATCAATATTTCTAAAAGACATTAAAGTTCCTGGTGTTCCTGATTGTGATATTGTTGATAATAAGAGTCTTAATAAGCAAATTAAGTACAGACAGAAGTTATAAGCAAATTTGGGGGAGAAGGTTTTGCTCCGAATATTTAGGCGCTCTACTCCAAAGGCTGGAAAACAAAAGGGTATTCAAAATAGCTGTGGGTGGCATTGTTCTCATCAGGCGTGACAACAAGTGGCCTCTTGCCAAAGTCATTGAGCTAATTCCCAGTAAAGAGGGGGTGATAAGACTGGTAAAACTTCAGACTGCATGTGGACAGCTCTTAAGACTGATTATCTATATCCTTTGGAGGTGTCAGCTGCAGATCCGTTTTTTGCTACTAAAATTTGTTCAAATACGATGCTGAGAGAGTAAGCAATAGACCATCAATGTAATGACCATAAAACTGAGGAAAGTCATGAAGTATTGCAAAAAAACAGGCTTGCACGTATTATTAGAATACCTAAAAGCCTAGATTAGTAAACTTTATTATGTATGCATTAATGTGTATATTGATTGTATATTGATTTAATATTCATCTCATTTTAGTGTTACAAGTTAAATTTTATTTACGTCAGGGGCGTAGCCAGGGGGGGGGGATATCGGGATATATCCCCCCCCGAAATGTTTGGATTAGTGATGAAATTCCATCAATTTATACACATATAAGTTCATATCCCCCCCCCCCCCGAAAAATTTTCCTGGCTACGCGCCTGATTTACATTATGCTATATTGAGAGCATTTATTGTATTTCAGATTGTAACAATGTGTTGTAAATATTTTATTTTCTTGTTTAAGTTAAATGTGAACATTCATTTTAGTTCTGTTATTGTTTATGTTATATAGTGATTCAAGTGATTCTTAAAAGTTCCAAAAGAGTGTAAGTTAACTTAGTTGAGTTCTTAGTTTAGGTGGGAGAATGTCAAGAATGGCATCTTTATTTTTTTTTTTTTGCCACCTGTGAGCGCGATTAAGATCTATGAAATTTTAAGTAGGTTTTGTATAATCAAAGAGTGGAAATCTTTGGTTGGTTGTCTTAGCAACCAGTGAAAAAAAAAAAAAAAAAAAAAAAAACCATATTTTGAATTTAAAAGAAGCAAGAAGCGATTGAGATATTAAATTTTATATGGGCTAAGAGTTTTTTTTTTTTTCACACAAATGTATGGTGCTGAGTTTTTATGTTTTAGGAATATATTGATTTTTTTTATAAGAGTTTCTCTATTTATTTAAGAGTTAGGTGTTTTTTAGCAAAGGAAATGCTTTTTGCATGTAAAAGCCAAATGTAAATAGTATTATTGTTTGTGCCGTGCTATCATCTTGTCAATAAACAGAGCGTTTCTTGGATTTTTTTTTTTTTTTTGTGAATCTTCTGATTTTTGATGTTGTAACCAGACAGAAGGCACAATATGCAAAAAACTAATTCAAATTTTTGCCTGGATCTACATTTGGTTTGTAAAAGGTTAACCTGAAAGTGTAAACTTTAACAATGATAAAAGTTAATTAACTTTAATTATGTTTGTGAGTAGTAAGCACATAATTTATGTAATTCTAAATACATAAGATGAGGGAAAAAAGCAGTTTTGTAACCCATAATAAAGAGTACTGTGATATATCATCTGAAAAGCAACTGAAAGAAAGAAATATTAGCAAGTTACATTTTTGTTTGTTTTCATAAATATTTCTTTCCTTATCAAAATATTCTTTGTTTCAACCTTTACTTTAAATTCTTTTATATCATTCTCATTCATATTGCAGTTATCCCAAAACAATGATTCCCCCCCCCCCCTCCCTCAAGGAGGAAAAAATTGAAATGGGAGTCAATTTTTATTCTCACAGCATTGCACATTTGATTAAAGGTATACTAAGGGTAAAATATTCATTATTAAGATTGATGGAAAAACTAAAATTGTAATGCCGGCAGAGGCAGCATAATACTTATTGAAATTTTTCCCCTCCAAAAAAGTTGGATAAATAAATGGTACAATTAGTAAATCCATAAAGTATTTAAAAAAAAGAAGAAATCCACCAGAAAATAAATAAAATGGCAGAATTTGCAAATCAGCAGAAAAATCTCAGTTGGAGGCGAATATCTCCATCGGGCTGGTATTTAAGCCAGGATGACATTATCGGGAATTTTGATAAAATGGTGCAAATCGAGCTTTAAAACATGTAAATGGCACAAACAATAAAGATAACAAATACCTCCCTCACTAAGCTAGATGAAGTTAGGAAATAATTGCTTAAACCTCAAGTCATATTTTTCAAGTAGTTGCTTTTTGCCCATTTTTTGCTTAAAAAATTCACCATAGTCACTGAATGTCAAGTCGAAAGTGGCGACCTGTGAACCTGTACCATTATTCCGAAAGAAAAAAATCAAAAGAGAATGGAAGTGAAATTGCAGTAGAATGAAAAAATAAGGGAACAGGAGTCAATACTAAAAAGCAAGAAAAAAAAAAAAGCAAAAACAGGAGCTTTGCGGTCCTTGGGGCCAGGTTAGCTCTATTTTATTGAACTGAAAACTTACACATGAACTAATGTAATCAAAAGGAACAATTTTAGAAAGCAGTCAAGAAAGTTACAGTAAAAAAAAAAAAAAAAAAAAAAAAAATTACCCTTAATAAGGGACACTCTAAAATATATATTCATTTGATTTTTTTAAAATTTGTTTTTGATGGAATGTTCTTTTGTTAAATGAATGAAAAGGAATATTTTTGAAATTAAATAGTCTACTATTAGAAGAAATAAAAATACAGATACACATCCAAAGAACTACATTCGAAAACATTTACCATAAAATCAATTAAAGGTTAAACTTATAAAAGCTGCCAGAATTTATAAAATTAATATAACCTATTTAGTTAAAATTCAAACACGGAAATACTTTAGTTATATAATTAAAAACATTAAAAGCCTTAAAATTTCCGTAAAATCCAAAAAAGACGCACCATTTGAGCGCTTTCGGCAGCCAATCCACTGCCGTCTTCAGAACTGAGCCCATCTGGCTCGCTCCCCGCGTCTTCATTAATTCTTGCAACGATTCCTCAATTTGCGCATGCGCCATGTCGTTGACAGCTCCCTCGTGTCATTATTTCTAATGCTTCCCTTTACAAGCCATAACTGTGGTTATTATAATTAGCTATTTTCTTGACATTTATGAAATCGATATCTATATTTTCTTTTAAGGCTAGGCGGGAAAGGGTGGTACTCTGTCTATTGTATTTTATATCGTTTATGTGTTCTTTAATTTTTCTTTTTGTAACACCAATGTAGTATCCGGGAAGGTTGGATTCTCTATAAGTAAAATTTATTTTGTAAATACCTGCAGTTTCTAGAGGGTTTACTTTGTCTTTATCTGACCGAATTCTTTTAAAGATATTGCAATTGGGTTTAATCGGGATACAGAGGTTCATTTTACGGGCACGGTTGGAAATTTTTACAGCGAGACCGCAACAGTAAGGGATCGGATGAGTGAGAATGGGTTTTTCTTTCTGTGCGTCTTTGATGATGTTTAGTTTCTTTCTTATAGCGGAATAGAGCTACCCTACGTTCCCATATCAATAGGGCCCTAGAAATATGCTCCAACCAGAAACTACTAAAGGATGAACTACAATTTATACAGCAACGCTATATATAGCGGAATAGAGGAATGGAAAATGAGAAACCTAGAAACTTTAATCAGTGAAAACCTCCACCCCCATATCAAATACTGGTATCGTTATGTTGATGATGTTTTTGCCATAGTAAATAACAATAGCATTGATAATATTCTCAACGAAATTAACTCTCTTGATGAAAATATATACAATTTACGATAGAACTCGAACAAAATAATAGCCCAAATTTCCTTGATGTCAAAGTAATTAGAACTACCCCAAATAATATCGAAACTACTGTCTATCGAAAACCCACCAACAACAATAAAATTGTCAATTACTCCTCAAAAACTGCTTATAACTACAAAATTTCAATCCTACGTTCCCATATCAACAGGGCCCTAGAAATATGCTCCAACCAGAAACTACTAAAGGATGAACTACAATTTATACAGCAACTTGCTTGCGAAGCCAATTATCCCAACAATATTATTCCCCACGTAATCAAAAATAGAAGAAAGAAACTAAACATCATCAACGACGCACAGATAGAAAAACCCATTTTCACTCATCAGATCCCTTACTGTTGCGGTCTCGCTGTAAAAATATCCAACCGTGCACGTAAAATGAACCTCCGTATCCCGATTAAACCCAATTGCAATATCTTTAAAAGAATTTGGTCAGATAAAGACAAAGTAAACCCTCTAGAAACTGCAGGTATTTACAAAATAAATTTTACTTATAGAGAATCCAACCTTCCCGGATACTACATTCAGGGTGGCCACTCTTTCTCAGAGAAAAAATTCAAGGACATTTAAGAACTTTCAAGGATATCCTGAAGCGCACAATGAGCATACATTTTTGAGATTTTTTTGTCACTATTTCTATTTTCTTATAACCTAATTTAATCCCGTGATTTCATGAACACACATATATTGAAAATTCCTCAAAAACACTTAATACTATTTCATAATTGTTGAGAGACAATGTAAATTGGAGCAAGTACCGTTTTAAGCAAATATTTTGATTTTGGCAAGCACCATATTTTGATACCAAATATTACTTAACACATTTTTGTATGTATTATTTGATTTAATATAAATTTTAAATGAGAAGGAAAGTATAAGTGAAAGAGAATTTGCAAATTAGTTTGTAATTATACAAATACTAGTATAATAAAATACAAAATTTACATGTTTATGTAAAAATGATATTTCTTCTTCAATTCCAAAATAGCAGCTTTCATAAGTAGGAGCAAAACAAACTCATGCATTTTAGATGGACATGACTTAATTTCTTTTGGACATGACTAATTCTTTTTTCTTCATGAAAAAAGAATTCCTGTAAAAGTTAAATTGAAGGAGGGGAGGGGAAGGAAACATATTCCTTTAAATACTCACATGGAAATATGTATTCCATTAATTTTAATGTAATAAAATATAATCATTAAGTTCAAAACAAGAAAACTATTTACAAACAAATTTCAGGATAATAAAAATCAACTGCAATTATTCAACAATTGTAATTTTTCTTTTCCTCCATGGTACGTGGTTTCATTATCGTAAGGGCTGGGAATAACCGATAACACAACAAAAATTCAGCAATTGGATGGTAAAATTTAAGGATATTCCAGACTTCCTTTCAAAATTTAAGGACATTCCAGACATCCATTCAAAATTTAAGCACATTCCAGGCCTTGAACTTTTTTTTTTGTAAATTCAAGGACATTCCAGGTTTTCAAGGACACATGGCCACCCTGTACATTGGTGTTACAAAAAGAAAAATTAAAGACAGAATTAAAGAACACATAAACGATATAAAATACAATAGACAGAGTACCGCCCTTTCCCGCCTAGACTTAAAAGAAAATATAGATATCGATTTCATAAATGTCAAGAAAATAGCTAATTACAATAACCACAGCTATGGTTTGAAACGGGAAGCGTTGGAAATAATGACACAAGAGGGAGCTGTCAACGACATGGTGCATGCGCAAATAGAGGAATCGTGGCAAGAATTAATGAAGAAGTGGGGAGTGAGCCAGACGGGCTCAGTTCTGAAGACGGCAGTGGATTGACTGCTGAAAGCGCTCAAATGGTGTATGTTTTTTGGATTTTACGGAAATTTTAAGGCTTTTAATGTTTTTAATTATATAATTAATATAACCTTTGATGAAACTAACACAAAAAACAACTGTATCAGATAAATAAAAATAAAGGAATGGAGAGAAGAACATACAGGCAACATAAAATTTAGAAGATTCACTAGAGCTTTAACAAAAATGGTCCAAGAAAAACCAATTGTAATAGATTTTGAAAACGTAAAAAAAACCTGCAGGTTTTTAGAAGCGAAAATTAAGCATTCTAAAGGAATTTTTAGAAATACTGACAACAGATGACACCACACATGCACAAATTGACAGTGGGTGGAACGAACTGTTAAACAAAATGTGATCAGCGAAGTAATTAGCAAATGTTTGAGAATGAGGAGGAGGGGGATGAAAAATTTTGCTAATCTTAAGAGATTTTAAGTTAAATGTTTTTTAATGTTGTATTATAAATAAATAAATATATATCCTATAGTCTACTATTAAGATTTTTGTTCAATCCCATAGCGTTTTATTATAAACACAAGCACTTTTATTCAATGTAGTTAAAATAAAGATAAAGATATACTTACCAAGATAATAATAAACTCAAATTTCAAGAATTCACTAAGTTTTATAGCTGTTTGTATTAACCCTTCTCTTGAGACAAAAAATCTACTATCACAGTGATGAAAATGACAAATATCAATATCAACCAGAGCATAAAGGGCATTTACTAAAATAAAATAATACTGTTATATAATTTGTAAGACTAATTACAGACAAAAATATATACAACTGTTAGCCCTATCAGGCATTAAAGTTTTTTTTTTTTTTTTGGTCTTGTTACCATACTTTGCCCTTAAAGAATTCTTTTAAGCTTAAATGCAAACAAAAAACAAGTTTCAGTTCACATTTATTTGATTCTAAAAGTTACCTTTAAAAATCTTTTATTTGCTGTAATTCAGTATCGGCCAATTAATTCATAGCTTTAATTTAGTCTGTAATGCTTTAAAACATCTCTTAAAATTTTCTGACCTCATTGGTTTTCCCAATATGAACAATTGCTAACGCACTTTCCTTTTGCGTTACGCAGATTAAAGCTGCTCTTCTAATTACCCTATGTGCCTCGCACGTGCCGTTTTTCTCGCAGTACGGGTGTCCTTGTAATAGCATACTTCATGCGTGGTGGCTAAGATTATCCAGGATGGTATGACAATAAAAATTATTTTATTGTGAAACCACTTTATGACAATGTTGTTATAAGAAATATAAGTACACACAGAAGAGATAAAATGATAAAATTGTTCAATAAAATATCACACTAAATCAAGAATAACTACTTTTGGTGTAAAAGGAGGAGGGGGGGGTCAAAGTAACCTGGATTAATAAAGGATTAGGCGAAACTAATGCAATACAAATTTTGTCTTCTATGCAAATGTCCAGCAAGAATTTCTTTGCACTCAATGGTTTCTCTCAGGAAGATTTTTTTCAGTTACAGAGAAGATTCTTTTAGAAAAAGCAGTTCTAAGAGCTACTTATACCACTCCTCTGTCAGCTAAAATTGTTACCTAAGTGTGCAAAAAATTTTGGACAAAAATAGCATGATCTCTCATCCCACAAAGCTTACTTAGCTTACCTCATTCTATGCTAGTTCTCTTTGTTTCAGCGAATAAAAAGAAACATGAATAGCAATGATTTCATATCATACAAAAAGGTGAAGAAGAATTAAGAAAAGATCTATTGACCATTGAAACAGACGAGCCTAAAAATGTTTCCAAAAACAGAATTATTTAAGATTTTTTAAAAAATTTAACATTTAAACTTTTTCTTGTGGCAGCAGAAAAGATGTAGGTACATATTTGGCATGGCAAGGCTGCAACAGGCAAAAGACAGAAAAATACAAAAAGATGCTGGCTGTGCATACATATTTCAAATGTAATGGTCAAAAAAGAAATTATTCACATTTTGTTATATCAATGAACAAAATAAATGTTCACAACTGAATCATTTTCAATACTTTTTATTTCTACCTTTAGGCATGGGGGCTCATGAGTACTTTTATTGGAGGGTGGGGGCTCTGACATTTAAAAGGAGGGGCTCTTTTTGGGCTTCCAAACATTTTAATACTGAAGTTATAGCAAAAAGTTAAGTATTTATAAAAATGCTTACTATACCAATGGGGATAGAGGAGTTGAAGGATGGGAGGGCTCGAGCCCAAACCTGTCTTCCTATACAGACTCCCATGCTTTTAGGAAACACATCAGTGTTTAAGATAGAGTGAATAAATGCAATTACTGTTCTGATACATATTTTAGAAAGTGATTCTCAGACCTGATATACTGTTCTGATTTTTTTATTGAACACTTTTTTATGTATGTTAAAATGAAAATCTCTAAAACCTACTTTGAAATAACTACAATCTATATTCAGGGATGTGCCAGCTGAAATTAAATTTTGGAGCAATTTGTGGAGCAAGAAAAAGTCACTTTTACAATATGAAGAATGTCAATTTTGAAATACAAAATTTATTTTTTGGGGGAAAGGGAAAAGTCATTAAAGAATGCCAATCTAAAAAATGAAAATTAAGGAGGTTTTTAAAAACTCTTTTATAACAAAAACCAGTTTTTTTTTTTTGGGGGGGGGGGGGGGGGGAGGGGAGAGTCATAAGCTTACGAAATAAATAAAAAATTCAGTTCTTTCATACATTGCTATACAAAATATCTATTTTAAATCAAAAATACAATATTTACTAAACTATATTAACCCATTTATGCCTAGCGTCCCTTTTTGGGACAGCACTTTTGCTGTTAGTCGAAAACATTATTCATTTTTCCTAGCCTTTATTCATGAGTATGGAACCTCAACTCCACAAAATATTTTAACATGACCCAGTAGGATGTTGACATTTCAATTTTTATATATAATGATTTTAAAAGAAATCATCCCTTGCTCAAAAAGCTGACATCAGAAATTTATCTATTATTGCACGTATTAGTAAAAATCGAAGAAAGTCTCAAAAATATCTTAACACAAATGGGTTAACTGCCATCAGCAGCTTATAAAAAATTTGGTAACAAAAAAGCTACCAATTTATATAAAATTAAATTTAAAACAGAGGTCATTTTTTTACTCTTAAGGCATTGGAGGTTTAAACAAAGGGATGCCAAAGAAAAAATATTCATTTTTAAGATTAATAGAGAAAGATTGAAATTAGAATGCTTAGAATGTGTGATGATTTTTGTAAAAATTCAGGAGATTTACAAACATTTTCAACGTATATGGAAAAATTAAAAATGTAGCAGTTTTGTTGAATTTGGAGCAAAAATGTCCAAAAATGATCTTTTTTGTAGCAGATTGGTGCATCAAGATTGATTTGGCACAATTTGGAGCAATTGGTGCAGCTGGCACATCCATGTATATTATTATCAATCAAATATGCTTACCAAGAATACTTTCTTTTAGAAATATAGGCACAACAGCATTGGCATAATATTGAAGTTCTAACACATGTGGAAGTTTAACAACTGGTGTATAAATTTTAATTTTCACATTATTATTTTCTAAATCACTTGATGTCCACTCCATTTCAATTGTTTCTATTGAAATGAGATCTTTTCCTAAAAGTTCAACAGCTCTTTTGATTACTGGAAGAGATTCTCCAGTGAATCCCAGATCACATTTTTTTCTTTGAATTTCTGAACGCAGCCAGTCCATACTGATCTGTAATTGTTGTTGAGTTCCACCCTAAATAATAGGAAATAGTTTTTTTAACAAAAAATACTCTGCAAAACTGATGCTAGAATGTAAAATTAGTCTTATTGTATAATAACACACATAAATGGTACTTATTAACAAAATAATCAATTTGGTTGGTACAAAAGGTCCGGCCTTCCTCTGTTGGAAATAAGTTTAAGCATCAACAAGAGCAGAAAGTAGACTTTCTGCTCTTGTGGATGCTTGAACTTTTTTCCAACAGAGGAAGGTCATACCTTTTGTAAGGACAGGTTGCCAACTGGCGACTAAAAAGGCGACTTTTTTGATCAGAAAATGCCATTTTCATACTATTTTCAAGTTTTCGGCTACCTGTACCTTACTTCAGGCGACTAATATGAAAATCAGATTTCTATTTTTGTCAACTCTCTTTACTTTTCAATTAGTGTTTCTTTTAGTGTTGTTATTGGCCATTCATTAAACATTCTAATCTATTTTTTAAATCATGCTATAAAAATAAATGTACTAGATGCTCTGTTATATGTAACGAAAGAAATTTTTTAATTTATCATTTTATTCATTCCTTCTTAAATGAAGCTACACTACTGGCCAAAAGTATTGCAAGTTTGAGAAATCTAATCATCGTTTCAAGAATAAGCCCAGAAAAAATTGGACAGGAAATTTGCCAGATTTAAATATTTTTGAGAATTTATGTAGTATAATTGGAAAGAATACATCTGAAAACCACCAAAATACAAAATGAGAGCTTCAGGAACCAATAATTTAAGTTGGCACCATGAAACAACGAAGGTAGTGTTGTAAAACATTGTGGATTCCATATCTAAAAGACTGGCTGTTGTGATCAAAGTCAAGGCTGCTCAGCAGCATAACAAATGATCTGTAGTTAAATTGCATTTATTTATTATCCTCTTTTTGCAGAATTACTTGAAATTAATTCTTTATTTAATTTTATTCTGGCGAGCCAAAATGGATTATGATTTCTATAATAACCTATATATTTTTATGCTATTTTTTCAATAAATTAAAAAATTATTTTTGTTCTTTAACTTAATGCTATCTTGTCTTTGAAGTAATTAATTTAACATGTTGACATTAAAAATATTAATTATATTGATTTTTAATTTTGATGGGGGAATGGGGGCTTAATCTTGAAAAGGGTTAGATTTCTGAAACTTTTAATACTTTTGGCCAGTAATGTAAATGACGTATGTTTATGTCTTAACTGCACAATCATGCAAAAATGCTACTATTTTGGCAACTAAAATTAAGAAAATGGCTACTAAAGTGGCAACTTTTTTACGTTGTGAGGCTACAAATAATACTATTTTCGCCTCCTGACATTGGTGGACACCATGTAAGGGCTAGCTTAAGCCTTGAAGTCTAAATGGTGAATTTACATGACAAGGGCATAAAGAGAAATATACATATTTTGACATAACAAGGGCCTAAAAGGAAAAAATATATTTTGAATGACTAGATAATAGATACATTTGCTGAAAATAATAGTGTAATCCTATACATTGAACAACAGCTAAGTTAATTCAAAGCAAGGGCGGATCCAGAGAAACCATCGGGTGGGCTCTCCCCCCCACAACAAACAACAAACAATGTATCATCATTTTTCATTACGATGATACATTGATTTCACAATACTTTTTCTCCATGACTAAACTAGACATGGTATATCACAACTAAAGAAGTATGTTGTCTGATGCAAGGACCGTCGAAAGAAAACTCGACGGTCCCCTTCCCGGACTCGGGTCCGGGAAGGGGGGGAGGGCAGAATTGTCGTGCCCCCTATACCGATCAAGTTAAGGCCGATGCTCATAAGCCATGCTTTCTATGAGTTTAAATGGACGACGGGATTGATACGGGGGAAAAATGTACTATTGCTCTCTGCATTGTGTGGGGGGACTGGGTTTTTAGTTTAACACATTAATCTCTTATTGGTAGATCCCGACTAGTCATTACAAAGTCGTAAAATTCGCCAGAAGAATGTCACCTTAACCCGTGTAGTGACGACAAGACGTGGCTAATCAGCAAAAACCTTTATTCATGTTGTTGTTCACGGGCCCTTCCCATCAACATTTTAGTGTGTACAGAGAATAATTGCTGAATGCATTATTGAACCCATTTCACAGCCAGCAAGCAATATGCAGAGTTCACAGCATACATTTTCACACTTTAGGATGGTATTAAGTTTTCCAGATTAAGTAATTCTCATCCTTTACTGCGAGGACTGTAGTAAAGCAACCTCAATTGTTATTTACAACTATTATCGCTTTTGCTTGCTATTTACAATTTGAGCTTTCTTTTGTAAAACCAGACCACCTATACACTGCCAGGCACTCGCTTTCTCTGATATCTTAGAATATATTTTACTTTTATAATGAGGATTTGTATCCATACATCTGGGTGGTGTGGACAACTTATGAGAGCAGTTGAAAGAATGAAAGCTGTAAAAATTGGGGAGGGTGGGATTGTTCCTCTATGCTTCAGCATCACTTAAGGTTGATGCTGATTGCCACTGCATCTAACGTGACTACAGTGGGCAATAGAGCATTCACGTAGTGAATTTTACGACTTTTTAATGACCATTCGGGGCCCACCGATAAAAGATTTCTGCACTAAACTGCAAACCCCATCCCCTATAAAATGGAGAGAGCAACAGAAGATTTTCCCATGTATCAGTGTATCGTTGTCCATTCAAATACAATGGAACCTGCTAAAGTGACTACCTTGGTAAAGAGACTATTATGCAATTCCGCTTTACAACCATCACACTTTACCACCTTTGTACGGTGACGGGTTTTGGTCTTCGCAAGGGTAGTCTCATCAGACAGGTTCCACTGTATAAATAAAACTGGGAACTGTTCTCCAGCCACTTTGGCGATAGCGAGTCAATAAAATTTGTCCCTCCTTCTGTTTAAAGATAAAAAGCTCTGTCATTTTTGTAAATAGAGAAATTGTGTTTATGTTATGTTATATATATACATATACACAGGGCTGGGGAGTAGCGCGCTACAAGTAGCGAAACTACAGTAGTCGCTACTTTTTTTAGTAGTTTGTAGTGTAGCGTGCTACAAAAAATTAGTAGTTTGTAGCGCGTTTTGGAAGCTACTTTTGCTGCGTCAACATTTTCGGCGATTGATCTCGTGGTGCAAATTCTCTTTCTTATGACACCAAGCACAGAACTGGAACTAATGCCTGAAAGAATACCCAATCCCTCTCCCGCCCCTCCAAGGGTATCTATGTGTGCCCCGTGCCCCCCGGGATTCTATGGGGGCACACACCACATGCACACAAGTGAGGGGGGGGGAGGGGTTTTTTTTTTCCTGCCTGAAACCTGACCTTGTACATCTTTTTCTTTTTATCGTTCTCAGTATTATTCGTAGACTCACCAATCTGCTATAAAGAGGACACAAAAAAAGAAGGAAAGAGAATCCAAAGCTGATCATATTTAGATGGGGCCTTGGAGTACTGGGTTACTTGTAGGCAAAGGCTATGGGGGCTAAAGCTCCCCTAAAACTGGAGAGTTAGATCTGAAAACCTTCAAAAATTGAAAAATGTCATTAATGAATTAAAACATTTTATTATTAAAATTTATCTTAACTATTTCTAAAATATTTTTTTACCAAAGAAAAAAAAGAGAAGTTGGTTTTAAGTAAATACTTACAGTCAGTGTATGAAATACAGTTAAACTATATTACAACGTCAGTGAAAAAGTCAGGCATTTATTTATGATAATTGAGTTATGCTGATAGTGGCCTTGTGTTCTATGGGCGTGCGATACAGAATATTTCGACGTTATAAGGGAATTATTACTATAATCGAGGTCACTATAACCAAGTTCATCAATATTTGTAGTCTTAGCCCCTCCTAAACTAAAATCTTGGGTGCGCCAATGCTTCAGGGGCCCCCTTTACTATACCATACCAAGCATTTTAATAGTATTTTCAGAGTCTAATTATCACACGGACGCACGGGCAATAGCCTGGAGCTCCTGAAAAATAGAGACCTCGCAAATCTCTCTATTTTTTGTATATTAAATTTACATATGCTGCAATAATAATTTTTGTAAGGCTAAATTTCCTTTATGATATCTGTATCATAATTGTGTAACTATAAAAAGGCTTCGAGACTTATATTTTCAGTTCTTCTAACTCAATGATAATGGTTTCTAAGACTAGATTAATAAAATAGAAATTAAAGGCGTTTTTGAAAACTTATGGTCATATGTACTTATCATAAAATATCCATTAGTTAGCATTTATATATATATATATATATATGAGACGTCAGATATTCCAGTAAAGTTCCAGAGTTAAGGCAGATAATATGGTTTATTGAATATTACATTTAAGTTACAATATAGAGTGAGAAGAGGGGAGGGGAGATGGGTACAAAAATCAGCGTGGACTAATTAAGCAGTTCCAGTGGCAGAAGTCTCTCGATTTTTGATGTGCGGGAGTATTTACGTTCATCATACCATGTGGTTTGCGAAGACATAACTCCGCCTCTCTCTTATCTCTAATCGAACCACACACATTTACCAACATGACCCGCATCTGGGGCTACAAGGGCGTGGGGACACGTGTACATCTAAAGAACACAGAATCGACGGCCTCATGTCTGACAAATAACAAAATAAGTAAAACATAGCTCCAGAGCACGCGTGGCAAGTATGACAGGAAAGCAAAACTTACAGTGAAAGTACCCACTTGAACAATACCCAAACTAGTAAAACCCAAATTACCTTTTTATACATTACACATATATATATATAAATATTGCTAAATATGTAAAATATAGTTCTCCTGTCAATAGTCAATTTCATACTCAAATAGACTTTATAAAGCAGTATTTCATAATTACTTATGTAGATAAATCATCCAATAACTATGCTTTTATTTGTAAACAGTTATATCATAGCTTGTTAGCCTCTACAATTGTAAATAACAGTATCTATTCCTCTACTAATTTGTCTACTGTAGTTTGTAACAAAAAAATTCTGGCTTTCTATAAACTTCTCATCCTACAACATAATAATCTAAACTATCCTTATATTGTACTAATCCCTAAATTTCATAAATCGCCTTTAAAGTTTCGAACTGTTACAATAGGATATAATATATATAGCAATGTAGCAAGTAAACTTCTATTAAAGATACTGTCTGTTATGCATGAGTATTATATAAAACGTAATGATTACTCTATAGGAAATAGTTATGATCTACGCAATACAATATGTACTATTAGTAATATTACCTCTTTATATACCTATGATTTTAAAGATCTATTCAACAATATTCCTCTTGACGACCTTTACAATGTAATTAACGAATTATTTGAAACTTGTGTTAACAATATTCAGCTCCCTTCCCATGTTGATGTAACTTATTTCAGTTGTCTATCTAAATTTATTATCTATAATAATTTTATTCTACATAACAATAAAATATATCTACAAAATCATGGTATACCACAAGGTGGTTCAGCATCTAGTTACCTTGCAGATCTTTACTTATATTACTATGAAAAAGAATATACTAATACACACATCATTCTTAAACGATATATAGATGATATCTTACTTGTAAACACTACTACTAATAATAACATTATCTTCCCCATAAAATATCCATCTCCTCTGGAATTAATTAAAAATGATATGCTTAACAATTCTGTTAGTTTTCTAGATCTAAGTATCTCCATCACTCCTAGAAATAGCCTTAGTTTTAATATATATGATAAGCGTAAAGATTTTAGCTTTAAAGTAAATAGCTTTACTCATTTTTCCTCCTGCTTACATAAATCTGTATTTCGCAATATCATCTATAATCACTGCTGTAGAATCAAGTTTCTATGTTCTGATGATTTTAAAGTCTCCAATTTTAAATCTCTATTTCTGTCAGCTAGACAATACAACTATCCCACTAAGTTCCTAAAATCTATTATATACAATTCTTGATAATGATGTGTCTAATGTCTTTGTTAATTTACTGGAGGTTGGGTGGGGTTTTGGTTTTAAGGTTGTAATTGGATGGTTGGGTCGGGGGGAGGAAGTTTTTCTCATTAAAAAAAAAAAAAAGTAATATGTTTAAAAACAATTTGGATGTGTATATGCATGCATATATATATCTGGAGGAATTTAAAAAAAAAAACGGGGTTCCTATATTGTGATTATTCTGTTCTAAACATTTTTTATTTTTTTCTTATTTACTAGATTAATCTTCTGTCATACAATAACTTATTATACATACTTTGTCAATAATAATAATCATTATATTTTTTAAACAATATGTTATATTTAATTTTGCTATACTATTTATTTTATTTAATCATTTTAATTTATTATTATTCAATATATATTTATTATATTAATATACCTGGTAGTATTTATTATATTAATATACCTATTACCTTTTAGTATTTGGCAACTCCTATGCTTTCTTCTTTCCACTTTTACACTTTTATTTAGTGGCAACACCATTTTTCACTTTTTACAATTCTTAGCATTGGCAACACATATTAATTGTTCAAATGAAATTTCCATGTGCTCAAGGTCTGGTATGGGCCCAGATGTGTGGAGTTAATATCTCTTCTGATATGCCACACAACCGAAACCCTACTATTTGGTTTGCTGTAAATTATAATCCACTGTTTGTGGCCCCTGACGATGGTGACAGTGGTTATAATTTCCTTTCCATTATATTATCACAATAATTCTTGCACTTAATTTGGCTTCAAAATCTGGTTTCTAATTCTTGCTAATAGCTGTTATATTTTTATGCGAGATATGTCTTATTTGTAGTATGTTTTGTGTTTTACTTGTTAGTTATATATATATATATATATATTATGATGAAGAAAAGAAAATGTTCTGGCAGGCGGAACTTGGCGCACACATACGCTAATAATATAAATGAATTTTAAAAAATATTAAAATCAATTTTAAATGCATAGTCTTGTTCTAAATGAGTAATTTTTAATTCAATTTTAGAATTATTTAAAAATGTTTTATTTTTATGCTGGGAAAATAGAAAACAATCAAAAATATGTTAAATGCCTGTAATAGTACAGAGGCCCAAAATAACCTCTTGCCCCGGGGCCCCATCTAAGTATGATCAGGGTCTGCATATTTTTGACCGCTATTGCGTTTTTGCAACATAAAACATTTTCAAAACTTCCAACATTGAATTTTTAAAAATTATGTACATATACTTGAGCAAGATTCTATAACCAAGAATAATTTTTATTTTAATATTTTATCCATTTGTATTATTAACATTATGGACAATAAGTCTGGGATGAGGGCCGGATTTAGGGGAGGGGAACCGGAGCTGCAGCTCCAGGTCCTCCATAAGAGAGGAGGCCCCCCACAATAGACATCTTTACATAAAATTTCCTAACGAATATCGAACTCGGAAATCCAATCCTGGACTTCTAGGCTATGAGTTAACGGCGAACCCACTTCGCCAGACTTGTCTTCGAAAAAATTCTTAACTTGTTTGAGAAATAATTAGGGGCCACCACCCCTTTGTTGCCCCAGGGCATCCACACCTCTAAATCCTGCACTGTCTGGGATGTTTATTTCTACAAGGCGCTCAAGTTTAGTGTGCTAGAAAATTTTCCTGGACTAACAAAAAATTTGTAATTTTCTTTCTTCTAAAAACATAAAACACAAGGCACTGGTACTCGGGGTAAAAATGGCATTTCAATTTACTGTACTTTGATCAAATCGTGTTCACCATCCAAAAAATGTCTTCCAGTTAATCTAGTGAATGACAACAATACAACAATAACTGTTACAAAGGAAATTGTTTTATTTTGATTATTATTATTATTATTATTTCAGTATATATGTATTTATTATTTATTATTAATCTATATTATTGGGATACTTGGGGACGCGGGCTATCCCCCCCCCCCCCCCCCCTTGGCAGTGTGATAATCTGGGAACGCCAGAGAGAAATCAGAATCAGAACAGCTTGCATTTGCATTGATGTCTCTAGTCTGAGAGTGTAAAAGAAAAAGTAGCTGCATTTAACTTCATACTAAGCAAAGGCCAGTTGGCGGATCCAGAGGGGGCATGTGCACTTCCCAGATGAATCAAGTTTAGACCATAAAAATTGATTATTTTGAAAAATAATGTATGTAAGGTTTGAGTTTTTGAAATATCTATTTCTGTGCATAAAAGTGAGCATTTTTTGCTTTTGAAAAGGAATTTTACATATCTTTAAATAGCATGCTTTTATGACATCATTAATTTTCTTTTTTCTTCTCTTTTTGCACCCCTAAATACAGTGTAGTGTCCACTTGCCCACTGTTGAGCGTCTAGCATTCCATGAACTCGATATCCTTCCAAAGCTGGAATGATATATAGTCAGTCCTCGCAATTAGCGAGCTCATCTCCTCTCACAGAATTCAGAGTACAGTGAAACCTGTTTCTAAAGACCACCACTGGGACCAAGAAAATGTGGTCTTTAAGGAGGGTCGGTCTTTGAATTCAGGTAATACGATACATTTTGACAATATTTTAAGTGTTCTTAATTTTATCAATAGAATTGGAATTTATTGGTAATTACTTGATTATCACACTGAAAAGGCTTTTACATAGATATAATATAATATAATAAAAAGCATGTATGTACTTACTTTTTTACAATATGTAGAGAAAGATAGTGAGATTTATATATATTTTAATAAATAAAATTAGAATATGTTTAAATTTAAAAAAAATGAAAAATGCAATAAAATTTTGCTTTACATGGTAGGTACTTTATTATTTTCTAAAATACTGATAACCTCAATTTTTTCTTTCAATGTCAGGAATTTTCGAGAACGTTTACTGGTTTCCATTGTTATTAAAAATGAAAATAAAAAACGAAGAAAGCAATTAATATGAAATAATATTTTTGCGATAGCTATTGTAATTTCGTTTCTGAGAACAAATCACGCTGTAAACATAAAAACAGGCTCTGTGTTGAATCGGGGCCTTCGTTGAATTTTGCGGGCTGCGCTCTCGCCATTATCGGCATCGCTCATTGATCGAAACAATGACGTCATTCTCGGTAGTATTTTCCTACGGGGAGCAGATTTTGTGATGGCATTATTTTTCGAAGAAAGGTTTTAAAAGAAGAAATTGTACTGAACGATTCACTGTAATGTCTAAATGCATAAAATTCAATAATTATATTCTCCAAGAAGCAGTAACACAAGTAACTGCGTGCATGCCGCTATTGCGTTCAGTGACTCCATGGATTATTTAGTGACTGGAAGCTGTGTTACAACTCAACTAAAAACGTGTCAACTTTCGTTTTCAGCCTACCACGTGATTGCTGATCATCCAAACAACGAACTTACTCAAATAGGGAAAATAAGAATTTTTTTTTAAGAATTCGCGGTCGTTAAAATAGGATTTTAAATAAATATGTTTCTTATACATAGCGGTCGTTGGTCGCGTCAGGCAGGTGGTCGTTCAATAAGGAAAATAAACCATTATTTATAATAATATGGTACTCGGGACCGCTTAGACATGGTCGAAAAGACCAGGTTGTCGTTAAATACAGGGGTCGTTCAACACAGGTTTTACTGTAATTGTGTGAGAGGGGATTCTTGAAATCTGTGGGAAGGACTTGCAGGGGGCAATACAGCTTCGTTTTACAGCTTCCTGGTTTACACCAGCCCAGCAAATTACTGAGAAATCAATGAAAAGGAAGAAAAACTCCAATTATAGCCCTTGAACCTGAACCTATAATGAATTGTCTACTTTGTTGATTTATCAGCAAACGTGAACTGCTCACCCATTTATTGTTGTCTTTTTTTTTTGGGGGGGGGGAGTTACGTTGCGTTCAAATTTTCATTTTAACTAGGTTAATGTGACTTGTAAATATATAATTTTGTGAATAGTGTTTAAGTTTCTATATTCTATGCATGTTTAATTTTATGTTTAAATTTTATTTAATGAATACAATTACCAAAATGGGCCTAAATCAAAGAACCGAAGGTATGTTTAACTTATTTGTATATTTTTTTCTCTTTCTTAAATGTAATATAAAACCAAAAATAATTGAACAGTATGTAAGATATTACAAAAATTAGTTTTATGCGTGATTCCCCCCACGAATCTCGATGAAAGTGAAAGTTTATTTTTGTAATAGTTATAGTATTTTACGATCTCAAAGAAAACAGCAACAAATAAGAATACGAGTTTTTTTAAAAAAGATAAGTAACCGAATTATCTAAATACAAATTTAATGATTTTTTGAAAATCGCTTTTTGCCAAAGGGGGACAGGGGGCAAAACGGGTATTTCACAAATTTTTAATATTGATTCCATATCTCAAATTAACAAAACAGCCTTCACAGGATTTTTGTTTGAAAATATAAAAAAAACAGGAAAAGCGGAAAAGAAAATTGGGTAATTCTTCGAAATTTACCTTGAGGGGGTGGGGTCAAAATGAGTTTTTCACATATCCCTCATATCTTGCAGGGGAATAAAAACAGGGGAAAAAAAACAGATATTAAAATTTTTTGTTTTAAAATGTAACAAAACGGAAAACCTAAAGAAAAATTTAAGGATTTTTTAAAGATTGCCTCCCCAAGGGATGCTGCACTGGGGGAGGGGGGGGGAAATGTTTTTTACATATATATTTAACATATCCTTTGTATTAAAAAAAGAACATTCATATGATTTTTATTTTAAAATACAACAAAAAAGAAATTTTAGGAAGGGGAGGGGATAGCAAGTTGGCAAAACAAAGAAAAACAAATGAAGTATAAGATTTTAATTTTTATTTTGCTTTAAAATGTAATAAACAAGAACGTCTGAAAAATATTAGGATTTTTTGTCGCCCTTATGGGGGAGAGGAGGGAGAAAACATGTTTTTCAAGTATCCTTCATATATCAAAGAAAAAAAAAAAAGCAGATATTCTTTATTTGTTAATGAAATATTTAGATTAGTTAAAATATGTGTTAATTTAAAAAAAAGTTTTGCTATGTCACTTTCTTCAAACATTCAACTATCAATATACGTCAAAAAATAGTAAGGCTGTCTCAGTCCCCCCCCCCTTCCAGAATATACATTTTGTATGGCAAAATTAGAACATACGTAGCTCTAAACGACACATTTAGTGACGTAAACTGTCCTCCCTTCGCAAATAAATAAATCATTAGCTTTTAAAAAAAAATGTCGTTAATTTAAATATACAAGTACAACGTTGTGCTCTTACCAAAACATAGGAACTAAATTAATTTGGCAAGCCGTTACATGATCTTCCTTCTTGACACAATGACACCCTTAATTATTGAATCGTTTCTTTATACAACTAGTCCCACCAGTGGTGTATGAAGACTTCCTTCAAGGGGGGGGGGGGGGGGGTTATAGACATTGTGTTAAAATGCGTAATATTTAAGCTAAAAAATGAAAATTTATGGGTATTTTGTTAAAAAAATTTTGACAACAGGGGGGGGGGGTGTTGAGGGACTGGAAACGGTGCAATAACGCCACCGAAAAGGAAAGCCCTCTCAACATCACTTGAATGTTAATCAGGGAGAGCATAGCATTGTTTAGTCCAAGGCTGAAAGAGGCGAACGTCTCTTCCTGAGAAAACTTTAATTTAAAAATGTGAGGTATTACCCAATATTAAACCCGTGTTTTATCTGTCCCCCATCATCCAACGGAGGAGACTCCCCCGGAATGGCCAATGTTGCTTCCGAGGACGCGGGTGTTTGAATGCACTGTCTGGGTACAGCTTTGCTTTGCGTTTGCGATAGCTTTCAAAGAACCCATATTTAACTTGTTCGCTTTCATGTAGAAAAAAAAGGCACAAAAAAGTAAGTAATCACCTTGTAAAGTATGCAATCACTTCTGCGAAAAAGTGAAAAATTGTCCTTAAATAGAATTTGTAAAAGAATAAGATTTCCCTTTACACATTGGAAGGTGCCTGGTTCAAAACCAGGTCACGTCTGTCGACCTAACAGTTCGAAGTTTTTCGTGCTTTCCTCTAAAACTTACTGCGGAGGAGGTTTTGGAGGAAAGCCTCCAAAACAACTCCAAAACTGAGTAAATATGGCTTAGGACCCCTTAAGAAAGACCCTCCACAGAGTGCACGCCATCCATCGGCCTAGATCCCATGTGCAGATAATTGGTCGTAATCCTACAATACCAACACCAACCCTTCGCACTTTACATTCTTAGGACTGTTAATATATTTCTTGATATATTGGCGTGTTTAGAGATGTTACTTTTATTATCATTACAGTATTTTATTCACAAAAAATTATTTTACGTTACCTTAAAAAAAGTTAGTAAAAACAAGCAATACAATAAAATTAGGTTTCAAGAAAACCAAAAAGAGTCAATTGTTTTATTTTTCGCCTTTCTGTTATTCTTTCTTTCCAGATTTTCTCAAATGTGAAATGTGTCGGTTTCCATTCTATGAGCTAACCGAGAATTTTGCATTCAAAATTTTACTGCTAGAATAATATCATTTTCTTTGAATATCACTGCAGAAATTGCTTTATTTTATTTCAGTAATACGAACAATTAGCTACTCGAGGGATCTAGGCTGAGAATGGGGTGCCCTACGTAGGGGTCTTAATCTGTATGAGAAGATTCGGAGAAAACCAGGTAAGACTCCGAATGGCTAGGTCGACGGACGTGACCTGAGTTTGAACCAGGCACCTTTCTTCTCCCAGTTGAGAGAACTACAAGCTCAGCTACTCGTCAGGCCTCCAGAAATTGGAGTTATATGTTACGTGATGTTATGTGGCAAGCCTACACTAGAGGCATCTGCATTCTGGGGCAGTTGCCTTGGTTGGAGGAGTTTTTCAGAGGTTCTAACGCGTATTCACATTGAATCTGGAAAAATCTGACCAAAACTCTAGACCGCTAAATCGACAGCCGTGCAGTAGGCCCAAACGCAGGATCTTCACACTTCAGCCGTCTATCATGTTAAGTGTCTTATCCACTCGGCCATGGTGTGGCCCAGAAATTAGAATGTTGGATGCTCTTGCGTTATGAAACCATTTACATGCAGAAGTGCCTTGTCCAACTCTTCTAATCAGCTACATTGACTTTTCGGCTGTTTGGATTTGGATACCGAACTAAATTTTTGTGCTGCTTCAAGAATTTTCTCTTTGCTTCTAAAATAGAAGCTTTGAGAATACACTCAGGTAGTCAAAATTGTCTTGCGAATTGCACTTTCGACATTCCCCAACATTTTTTTATCACTCTTAAAATTTTTTCTCTAGTTTGTGTCGCGTAAGATGAAAAAGAAAAAAAAAAAAACGTCGTTAAACAGAAACATCATCTTAGAATAGAAAATGATCCGCCACTGATTCAAAGAAGGATTTTTTAAAAATGATTTTCTTAAACTTTGAATAATTCAAAATAGGAGTGTACACTAGGGTGGAGCGAAAAACACTTTTTCTCGAAATTAACATTGCTTGAGCCATTAAATGGTGCGAAAATGATAAGAACAAATTGTCTCCAAATTTCAGCTCAAAATATTGCCATCTTCAGGTTCCACACCTCAAGCAAATATATTCCCAGTGTCTTTTTTAGTCTATTACAAATTTCTATTGAAATAATTATGTTTAATTAATTAATTGAATAATTAATACTCTGATACATCTGCTTTATCAAGAACAACGGCTAGTTCGGGCATTTGGTCTGCCTTGGAAATTTAGGGAATCTCATTGTCAGTCATTTTCCGACATCTGGCTTCCTGACTAACGAAATTGTCATCATTTTTTGAGGTTTGTTCCATTTCTGAATCAGATCCTAAGTTCACGTTTGCTTCTAAATCTACGATTTCCAGCACTGACATGTGACAATAACGTATTAATAAAGCAATTTAATAATGTCATAACTAATTATCCAATTAATTAATTAAACATTATTATTTTAATAAAAATAAGCTAGAAATATATATGCTTGAGTTGTGGAACCAGAAGATGACATTATTTTGAGCTGAAATTTGGAAACAATTTGTTCTTATCAGTTTCGCACCATTTAATGACTCAGTGTGAATTTTGAAATAAAGTTTTTTTCGCTCCACCCTATTGTACACCCACATTGGATTATTGTGTTCTCGGTGTATTTCTTTCCTGAAAATGGGTGAATATTAATTTTGATTTATAATGAAGAAATTTTAATTCCTTAATTTACATAATGCAGTGCAACTATTTAGCAAGAAAAATATTATTTCATAGTTCTATCAGTGAAATACTGTTTGTCATTTGTACAGAATTCATTCTATGGATTACTAAATGAAATACAGTTATATTTTCTTCATTAGAACTCTTTTGATGAGATTTTTTTCCTGCACTAAGAGACCTTCAAAAACTGCAAAATTGGCAAACAGAATTTTTCATATATTTATTAAAATATAAATAATAAATAATTTTCTACTGTACCTTTCGATACTGAGTTACAAGAAGAAATGCAAGAAGATGAGTACTCATTAAAGAGGTACACACTGTTGCATCTATAATGTAATAAAACAACTATTTAAAAAGAATCATCCAGAAGTTCATGCAAAATGATAAAATATCATCAACGTCAGCTTTTAAAATTATTATGATAATAGCCAAAATATGTTTTGTGAATGCATGAATAGAAATAAAGTATTCAAAAAGACAAATATTCAAACTTTTTAATATATCACCTCTTTTTAAGAAAAATGTTTGTTAAAATTTACTGAAATCTTTTTTTTTTTTTTTCAACTGAAATTTGTAGTTGATATTGATGATCTTTCATGCATCTGTACCTCTACCAGTAGATACAGATACATAAATGTGGCAATACATATACAATGTGCTTGTATATATACTGCCTCAAAACACAATGAAAATCTGTTTTAACGGAAAACAGATGACTACATAACAAAACTGACCAAAACATAAAACTACAAAATGATAAATTAATAGGCATGGCAAAAGCAAGAGCATCCTATTTAGGAATGAACATAAAATAAATTGTAAAATTTTCTGCAAACTCAAATAATTTCTTAAAAATTTAGTGGGAAAAAACAAACCTGGCTTAGCACTTCTTAAGTCCTATATTGCTACCAACAGCAAAAGACATTATTTTAAAGTAACAAATTTAAACTGAGGTAAATATAACTTAGTACTATAATACGTATAAAAAAGGTACTTATCTAACTGGTACTTATTTTTTAAAAAATCCCAAAACCCTATGTTTTTTAGGTTTTTGTTATTGTTTTTTTGCATGTTCTTAATTTGAGTATCTCCCCCCCCCCCCAGCATTTTATTTTTATCTACCCACCCCCAGGGCTCTTTTTTATTCTCCCTGGTTTCTTGCTTTTTCTTTTTTTCTAATTGGCAACTAGCTGTTTGCTTTTTTTTTTTTTTAAATATCTTTTCAGTCCCCACTATTCTGCGACATTGGGTGTGTGTGCTGATTGCTGAAGAAGGTCGAAAATTTTTCGGCCAAAACAGTCGCATTTACTGCCAGATAAGTACCACTTTTATGTGTGTTATTATACAAAGTTACATTTATCTCATCTTTTGACATCAGTTTCTTTTTAAGTGTTCATTTTTGTTAAATTTAAAGTGTTACAACATATTTCTATCTTTTGCTACTACTTTTAAATTTGGTTTATAATGAATTTTTTAAAAATTTAATAATAAAGAAATTTTCAAATAATACATCAATACTGCCTGCAAATGGCATTTGCGTGCTCATCTATATTATCTGGTGTGATGTAAATGAGTAAGAGAATTTGCTCCCAAGTGAACTATTGCCAAGTACAAAGTAAATAAAAAACTTTGTAAAAAACACACATAAGATGTTATAGGTAAGAGGATACGCACGTTTCAACCAAAAATTGTTTTGGCCTTCATCAGTCCAAGCCCTTCGTCGCAAGCAACACAGGGAACTGAAAAGAGAAGATCTCTTTTCAGTTCCCTGTGTTGCTTGCGACGAAGTGTTGTGCGACTGTGTTGCTTGCGAACTGTGTTGCTTGTTTTTCCAGGGTCCTATTTCTGTGAATTTCAATACTTAATTTTGTGAATTTCAGCAATTATTTTTGTGAATTTACATACTAATTTTAATAAAAGTCACTTTTTTGTTCAAATAATTGATAAAACAGATTAAAATGTAGAGTAAAATGCAATGAAGGGCCATTTTAATTGTTTATATTTTTGTGAAGGGGCTGTTTTAATCGATTGTAATTTTGTGAAGGGGCCACAAAACGGACCCAATTTTTGTCTGCATCAACCCCTGAAAGCACAAAGAAATCTGATTAAAATATAAGAATAAAAAAGGTTTTCCAAAAAGGTCCGACCAAATAATTAAAATAAATTAATATCCATGCTAGCTTATCAAATATTGGCTAGCTTATCAAATTGCTAGCTTATCAAATATCATTAAATATTATTTTTTTAAATGTAAATTAACATCTAGTTTTTAAAAGCTTGACATGTTTTAGCTTGAAACTATCCTCAAAAATTATTTTATACCTTTTAGTTCATCTTTGAATGAAAAGCTTGATTTTAACAACTTTTTTTTCTTTTTTAATTTTATATTTAATAAATTCTTTTTTTTTTTTTTGTACTTCTGTTGAGGCTTTGGAAGACGTCACTTGTGTCATGTTGCTGTTTTTACTTTCCGAATATGTACCATGTAAGGAAAGTATTGTAATCATGAAAAAATTCGACTTCAAGATTTTGGTGTATTTACACGTTTTGAGGTCTTCTGAATTCATTTATGCTATTTTTATGAGATGTGTGTATGTATGTGTGCGTGTGTACGTGTGTTTGTGAGTGAACACGATATCTCCTAAACAGTACATTCGATTGAGCTCAAATTGGGTATATATGTTATAAACCACCATCGCAAGACCGGTATTGATTTTGATGTGTATAGGACTTATAGTTTTTCTACAGGGATTTCTTTTATATTATGGTCTATAGGGAGAAATTCTTGAAAGTGCGCTAGCCTTTAAACGGCGCATTCGATTGAGCTTCAATTTGGTATATATGTTTGAATTATTCATCGATTAAAATTTATTTAAATGCTTCGTAATGATCTTAATCGTAAGTGATCGGAAAGTCGAGTGGAGTCACTCGATTTTTTTATGCTTGTGTTTTGTGTTCTCATATAGTATACATGAGTACCACGAGAAAGCAAGTACCACAAACATATGTAACAGAAAGCGTCCATGCTGATATATACACTCAGTGTCGCAACTAGAGATCATGCCACACAGGGCAAACTATATTTATCTTTATTCTATGTCATGCCCAATTTGCCCACCTCCTTAGTTGCAGCCTTTTACATGATTCTAAATGGCTGAGACTTGAGTAAAATTGATCCCCACTGATGAAACACATGTCGAAGAATAGATAAAATCAACGTGATCAGAGTTATATGTTTATAAATCCGTATCAGCTTGATTGGATGATAGGAAGAGGATTAAATTTCCCATACAAATTTTGAAATCTAACACAACAAATTAATCTTGCAAAAAGTTTGAAATTAAAAAAAAATAAGTCAAAAAAGTAAATTCACAGTCTTTTATTTAAAAAAAAAAAATTGTTTACAAAATTTAACAGAGGTATATACAGGGTGTTCCAAAAATGAGGTAGCATGCTTTGATTCTTTACCTATTAGAGAAAAGTGGGCGATGTAAATTGTGAAAAATATTCAAAAAAGGTGGGGAAAAAGACTTCATTGTGAAAAAATTCCTCATGTTAATTTTTAGAAAAAGTTACACTTTTTAAATTTATAGACAACCCCCCCCCCAAATTCCCTTTTAGTAAAATCTGCATAAACCAATGAGGTGATGCACAAAATTTTTGCCTTTTATCATAAAACGTCCAAGAAATATCTATTAACAAAAACAATCAGGAACTATACACGAATTTGAATGTAAACATTTATGGCTATAGTGGGAGTTTCATAATTTTTGTAGGACCCCTGAAATGCAATCATCCAACAGCATTTTTCTTTTCGAGAGCAATTGAAAAGTGGTTTGAGTCAGCATATATTTATCTTCATTCTAGGGTTGCCGGGTCTTACATTTTCCCCATACTTTGTACATTTTTTCTGTGATTTCTACCTTTTATGTTTTTCCTTTCCCCCGTAAGACCATTCCTTCCATGAACTAAAATCATCATCAGTAAATATACTTTTACAGTAAATTTTAGTTGATTTTTTACTTAAATGCAGTACACTGCAGATATTTTGAGGTACTTTTCCACTAACAAGATTTTAATTATAGGAAATTTATATATGGCACTAGTTATTACAAAACTAAAATATTATTTTATAATTATTCATAAAAAAGAATAAAAAACATATAAACATAAGAAATGGATGTGCAGTACAGAAAGTCTATTTTGTTTTGAAATCACTTTGTGCTGAACACGAGGTAGTTTCACCTGTTCTGTGTCTCTCTCTCTCTCTCTCTCTCTCTCTATATATATATACATATACACACACACGCGCACACACACACACACACACACACACACACACACAATGTATGCTTGTATTGGTGGTCTAAATGCATCTACACATTAGTGCAAAGATAGCAGGGGATAAACCTTTTCTTTCAATAGGGACTATAGTTTTAATCATGCAGATTCCATACACTAAAAATTTCTGTAATGTGCTTTTAGGAGATTTATTATTATTAGCAGCAATATACTGAGGAATCTTTCTATTCTTCAGATCTATAATTTATATAATTTAATATGTTTTGGTGTCTGTTTAATATATACCTGTTCCTCAGAAAATCTACTGTTTTTTCCAAACAAAATCAGGAAAGCCTAATTAATTATCTCTGACATTTTTCAGGATATAATTCTCAAATTTTGTACATCACCTTAGAGTATGGGGCACATTCTACTAACTAGGAATTTTTTTGTAGAGGGGGAGGGGGGGGTCTGTATACAAATTTAAAAATTGTAACTTTTTGAAAATGAATGAGAGAAATTTTTTCTTAGCATTTTCAACTGCTTTGACTGTACTAGTTTTTACTCTATGGTTTTAGATTTAAAAAATTGTGAAAAATTAAATATTTTATAGTTTTTGACCATTTTTCTTTTAAGAAATTTAGGAAAAGACACTCCATATTCAGTGAAATTTTTGAATAGGTAGAATGAATAGTTTTTGGATGTCATGACCTAAAAACTGAAGGCAATAATTGATCATTCTTCTGAAAAATCACTAAAATTCTTAATTTAAACTAGACAATTGAAACTGATTTTATCTTTCTTAAAATTTAAAGAACTTTACGATGATGCAAAGATTAAAAAGGCTCAATCAATAGTTAGGAAGATACAAGCTGATAGGTGCCAAAAACATGATTTTTGGAACAACATATTTGTAGTAACTTTAAAAATAAAAAATAGTTTAAAAAAAAATAGTATTCAGTGTCACCAGATATGCACATGTGCAAAGTTTCAGCTCAATCAGAAGGTAGGAAGTGGGTTAAAATTTGTATACAAATTGTGAATTGGAATGACAAACACTGACCAAGTTAACAAAAAGCTTGAAACAAAAGGAGGTGGACGTGCTTGAAACGAAAGGAAGTCAGTGTTTTCACTAGAGCCCGAGAATCTCTCATTTTTTTTTCTTTTTCTCACATTAAAAAGTTATTACTGCGAGAAATTCGCGCACCCTACAAATCGGTTTCTCAAAGAAAAAAAAAAAATAATAAAGAACACTAGTTCTTGAGAATCCACTTTTGCACTCCTATTTGAAGTCTATGAAAGAAAAAAAAAAGAAGTGGTCTGGGGGTTCCTGGGAACATTCTGATCCTGGGGGGATCTTAAACTGGGTTATTTTTATTGCATGTACCTGTGCTTGATTTAGATTTGGAGGTCCAGTTACACTCAATAAAAATAACTAAAAATCATAAAATACCTTGATTTTGGTTATTTACCTTACAGAGGGGAATAAATACCCATTTATAAATATCTTACCCACTGAATATATACCCAACCCAAATCCATTAGCAAAAAATTCTCACCCATTTTACAAAAAATCTCACTCAGTTTGGGGGAAAGGGTGAGAAATTCTCACCCAGTTTTTTTCTGTAAGGAAAACCCTGGAAGTATTCAGTGTCACCAGATATGCACATGTGCAAAAGTTCAGCTCAATCAGAAGGTAGGAAGTGGGTTAAAATTGGTAAACAAATTGTGAATGGGAACGACAAACATTGACCAAGCTAACAAAAAGCTTGAAACGAAAGGAGGTATCACTTTTTTCTTCAATGTTTCGAGTTTTAATTACTGCAATAAAAGAGAATTTGTCAATTTTATTGCTTAAAATATCTTACCATAAAACGTATGAATAGCCAGGTCTCTAACTACATTTTTGGCTTTAAAACTTTCTTCATTTTTTTGTTCTTGACACAGTTGTGGATGATAATTCTGTTCTGATTGCCTTTGATAAATGTCTAAAAACTCCTTAGAAAAGAAGAAGAAAAAAAAAAGATTAATTTATGAGAAAATACATAAAAACAAAAGAATTAGGTTAAAGCTGGACACAACTGGGTCACAACCCCCCCCCCCCCTAACAAGCATATGAATAAAAATGCTTCCATTCCTATTTGAATGATAACCCTTTAGTTCAAAAATAAATATTTTAAGGATAAAATAAGTATATTTTGGAAAAATGCAAGTGCCCAGTTTTATAAGGCCTGGTTGGATAAAATCAAGTTACTAATGATAAAAAAATATTTAGAATATTGAATTTAAAATGCTGTGTGACTGAAGAAGAGAAACATTTGCCTATGAATTGCATTGCAAACATAATGCAAAAAGAAATTACATTAACCACAACCAAATATGCCAGAAATCATGGTTGGAGGTTCCTCCGATGATGGAAAGAAAAAATCTGATGTGTCCAACACATGACTTCCTTGCACGTCCATTAGATCAAAAATATTTTCGACGCATTTCCTCTAAATTTATTTGTTTGAAAGAGAGAAAATATCAATAATAGTAAGGTTTAGCGATTTCTAGCCAAATATTTCGATATCGCCAAGCTGAGTTCAATTTGAAAGATTTCCTTCTGACACTTTATTTGGCGATATTTCACCAAAAGCCGACAAACTTGAGATAGTCAGCGAGATTTTGGGGATAGCCAAAGTAGTCATTGACCACAGACTTTCAATGAATTGAATGCATCTATACACCTCACTGTATTCAAAGTCATTTGGCTCACCATGTAAATAAATTCTCAGTCGATTGCTATCAAAAAAGATATTGAAAACAGTTAGATATTACAATAGTTCTAAATACAAAGTTAAAAAATCTACAGGTTAAAGTTTTAGAGTTATACAAAATAGGAAATAATTTTTGGCGCCAAATTTGGCGATATTTCGGCGAAACTCGTCAATGTCGACGACATTTGGCGAGATTTTAAGCATAAACCAAACAATGACAGATTATCGCCAAATTTGGCGATATTTTGCCAAAACTCGCCAAGAACGATGACAAAAGGCGATACTTTGGGCATGGACCCAATGACTGTCTACAGTTGTATTATAATGAAGATGTCCATAGACATTAAGGTACTGAAATTCTTTTTGGTGGTCCTGTAAATAAACTCTCCAGTAGATTGGAACCAAAAATCGAGATGCACAACTAGATGTTACAACATTCTTATATATGAAATTTCATAATAGTTTTTGAGATTTGAGAGTTAAATATGCACACACGTACACCAAAAGTCGCCAAGCTTGGCGACTTTTGGCATAGTTCTTGAGGGAGGCACGTGACCGTGGTCGGACCATTACCTAACTTATGTGGTAGGACGGTATTGTGCTTGAAATGGATGAATGCTCCTAAAATTGCTATTGACCGTAATGTATTGGAAATCTTTTGAGTGTTCCTGTAGCAGAACTATAAATGATAGACACTTTTTTTAATGGAGAAATTCATTTTCTAACTCTTTACAGCATATATCACTTCTGAGTCGTTTGAAATAGCCCAATACCTCTAAAAAATGCTTTGATGAATTTCGGCCCATAGAGCGTAATGTATTTCGAATCTTTTGGGCGGTCCTGTAGATAAACTATTCAGTCGAATGGAACCGAAAGGGGAGGTGCACAACTAGATGTTACAACAATCCTAAATATAAAGTTTCAACATTCAACGCCTAACAGTTTTTGAGATATGCGAGTTTAATGAATTTCGGCCCATTGAGTGTAATGTATTTCGAATGTTTTGGGCAGTCCTGTAGATAAACTATCCAGTCGAATGGAACCAAAAGGGGAGGTGCACAACTAGATGTTACAACTATCCAAAATATGAAGTTTCGACATTCTACGCCTAATAGCTTTTGAGTTAGGCGAGTTTAATGAATTTCGGCCCATAGAGCGTAATGTATTTCGAATCTTTTGGGCGGTCCTGTACATAAACTATCCATTCAATTGCCACCAAAAGGGGAGGTGCACAACTAGATCATAGAACAATCCTAAATATCAAATCTCAACATTCTACGACCAATAGTTTTTGAGATATGTGAGTTACATACATACGTACGTACGTACGTACAGATGGCATGGAAAAACTGGCCACAGTAGACTCGCCACTGGTCAAAATGAGTTGCAGACGCGTTAATATGATCGTGCATGCTAGCCTACGATGAGATGCATCGAAAAAAATTTTTAAATTAAATTTAGAGGTAGTCAAAATCGGTTTTTATGTCGAAATTTGGCCCCCAAAATTTTTCGGGATCACATTACTTCCTTATACTACGTACAAGGAAGTAAAAAATTAGCATGGTCTGCTATGGACAAAACAAACAAACAAAATTTTAAGTTTATTCAAATTAACCTTTTACAGGCAAATGTTCCCAACTGGGAAAATTAAATAAAAAATTAGTAGATATAGTTAAAAGATGACTTGATTTCTTAAAATAGAATTTGCATTTCAATCATTAGTGGGAAACTGGATAAAAAATCATAAAACTCGTCATTTTCATACATTTTTTATGGAGCTATCTTATACATCCTCCTCCCCCTTCAAATTTAATCCACATCTTTACTTAAATTTAAAAATAAATATTTCATTTATTTTTAATATTTTACTTATTAAACTAACCATAAAAGTATAGTCAAAGTATAGCCCCTAAAAGTTTAGTCAGAAATGACCAATGTTCCTATTTGGTAATACAGGAAAATTGAGGGGTACATTTTTTTTTTTACATTATTTAAATGACTAATATTCTTTAACTAACACATTAGAATGCAAAACATGTAAAGGAGTAATTTAAAACATTCCAGGACCTGAATGCAGTCTGTAAAAGGTTAAAAAAAAATTCTAAACACACTCCATTGTAACACAAATAGAACTAAAAGTTGATATTTGTATATGCGTCCCTCTATTTCTAACAAAAAAATCACTTAATTGTACTTTATACATGTAAGCATTTACTCAATCACTAGATATGCTTGACAGCATCAAAAGAAGTTGGGAGCAGGGAAAAGGCACAGAGTATCACATAGTGCATCAATATTTTGCCAATAACACCCGACTTTGGTTTTAGAACATTAACATTCTTTAGATTCCTTAGCATTTAAATGAAGTCCTAATGAATGTCACTTTTTAGTGGAATATACAAACTCAGTCCTATTTCTTTGTCAAGGTAATCTACAAATCTGTACCAAAAGGTTATCTACCAATGAATGAGTTAAGAATTAACATTTCTGTTTACTATTTTTTTAATCCTAAAAGGCCTGATATTTTTTCTGTGTCTGAAATAAATATATGTGATGATGTTAGTTATTAGTAGTTGTAAGGGAAAAATAATAATAACCAAATATTTTACTAGAAAATAACTTTTTTATTTCAGTTCCATATGTGGTACAATGAGGCTTAACTATACTTTTTTGGCATTTATTTTGAAATTTTAGTATTCAAATTATTTCTTACTATGAAGAACTCCTACATACAGTGGCGGATCCAGAAATTCTCTTTTGGGAGGGGCTAAATTTCGGAAAAAGCTTATTTCACCCCAAAAAAATATACAATAACGCAAAATTTTAATCTAAACCACTGTAAAAACTTTTGGGAGGGGCTAAGTGATTAAAAAAGATCACTTTATATATTCAAAGTGCATAATGAAGCAGAATGTTACTCTTTAGCAAACTCTTTTGGGGGGGGGCTGAAGCCCCCTAGCCCCTCCCCTGAATCCACTACTGCCTACATACAATAACTTTTTCCAGGTCAAAACTCTTTGCTAACTATTTTTTTGTTAATTTTCTAAAATAAACAAATGATATAAAGAATGTTTTAATTTCAACCAATTTTGACAATAATGGGAACAGTAATGACATTTGCACATAATGGCCTGAATTATATTGCTGCTATCTATGTATAATTACTCTTTAAAACATAGAGTAGAAATCTAGCATAAATATATCCATGCTAGTATTTTATAGACTTGGAGGAATAATTACAGTGGTTGTTCCACATAAGGTACTGGGTGCCTTTTAGGGTTAAGAAAAAAAAAAAGGGACTGAATTTTCACCTTCTACTGGGATTTTCGATAGTGATGATTAAGAAGATAAAATGTATATTCAATGTACAATGTAATATATATACCGTATATCTCGGCGTATAACACACACTTTCAACTGAAAAATTACTTCATTTTTTTATGTGTGTGTTATACATCGAACATAAAATGCAGAACAAAGTATAAAATAAATTTCTTGACATATCCTAAATTTAATGATGCGTGATACGCCGAGATATATGGTGCAGGGGCATAGAGGGGTGGGGAGTAAGCCCCCCCCCCCAAATGGGACACTTTACTTAGCTTACAATTTGATATTTAGTTTACAGTTGAGCTTTAGCTTACAATTTGATACCCAGCCCCCCCCCCCCCATGAAATAAAATCCTGGTTATGCTACTGATATGGTTATTGGAATATATATACATATATACATATATTTGTTTGAGTTGTGTAGTTGTTAAAGAGCCATTCTACCATGGTCCAGGTTTGATTCCCAGTACAGGCTAGTGTGTAATTTCATCTGTCCCTTCACAAGAGGCTATGCTGATCTATTAGGTGCCTCCATAATAAAGAGACCAGTAATTCTAGCCTTGGTACTGGCCAATGCCTATAAATGGCAAGTGCCCACCGTACTAGTAAAAGAAATATATATATTTCCCCCTTTCCATTCCTTTTTTTAAGGGTCCCTTATATACCAAGAACTATGCCATTCATTAATTTAAAATGAAAAGTGATAAACTTAATATTTAAGTTAAAATAAGAAAATATTTTCTTTTCTACAAACCTTTACAGAAAATGGTTGGTTAAAATTTGCTCTCACATAGCCACAATGTAAATGAAGGATTTTCCAAAGTAAATAGAACTTTGAAAAGATGCTAGTTTCTTTGTTACTCTATAACAAATAATAAATTTTAAAGTATATTTCAATACATGAAAACTTCAGAGATAAAATAAATAAGTGGATTTAAACATAAAATTAATGCATTCTAAAATGAACTCAAAGAATTATAAGCTGATTTAAAACTACATTTCAATACAACTCCAAAAAAAAAAGAAAAGAAACACAACCCTCATACAATGTTGTCTAACATATTCAGCGAATTAGACAATCACATTCTTTGCAGAGATTGATGCAGATGAAAATTGGGCCTGTTTTGCAGCTCCTTCACAAAACTACCATAGATTAAAATGGCCCCTACACAAAAATGCAGCTGATTAAAACAGCACTTCATTAGCATTTTACCCTACATTTGTATTTAATTTGTAAATTATTTTTTCAAGAAAAATGATTTTTACAAACATTAGTATCAAAATTCACAAAAATAGATGTTGAAATTCACAAAAATAAGCAGTTTTCTTAAAAATGAGACCCTGGAAAAAATTCTTGGATTTACCCCTGCTTTGCATGGAAACGACTTTTATAATAACCACTAATACAAAAATAATGTACTCATAATTCTATATTTTTCTGCATCTCTGAGAAATATTTTGATTTCATCTTTCTAATGGCACAGAAAAAGCTTTTACTGTTGAAAGATGCTGAAAAATTGCTAAAAACTAGAATTTTTTTTTTTTTTTTTAAAGTAACTAAAGTTTTATTCTATGTTCTTACACATATCTGCAAAGTTTTAATACCTTTGGTCTTAAGGAATTGAAGATAGTCTCAAAGTTGAAAATAGTGCTAAAAATTGAGCACCTAATATTTAGGATTTTTTTTAATTACAAATTATTCTACATACTCAAATCAAACATTTTGCAAATTTAATTTTAAAATTTCACAATGATTTCTGCAAAATTTACACTTAGTGCTCTAAAATATTGTCAGAAACATCCTCCTCTCTATAGTTGAATATTATAAAAGGGGCACTTTTAGATAGCTAACGTTTTTCTCTAGTTCTTTTTAGAGATGCAACGGATATCTGGCAAACATACTGCATCCGGCTTATCTGGCCAATATGTCGGATAATTGGCAGTAGCTGGATATTACAAATATCCAGCAGTACATAAGGCCTGAAAATAGATACTGAGAAATAACATTAATAAACACAATAAATGAATAAATTCTAAAAGCTGCAATAGTATAAAAAGTGAGAAAAAACAAAGTTTTGTGAAAATACAAAATTTAAAATTTAATTTAAATTTTGTATTATTTAATTAATTTTAGAAGAGAGACAATTAAGTATTTCTAGCTTATTTTAAGATTGGAGTAAATTATTGTATGGAAAAAAAAAAAAAACCTGTTTTCAATCTTTGTAAGAATTTGGTTACCCCCCCCCCTCAATCAATTGACCCTGGTTTATGAGAATAGTGTACTTGCTGTAGTACTGCTGGCTGGTGAGAAAAAGACCCCCCACCCTAATTTTGACTAAGTAAGGAAATTTGTTACATTGATTTTTTAACAGTTGAATGGAAATATCTTTCTTTCAAGAGCTGATTTTGTAAGACATTTATCTAACTCTTGAAGAAGAATATCAATGACATTGATATTCTTCTTCACAATGATTTCTGATATATTGCCAACAGTTCTAATGCGAGAAATTTCATCTGGGAATTGTCCTAGAGTAGCTCAGTGGTAGAGCATCCGCACGTTAAGCGGCAGTCCTGGGTTCAATCCTCAGCTCTGGAATTTTTTGCATAGTTGGTAAAAAATAAAAATTAATCACCCTAAACACTCCAACTGGCCTAAAATATCAATGACATTTCAGCTTTATGTATGTATTCAGCTTTAATATGTATCAGCTTTAATTGCAGTAAAACTGGTACCTATTTAATGGAAACAATCAAAAAAGATTTCTAATTTTTGAATTAAATGATTTGGAACTGAAGAGAAAATTTAAGAAAAAAGCAATAGATGAATGATCTAAGAAAATTAGTGAAAAGAAAACAGAAAAAGAAAAATATATATTGTGGCTGGATAACCAGTTGAAAGATTGGCCGGATGTTCAGTATCTGGCCAAATTGATATCCTCAGTGGTAGCAGCAGGAACATAAAAAAATATAGGATTTGTGTTTCAAAAATATAGGACAACTACTTGTATGTCATACGCTGCAAATATTCTGCAGGATTTTAACGTACAACATACTTAAATACATATTGAACATATATATACATCCACACAATAAATTATAGCAATAAATATATAATAGGATTGAAGAAAAGAAATAATTTTCTCCTACTTTTGTGTGACAATTACTGCAATTTGAAATTTTTTTTTTTAGAATCACAAATAATAAATTCTTATCTTCAGGCATTGCACTGAAGTCTTAAATTTGCTGATTGATCAAACTATTTTATGTAAATAGTTATACAAAGCACAATTAATTCTTTCGTGAGGGAGGGGATGAAAAGCAGTGCATTTTGATTATTAACAAGAATGCAATTTGCATGATAGATTTGAATTAACTAACAAATTTTAATGGTATAATAATAAATGTAGAATATTGATTTTGCTTTTAAGATACAGGATTTGCATTTACTCAGATTTTTGAGTAATTTACCCAAATTTTGTTGACTATGATGCAAAAAAAATACGGATTTTGTATATGCAAAAACCCATATTTCTCAAGATAATGGGCCTTTGTGACCCACTTTTCCTAGTTAGCAATTTTAATTTTAATACACATAAATAAAGTTTGTTTATATCAAAATCCTTAAAAAAAAAATTTTTAAGAAAAACTTAACTTTTGAATACATTTTTTTGAAATATTTTTACTGAAGTTATGAAAATGAAGTACAAGTTTAAACACCCAAATAGTAATAAGAACTGGTTACGAAAAAAAGGACATTGTGTTGCTGATATATCCAGGATTTATTTTTAAAAAATCTTGATTAAATATACATGCAATGAATGTTGTTTCACTTATTTACACACAATTTATAAAGCAGTTATTTCAAGCAGTTTTTAATTTCTTGTTTCCTGCTTCAATAAGCGCCTGTGCTGCAGCAATTTCTTTAAATGATTTTCTTTTCAATGCTGTTTCCAAATGTTTATTCCCTTTCTCGATAAATTGCTGTGCTACACCTACATTTTCTTTTAAATTTTGTAACTTTTCTGTGGGTGTACATTTTGAAGTTGTACTAGTGCTACTTTTATTTTCTATTTTCTTTTCAGCTGTTTGGTGAGCTTTAAGTTCCTCTTTGTATTTGGAATATGCATCCTTATAAAATCTTATCATTTCTCTAGTAATGACCATTTCACTAACTTTTCCTTTAATGTTGTCTTTAATAAACCTCAAACCAATAATTGTGGCGAGATTCATGCTTGCACGCTCAGAAGACAGCATTCTCTTATATATTGAAAAACCCCTTTCCACAGAGGCTTGTCCATGTGAAAGACACAGAGCTCCTTTCACAAGAAGCCTTAAATAAGGATATCTTGCAGAGGCTGTTTTTACCACTATTGCTAATAGAAATGTCCTTATTGCAGAAATTGCAATAAAAGTGAAAATCATCTTTACCACGTGCGCACCACAACTTAATGTCGTTTCCTGATCCATCATCTTCATCTAACCATCTTTCGTTAAATTTTGTGTCTCGAGGCATTTTTAAAGATGGCTTTCATGGAAACTATCCAAAACTATACGTTTAAAATTCTACCATTACGCTGATGGCTGATCACATCGCCCAAACTGTCGCGCAGATGGAGACACACACCACGTTTTCTGGAGCATCACGAACACGCGGAATTAAATTTACGTTACCGCTACTAAGTTGTGAGGGTGTCACAACCACACGAGTCGACTTTACCTCAAATCACCCTCAAATAATCAGATACGAACACGCGGAAGATCAACGAGGAAGCCAGTTCCAGTACTGAATGATAACAAACAACGCAACCGGTCGACTCTCAGAACAGCACATTTACTCCCGCTCAAATTCCCTTCCACTTCACGTGAGGGGAGGAAGGGGCGGAGAATGCAGTAGTCACGTAGCGCCTAGCCTGTTGCTAGGTGCCTAAAAACATCTGCTTTCAGCTACGTGTGCACTTTTCTAGTGCCGATTTTCGCATCTCAAAAATGGCTGCGTCGAATCTGAAACTTTTAAAATTACAAAATATAGGACAAATTAAAGATTTTTTTTAAATATAGGACAAAAATAGGACATTTTTAAGCATTTTTTTTAAATATAGGAAAAATAGGACAACTGCTAGGCCTGTATCCTCTGCATCACTAGTTCTTTTAGCACAAGAGAGCAAAATTGCTTAGGACTTCATCTAACAATGACAGAATTCCCTGCCCCCATAGCTGAAAATTGTAGATGGGGGGGGGGGGGGTTGACTGGAGAATGGATAAATCGGAAAACAGATGAATATTTAGTTTTTTTAAGTATTTATTTTTATTTGTTTATTTATTTATTTTTTCATACCAGCACACACAATACTACAGCAACTTTCTTTCAGCTTAGGCTCTTAAAATTTTATTTGAGAAAAAATAGAATCAAACAAAAGGAGGGGAGGTGTAAACAATCTTAAAATCAAGGTTGCTATTTTCATTATTAGGATAAATACAAGATAATTGAATATTATTTTCTTCAAGGCAGGGTTCCCATTAGAAAAAAAAAATGGGGGAGATTTCTCACCCATCCAAAAAATTTTGAGTGAGATTTCTGAAAGTTAAGTGAGAACATAAATATTGTTTAACATCATTTTATTTATTTATAGTACACAATTTCAATAACACCGATTTTTTCGTTCATTAAAAAATTTTACAGCTTGATCATATGGAAAACTTTCTAAATTGATATTTCCATCAGCTATTCTATAAGATTGCTTAAATTTGCACTTGAAAGTGCACTGAAATTTGCACTTGAATTGTTAATGGATATTCAAAGTTAATGAATATTCAAATTTATTCAAAGAATCACATCGAGTTTAACTAAGCAAAAGAATTATTAACTATAATATTTTATCTAGTATAATAAAATTATATAAAATAACTTAATATTTATATAATATATTTATATAAATATTAAATTATATTATAGTACTACAAAGTTGGTAAGATACAAATATGTGTGACAAAGTTAAAACAGATATAGTTAAGTTCAAAATCTTACTACAGTATAAGCTAGAATATCCGGCATTTAAACGGAAAATTTCAGCTTCTTTTTTCATGTTTTTTTAGGGGGTCTTCTTAAAAGATTGATTAACTCTTACTGTGAACAACAACTAAACTTAGAACGGAAGGGGAGGGGGTCCAAATTTCAAACTGCCAGAGGTTATCAATAATTCCATGAATCGTGATGGTATATAAAAAACAAACAGATGAAATGCTCTCAAAACTCATATACGATGGACACACATACAAAAACAAAACATTTTACAGCTGGCAAGCAGGAGGAGAAAAATCAACACGTCAGCTCAGCGACGATAGAATTAATTAATATTCCCCCTCTGCATTCTGATGATATAACCGTGTTATCTCTGAACAGAAACTCGAGAGAGGAAGGGGGGGGACGCTTCATTGCGGCCGCGGCACGCTCGTTATCCGACAGTAGTAGAGTAAAAACAAATTTTTGTATTTATAAACTGGCGTTTTTAAACTTTCAAACAGCATGCGAGACCCTCGCGCAGGTGGCGAATATTTTGCAGTGCGAGAATACCTCGCGCTGTAATATTTCTTGCACGAGATTTAAGAAATTTATGCGAGATTCTCGCGGTCTCGCACTCTAGTGGGAACCCTGCTTCAAGGATCTACTAAGAGTAGTTTATGAAGATTATTACCAGGTTATTGTTATAATAGAGTTTGGCAGAACATTGCATGGTAAAAAGTTGTCCTGATGATGCGCATTTATTACATTAAGTGTTTTCACCCCTAATGTTAAGGACCTTTCCTTTTCTTTCGGTCCAAGCGGGAACTTATATTAAAAAAAAGGACTGAATTCGATATATAATCTGGCAAAAAGTCATTTTGGAATTATGACACTTGCGAAGTTATAATAAAAAGGGTATCCTACTATATAGTTATTCTGATCCCTGACTCACTCTGTAACAGTTCCAGGCAATACTTCAAAATAAAACTTTCGCCGCCATTATTCCAAGAAGATTAAAAAGCAGAAAAAGTGTAGTAACATGTACACCACTTGCACGATCTGCTTGAAAATGCATAAAAATATTATAATCCATCTGCGTTCCTTTAAAAATCTGAAAATCCTCCAGTTCCCTCATTTTTAAGCAACTTTTTGCTCTTTTCAGATCTATTTTATTTCTGAGAGTCAAAAAAGTGAATCATTTATGTGACAAAATTAGCTGTTTCAAGTAGAGATGTAACGAATAGTGATTTGGTCGAATAGCCGAATACCGAATATTCGATACATAGTTTAGGCCAAATACTGAATATTTGGTGGCCGAATATTACATTTTTAAAAAATTTCATTTTAAATGTAAATAAAATGTCACTTTTCAAATTTGGAATTAAATACTAAATAAAGACTAATTAAAATTCATTTTAAATTATTTGTAGCTATTTAAAAACACACAACAGTATATTGTCAAAAAAAACAAAAAATCTTGGTCATGAAAAAATATCTTTTACAAAGTTAAACACTAATAGCAGCATAATTATATTTTAAGGTATTCATAATTTAATAAACTAGCCGTCCAGACAGGCAGCTTTGCTATCCTATACCTTATTGTTCTTTATACTCAGTGCAGTTCATTTCAACCAAAATCATGTTTCTTTGTTTTAACAGTATTTGTCATGAAATTTATTTAGGTTAGGGTTGGTACAAATTTTGGGGGTATCATAAGAAAAGCATGGTGGCAATGCCAAGTACTAATATTTCAAAATGCACGAAAGACATAATTGGTGACATTTCCATTCATTAAATTATTATAAAAATACTCTTGGTGGAGCGAATAATAATATTCTCTTCTCCAAGAAAAATACTGAATTGGGTGATAATGTGTTTTACAAATTAATATAGAAATGCTTCTTAATTGCTCGCTGCTGTGGGGTAAATGTACCAAAGTTAGCAACCTCATGTTTTATAGTACAGTTGCGTTATTTAATATGTGTCCTTGCTTACAACAATAACAATAGTACAAAACAGGAAATTGCTAAAATGTGCTTTAGCCAACTGCATGGCGACTTTTTTCTTTTTATGTGCAATAAACACACCAAGTATTGTAAATTTGTTATTTTAAAGCTGTGAAAAGATCCAAAGGATCTTTCATATTATTGTTTTATAATCTAGCTAATGCATAACATATGTAACCAGTAACAAATATGCTTGCTTCATTTGACATCATTGAACTGTTAACTGGAATTTTTGCTAATGAGTTATTGTTATTACGCTAATGTAATCACTAGTACATCTAGCTATTGCCATTCACAGCATGGAAATATCGTTGATTTTGGTACCGCATATGTTAGCGTATTACATAAATAGATGGACTATGGTAAATGTGATTAACCTGGTTACTATATAAAATCACAGCATGCTTTGGATTTTACAGCCTCTGGTCAAACATATGTAGTAGCTTTTCAAAATTATGTTTGTAATTGAGGATCTGAAAAGATTCCTGCTACCCATAAAGAATCTAGAAAACCAAGTCAAGTAGTGTCACCAAGTAGAAAAGTCTGCATTTCTGTAATATTAAATATATTAGATTATGTTTCATTCAGCTTAAAATTCAATGACTTAAAATATTTTATGATATGAAATTAACACATTGAAGTACTATAACCAGGGTCGTAGCCAGAAATTTTTCACAGGGGGGGGGGGGGGGGTTACGACTACTGCAACTCACATATATGCATACATGTGCGTGATAAGGGAGTGAAGAATATACATTTTGTAAGGCAAAAATTTCCTCATGGGGGGGGGGGGGTTATGGACCCCCCTATGGACCTATGGTATGGGTGGTTATTTTGTGTCTGTGTGTAAGATTTTTCGAAATCTAATAAGTTTTTTTTTTTTTTTTTGTGGGGGGGGGGGGAGCAAATGCCATAATTCCACAACAGTCAGAGATACAGTTAGAGTAAGGGTTAGGGTTGTTATGGTGTTCTATGCTTCACTTGGGCTCTTGAATCAGCATATTATGTTTGTATCAATATGCTGGCAGAAGGGGGAAGATGACATGTGCCCCTGGCTGGAGGGGGCCCCCAGCCTGAAGCGGCTGCAAGCCCAATATTTGTTATTATAAAATTTAGTAAAATTTTTAGCTTTGTATTTAGTAAATTTAAGCAATCCACTGAAGTATATACACAGATTAAACACTGCATATTGCAGTACACAAATGAGATAATTATTTGAAAGCATTTAAAAATTTGTATATTTGACATAATTATAGTTTGCACCTCCCATGCCAATAGAAGTTTGAACCAAGCTTGTTCAGTTTTTTAAGTAGACTAGGGGCTAAGCCCCTAGACTCGCTATGCTCGCTTTTCGTATGAGGCATTCGGACCCTAATAAAGCTTATTCATAAAAAGGCATAATTTCAAGACAAAACCCAAAGGTTGGATCCGGTAGAATGTTACCGAGCTGCACATTGCTTGATTCTTGCACGTTCCTTGGAACATAAAAATTTAAACTTCACACTATTTTGAATTATGTGAAACCCATGGAACACATTGCGTATTAGCCAATTTTGGCAATTTTTCATAATTTGGCGACTTGCGTACATGTATAGTTAATAATTAGCTTTACAAAAACAGTACTGCATTTGTTTTCTTTGATAAAAACTACTTAACAGCTAGAATAGCTTGCCACCAATGGCAACTTTTCGTTATTTGGCGATTTACACATGCTCACAACCTATAATTACTGCTCATGTAAAGTTAATGGGAAACCATTATCCATAGTTTCACATACATAATCCGTTGCAGATTGGCATATTTAGCACCACGAATTATATCATCTCACCGCGCTGGCAAATATCTAAAGTGTACTATAACTGCTATAATGGCATAGTTAACGTCGCCAAATATTTCTACTGGCAGCAAATACTCCAGCTGGACCGAACCAGCTTTAAAATAATCTGCATTTTAATTATTTTTAATTTTCAAGATACTGGGTTCTAACATTTTGGAACCCGCGGTTTGGATTCACCCTGCTTGAAGAGGTACCATTTTGCCAGATCGTACCTAATGCCAAGATGGCACTTTTAAATCAGTTACAATTAGTTATTCTGTTTTGGAAAAATGAATATTCGCTAATTCTAAACTCCTGTTGCTTAAGCGAACTTACTATTTGAAAATTGTCAACTTTGTGTTATTTATTTCATATACTTTTTAATTTGCTGTAAAATTGGTGTAATTCTACTTCATGTTTGTCAATATCACACGATTCTACATACTTGGAATTGCTTTGTTGCAAAGGAATGAATGATTTTAAGCTGGCAAAAATTTGCCAAACCTGGTAACCATTATGTTTATTTTTTCAGTTTTTTATTAATATCTTCTAAAATAATTCGATTTTCAAAATTTAAGTCAGTTTACCAGGTTCTCCAGAATTTTACGAATAAGTGGACACCTTAGTTGAAACTCAAATCCCCACAGTTTAGGAGGAGATAGCCGAACAAGCTCTTGACAGCGGCCGTTACTTCTTTTTAGAATAAAGAGAAACAAAGCAATGGCATAAATGTTAAATAAAAACATACCCCTAACAGTTTAGCAGAAAAATTTTCTTCAGTAGTTTCATAAGTTACAGATACAGGTACAATATAAACATCATCAATTGAACCTAAGAAAATTTTTAAAAAATACATAAGCAGTTGAAACAATCAATAATCTACAACAGCATGTTAAGATGAAGAATTTTAGATGAATGATTTTTTTCATTTTTGGGCCAACAAATAAACAAAATGCTTTAACCCTCTCGTCACCCTGAACCTCATATGAGGCTCCTATTTCAAATAGCAATATTTAGAGAGAAAACAATTGAATTTAGTATTTTTTTCTTTCAGTGATATCAATATCATTAATTCATGTAGAAAGTATATGAGGCTCTTAACTAGATGCATAAATCGTGCCTAGATTGCAGTACTAGTCAATTTAGATCATTTTTTAGTTTTTGCTTCATTGTTTCAGGAGAAAAATTTAAAAAATATTTACGCTGCTTTTTTACCTTTTTTTTTTCTTATTCCTCAACCTTTACCTAATATGTGCATCCTTTTAAATTAATTTTAGCATAACAAAATGCTTCAAAAACGCAGAAATTATTATTAGAAAAATTATTATTATCGACATTAGAAAAAAATATTTTTGCATGATTTATAATAGTATTTCAGATGCATTAAATGCTAGACAGATTTGTTTTCTCTGATTTTTCATAATTCAGTGACGAGAGGGTTAATATTAAATAATTTCAAAAATAAAAAAGAATGAGATCTCCTAGTTTTTAAAGTTACCTGCCTGTTAGTTTAAAAACTCCCTTCTATTGTCTAGACCAGGTATGCAAATAAGGGGTTGCACGGTGCAACTAGAGGTCTCTGCCGCACGGAAATTTGCGGCAGCTGTGTAACGACCTCACAAACCTGGCTGCAGTGCCGCGCTGTGGGGAAAGCTTTGAAAAAGAGCATAATGAAAATGGATGTATTGTTACACGCTATAAGGGTTAACTGTTTAGTGGGCAATAACAAATGCCCATTCACTAATTTACAATAAAAAATTTAGTTATTTGCTTTCAAATAAGCAGAGCGAATATGCAATATCAGAGTAGCTGTAAAAGTTTTAGATACCTGTATTAAAAACGTTGACTAGCTGAATTTGTATCAAGTTTAAACTCAGTAAAAAAGCATCTAGTTTAAAACAACAAACTTCAATTTATTAACAGTTAACTATATTAAAATCAGTTACATAACAAGAAAAACAATGACTAGGTAAAGTAATGTATTAAAATATATTGGACTGAGAAATTTCAAACTTAACAAACTGTTTAAAAGAAACTAAATGCATAGCTATCACGGTTAAATAACTACATAAAAAAAATGGTTTACTTTCAACATCATGATTATTCTGCAGGATGTTGGAAGTTTTAATTAAAAGCTCAATATATTTCGCTTCCATCAAATTAATGCCGATTGCCCGCATTGGCAGCATAACACTTCATCAAAAAATACTTCACATTGTAATTCACATATTTAAAACATGAGGCACAAAACATCACTCACAATGCATCTCTAACGTATATCGAAACGAAGCTGCCGATCCAGCGGCAATTGCTGTTTAAATACTGGTGGGAACGGAACTCGATACGTCCACACTAGGCGAGCAGAAAATACGTACGCCACTTATGCAGAACGTGCCAAATGACATCACTACCGGATTATGTAATGGGCTAACAGCACACACAGCCAGTTCAACTTTGTGCTAAGATGAAACAAGATGGCGATATCACTGCGAAACGAAATGCGTTGAGCCAGGAAAACAACTTTAACTTAAAGATGAAAGTAAGTAATTCTTTGAAAAGAAATTTAAATTTTGAACATAGAATTAAGGTGAGAAGAACTTAACTGGTAGTTAGCTGAAATTAATAATTCTGTAAACTGAAAATAAAATAGAACTGAATTAAGTACTGGGCCAACATGTATGCGTACAAACCCACACACACTTACATATCCTACTATATAGTTATGCTTATCCCTGACTCTCTAACAATTCCGGACAGCCACTCGAAGATAAAACTTTTACAGCCATTACTCTTGGAAGATTAAAAAGTTCAAAAATATTAAAAAGCACAAAAGCAAAATAACATCTACACCTTTCATACGATCAGTGGCGGTTCCAGAAGGGGGGGGGGTCACGGGGTCATGACCCCCCAAATGGTCTTCAACTAAGGGGCCTAGATTAACCATCCCCCCCAATAAAGAGGGCCCAAGCTGAGCTTGGACAGGGACCCAAAATTCAGAGGCCTTGCATACACATCACATTGTGCTGCTGAAAGAGAATTCGTCTTTAGAAGACCATTGGTCTTTAAAGAGGACTAGCTTATTTTATAACACTAAAGTATGCACACAATATTCTACATGCTCAGACGTTGCTCTTTGGCAGAAAAATATGCAGCTGTTTTGTAAATATGTGCGTTCATCCATATCCATCGCTATATATGGAGGGCAAAGGGAGTCACAATGAGCCTGATTAAGGTAAGGGTGGATGGGTTAGTTGCCCCGAACCCACAATAAAAGAAAACTCTCAAAATCAAAAACGATTTTTAGAAAAATGTGTGAATTGTGCGTGCGTAATACATTACACTCGTATTCACACACCCTTTCAAATAGCCTTCCTCGTCTTCAAAAGCACTTTAAGGAGCACCTAGGAAGGGGACCATATCTAAACAGGGCTGTATTACACATGAAGCTGAGTATGCTTCCCTATGGGCTATGGGCTCCAGGGCGGCCTGCATTAAAATTTAGAAGAAAAAAAACCCATAATCAAACGTTATTAAAGCTATTTTAGTGTTAATATTTATACAGCATTTGTAACTCTGAAAAAATAATTCTGATTAATTAGTGACTTTGTACACAATAAAAAATTTCTGGCATTGTTAGCCACTACACTTCTTAGATGAAATTTGAATGAATATGTTCTAGAAAGTTTGAAGCTGACTATTTAGCTCGAAGTTTTATATGCACATTTCAGTGATGATCTGCATTAGACAGATCATTGTGATATATTTTGAAATTCAATAAAGTAATAAAAATTTTTAGCACTGCATCTACTCGAAAGAGCTATGGTAATCATAAGCAAGCTTTTAAACAAAAAAACCTTCGTAACCCTGTCATCACATTCCATGATTATAAGCTTTTAAATATGAAATTTGTTCCATAGGAAAAAACTGTTTCCCTTTGAAAATGAATATCTGGAAGAAAGCAGTTCTGCAAAATTTAAGTATGGAATGATATACTATGCATTAGTGCCAAAAACCCAGTGTCCTGTAAAACATTTCTCTCTTCGAAAACTCATGTTTCCTTTCAGTGCCCAAATAAACTGAAAGGGAAACCGCATGTTCAACTAAGCACTGATCAGGTGTTTTCCATTGACGAAACACCAATCCATTAATTAGTAGGGGCATATCTTTAAAGATGGGTATAGTAAGGGGTCAAAAACCATTATAAATTCTTAGTGTTCCGGGCATGAAAGCTATTAGTTTACCAAGGAGTTGCCGACACCCCAAAGGCCATTTTTCAGTTCCATTATGCGTTTCACAAATGAACAGCATGTGGATTTGTTTTCAATAAACATACACTTCTTGCATCTGGTTTCTGGTGTAGAACTCTCTTTAGGACTCCAAAGGTAGCAGACATTAATTAATGTTCCATTTTAAACCCAGACTAATAAGTAAAAGGCTCAGTGTCGCCCATTTTGGCATTTCGGATACAAGGAACTAAACTTGAATGCGAATTTTCTTATGTGTCGGAGACAAAGCACAAATGGGACAAACGAGTCTGCCTCTGCAAGACTAGAAACAAAAAGTTGTAAGAAAACGTCACAATGGACAAGGAGAAATGAGGAAAAAACAATATACCACCACCCCATGTCATTTTAAATTGCTTATTAAAAAAATTATCTACCTTCCAGATTTTATGCTTATTATGCCTAATTAACTTTTTATAATAGAGCTTTTTTTATTATGGGGCTGTCCAACTTTATTTGATTTTCCACAGTTATAGTAATTTATCAAGGTTCACTTTTTATTCTTTTACCTTTATTTATTTACAACATTTTTACTTTTTCAAACAATTTTTTAAAAATATTCTCCATTTGATTTGAAACAATAACAGTGGCCGAGTGCTTAAGACTACAGAAAGTGGTAGATGGCGTCTAAGGTTCTGGCCTACCGCGTGGCTGTCAATCTCTAATCTAAAAGTCCAGAGTTTTCGCCAGTATTCTTCAGATGTAACGTAATTATGCTATAGAACGCCTTAAAAGTTCTCCACTTAAAGCATACTCCCCTTTAGATATATACCCCTCGTGTAGCTTTGCCTTAATCAATAACCTAATCTCATTACAATAACAATTATTGTAACAATAAATCTCTAACTTTACTCTGAAAATATATTTGTAAAGTCTCATTAAAAGTCTATGTGAAAGAAACAAAAGCTGGCTCATGATCTTGGTACACTGTTACACATGAACTGATTTCAGTGATTTTACAAGAGGTTCAAAAAAATTAAGGATCCTTTTTTAGAAGCTGCACTACACAATGAAATAAATAAAGGGTGGATTTTATGAACTTTTAGAAAAAAAAAATCTTAAACATGGAATTGCCCAGAAACATTTTTCAAAAAGGGATACATTTTACAAAATTTTGATATTTAAGACTTTTTCACCTATAAAGTTCGTAACTGATCTAAGTTTATCCTCTATTTCAATGTATAGTACAACTTGTAAAAAGAATTACGTATATTTCATTTATCCATAAAAAGGTTTTATGTGTTTTTTCTTTTAAGAAATCGATTGTATGTCTAATAATTATATGTTTTATGTATATTAATAAATATATGTGTATATAATTTTTTTCGAATCTCCAGCAAGAATAACCTTAGTATGGAATATTTATTTTGCGGTGTTTTGCTCTTTTCCAAAAAATCATCCAAAATTTTTACGTTGTGATCATGCCTTAGAATTGAAGCAAAGTGCTGAAAACAAACCTTTTGATCATCCACATAGACTTTCGTAAGTTGTAATAACAAAGAAATATACACAAATCTCTACCAATAGAAAACATGAATTACTTTGACAAATTTGACTTTGCTCAAAGTCATAAGGTGTCTTTTTGAGTGGTCTAAAAACTGAAAAACAGAGAGGTTAAATATTTAAGAAAATTCTATAGTCGCGTTTAGACATAAATGATTGAAGATGGTAAATCGAAAATCTAAGTTTTTGCTTAAGCCATGCTAATGAGGCTCCCCACATTTTTTCTTCTAGCATCACATCATTTTAAAATTAAAATTTATATCTATAATAACTCTTTCGAATGCCCGGATGATTTGCCATTTTGATCAGGAACCAGAATGTTTTAAAGGATAGCCAAAGCTAAGTCCGGATCCAGGCCCTTGGTCTTAAGGGAAAACTAGTCTCATTCTCGACTCAACCTGAATAAATGATGATCCGAATAATTTTAATAGTCAAATGTTATTTCCACACACATTCTCAGAAAATTATCTGAAATGGAAAGACGAATTTTCTATAAAAAATTAATTTTATTATGGATTGCTTTTGTTGAATACATGTTTATACAATTCAATAAAAAAGCTCCTAATTGGAGCCAGAGCCGAAGCTAGGGGTTTGCGAGATCTGCCCCCCAGGGACGCAAGCGGAAGAGGGCAGAGCCTTATTATCACATGGGCAAATCGGGTCTTTGCCCACGGCCCCCATTTTCAAATGTTGTTCTGAAATATTCTTTTATATGTCAAAATTTTATGAAAAAGAAAACAAATTTAATATGGGGCCCCAAATTCATCAATGCCCGTCCCCTGTTGGTCATAATCGGGTCCTGCCCAGTTATCCGCCTCTTTGGGGCCTACATTTGCATAAGGATCCAGGGCCTCAAGAAGTCTTCAGACGTCCTCGGCAATTGTCATGACCCCCCCTAAACTGACAGTCTGGAACCGCCCTGCATATGATCTGCTTCAAGTTGATCATAATTATGTATAAAAATGTAGAAAGCAATCTGCATTACTTTAAAAATGTGAAAATCACCCATTCCTTCATTTTTAAGTGATTTTTTGCTCTTTTCAGTTCCATTTTATTTCTGAGGGTAAAAAATGTGAATCATTAAAACATTAAAAAGCCTTAAAATCTCCATAAAATAGTAAAAACACGCACCATGAGCGCTTTTGACAGCTTAGCCCGCTGTCATCATCAGAACTGAGCCGCTTGGCTCGCTCACCGCTTCTTCACCAAGGCTTGCCATGACTGCTCGATCTGCGCATGCGCCATGTCGTTGACAGCTCCCTCTTGTGCCATTATTTCCAACGCTTCCCTTCTTAATCCATAACTGTGGTTATTGTAATTAGCTATTTTCTTGACATTTACAAAATCTATATCTATATTTTCCTTTAAGGCTAGGCGGGATAAGGCAGTACTTTGTCTATTATATTTTATGTCGTTTATGTGTTCTTTAATTCTATCTTTAATTTTTCTTTTTGTAACACCAATGTAGTATCCGGGAAGGTTGGAATCTCTATAAGTGAAATTTATTTTGTAAATACCTGCAGTTTCTAGAGGGTTAATCTTGTCTTTATCTGACCGGATTCTTTTAAATATACTGCTATTGGGTTTAATTGGGATACGAAGGTTCATTTTGCGTGCACGGTTGGATATTTTTACAGTGAGACCAAGATTTTAACAGTGCAACAGTAGGGAATCGGATGAGTAAAGGTGGATTTTTCTTTCTGTGCGTCGTTGATGATGTTGAGTTTCTTTTTTCGATTTCTGATTAGGCGGGGGATAATATTGCTGGGATAATTAGCTTCACGCGCAAGTTGCTTTATGAATTGTATTTCTTCCTTTAGTAATTGTTGGCTGGAACATATTTCTAGGGCTCTATTGACATGTGAACGTAGGATTGATATTTTGTAGTTGTATGTAGGTTTTGAGGAGTAATTGACTATTTTATTATTATTGGTGGGTTTACCATAAACTGTAGTTTCTATATTGTCTGGGGTGGTTCTAATTACTTTAACATCAAGGAAATTTAGGCTATTATTCTGCTTAAGTTCTATAGTAAATTGTATATTTTCATCAAGTGCGTTAATTTCATCGAGGATATTATCTATGCTATTGTTATTTACTATTGCAAAAACATCATCAACGTAACGACACCAGTATTTAATATGGGGGTGGAGGTTTTTATTGATTAAAGTTTCCAGGTTTCGCATTTTCCATTCTGCTATTATTCCAGATATCGGGGAGCCCATAGGGACACCTTTATTCTGTTTGTAAAATTTACTATTGAATTGGAAGTAGGAATTATTGAGGATGAGGGACAAGGCAGCTTTTAAAGTTATTGAAATATCTGTATTAAATGTGTTCTCAATTTCTTTACTTATTGTATTGTACATCTCTATTGTGTCTATGGAAGGATATAAGTTGGTGACGTCGAAGCTGACCATTTTAACAGAGTCTGAAAATTGTATCAAAGCTGCCTTGTCCCTCATCCTCAATAATTCCTACTTCCAATTCAATAGTAAATTTTACAAACAGAATAAAGGTGTCCCTATGGGCTCCCCGATATCTGGAATAATAGCAGAATGGAAAATGCGAAACCTAGATGAATATCCAACCGTGCACGCAAAATGAACCTTCTTATCCTAATTAAACCCAATAGCAATATATTTAAAAGAATCCGGTCAGATAAAGACAAGATTAACCCTCTAGAAACTGCAGGTATTTACAAAATAAATTTCACTTATAGAGATTCCAACCTTCCCGGATACTACATTGGTGTTACAAAAAGAAAAATTAAAGATAGAATTAAAGAACACATAAACGACATAAAATACAATAGACAAAGTACCGCCTTATCCCGCCTAGCCTTAAAGGAAAATATAGATGTAGATTTCGTAAATGTCAAGAAAATAGCTAATTACAATAACCACAGTTATGGATTAAGAAAGGATGCGTTGGAAATAATGACACAAGAGGGAGCTGTCAACGACATGGCGCATGAGCAGATCGAGCAGTCATGGCAAGCCTTGGTGAAGAAGCGGTGAGCGAGCCAAGCGGCTCCGTTCTGATGATGACAGCGGGCTAAGCTGTTGAAAGCGCTCATGGTGCATGTTTTTACTATTTTACGGAGATTTTAAGGCTTTTTAATGTTTTAATTATTTACTAAGGTATTTCCGTGTTTAAATTTTAACTAAGTAAAAGTGAATCATTTTCGTGACAAAATTAGATATTTAGGGTGACAATTACGTCATACTGAAATCACAGTTTTCAGGCTTTGAAAGGAAAATTATGATTCCAGTTCATTTAAAATAGTTTTTCCTGATAACATAGTTTAACTTTTTTCATTAAAAATGACCGTCTGCTTCAGGCATTGATATAAGAGGGGCTGTATACAAAATGAAATCAGTCGAATGCGAAAAGTTTCCAGAAGAGCTTGAAATTCCATTTTAGTATATATATATCAAAAATTGAATATGAAGTTATTTATTTTTGGTGGACGAAGATTAAATATATTGAGTGTCGACATATTTTCCTCAAATGTTTTTCTAGCGCGCATTGTAATTGCCTGCACAACGGGCTTTGACTTCTAGTATTTATTTATACATAGAGGAGAGGAGGGTAATATGGAATACTACTTACCCTTCTAACTTTACAGGTTTTTTAATAAAATCCCCAAAATTATCATGAATACATACAGGGTTGTCAAAATTAAACTTCCCCGACTCAGAGGCCTGTGCAGGATGTTGTATGAGTCATAATGCGATGAAATTTTGAAAACAGATACCTCAGATCACGCGCTTGTGATTTATTAAAAAAAATATATTAGTACAAGAAGTTTCCGATAGGTGGTGCTGTAACACTAGTAATTTGCATATTGCAATAACGTGATTTGAAGAAATGAAGCTTCTGAGCAACATATCCAAAAGACGAGCCCTACAAAAGTGGAAGACAGGCACTGCACAGGCAGTTGTTTCCAGCTCGCTGATGCACAATGGCGGCTTTGAAAGACAAAGCTTAGTGAGACTAAGTTAGTGAAACTTTTCTACGAAAATGACGAGAACCCCTGTGCTGCAATAAGAGCATTCCGTTGGCTAAAGAACTTAAACTTACGCCGAGGACCAATGACACCATGTGCTTTACGAGACATGATAAAGAAGTTCGAAAGAACCGGACAGCTGGGAATTTTACCAGGTAAAGGACGACATGTTGTGGATTCTGCACATATTGCAGACGTTGCTTCAGCGGTCGTGGACACCGCTAGCCAATCGCCACATGGTTTTGTCAGATTGCCAACTGTTTCTCGTGCTGTTGAACATCTTGTGGATCTGAAGCGCCACCTATCGGCAACTTCTTGTACTAATAATTTCTTTCTAATAAATCATGAGCGCGTGATCTGAAGTGTCAGTTTCCAAAATTTCATCACATTATGACCCATACAACATCCTGCACAGGCCTCTGAGCTGGGGAAGTTTAATTTGGACAACCCTGTACATTGGGAACATTGGTAATAGTCTAAGAGCCAGCGACCGCCAGACCTGCGTCATAGTATAAAAGCTGAAACTTTCTCTGCGCATACCCCCCAACAGAGGTAGGAACAATCGGGGACTGTAAAGTAATTATGTGAAACCCATGGAACACCTTGCATATATGTATAGTTAATAATTAGCTCTAAGAAAACAGTACTTCATATGTTTTCTTTGATAAAAACTATGCAGCAGCTTGCCACTAACGGCGACTTTTCATTATTTGGCGATTTACACATGCTCACAACCTACTATAATTACTGCTCATGTAAGGTTCCCGGAAAACTGTTATCCATATTTTCATATACATAATCCTTTGCAGATCGGCATATTTAGCACAACGAATTATATTATCTCGCCGTGCTGGCAAATATTCAAAGCGTACTATAACTGCTATAATGGCATAGTTAATGCCACCAAATATTTCTACTGGTAGCAAATACTCCAGCTGGACCGAACCGGCATTAAAATAATCTGCATTTTAATTATTTTTATTTTCAAGATACAGTAGACTCTCTGAAATCCGCACACCTTGGGACCAAGGGGTTTGCAGATTATAGAATTTTGTGGATTTCAGATCATTGTTTTGTTTACATTTTTTCTTACTATAGTTATGAAGCAACAGGACATTTTTAATGGCTGAAATTAATTATACTGTCACACTTAGTTTAATTATTAAAGAATTTATTAAAATATGTGAAAAAAATTAATTTTATTTTACAAAACTTTTGCAGACTGAAATTTTTCTTGAAGAAGGCTTAAACTTTCATACTTTAATTTTATATTACTATTTTTTTAACTTTGCAAACATGGAATCAATTGTTGTTTGTTTTAGGGCTTTTGATTTGTGTTTAAATATTTTTTCCTGGAGTCTGTTTATTGTCATTATTTCTTGTGGTGATGCCAATGAATAATTTTGGATGAATTCTAAATATTTATAGCCTAAAGATAAGCCTTCTTCCAGAGAAATTTTTTGAAAATTTCTCTTTCTTTCAATAAAAAATGAAAATCAAAATAATACACATTTCGTTAACTGAGTGTGCGAGATTGTCTCTCAGAAACTTTTCTGTCAGCTAATCATGCTTTCATTTTACTGCTCAGACTTTGTTAGATGGGTTAAAAGAACAGTTTTAATTATATATATGCAAAAAATATGAAAAACATCATAAAATTTCTTTTAATTCTACAACTCAACTCACCCGTAATTTCCTAGTGTTACTTAACTGTTAACTGCAAATTTCACTGTTTACATAAAAAAATTATTGCGGATTATAGATGTACGGATTTCAGAGTGTCGACTGTATTGGTTTCTAACATTTTTGAACTAGTGGTTTAGATTCACCCTGCTTAAAAAGATACCATTTTGCCAGATCATATCTAATGCCAAAATGGCACTTTTAAAATCAGTTACAATTAGTTATTCTGATTTGAAAAACGAATAATCGCTAATTCTAAACTCTAGTGGTCTAAGCGAACTTACTATTTGAAAATTCTCAACTTTGTGTAACACACTTTTGAGTTATTTATTTCATATACTTTTTAATTTGGCATAAAATGGGTGTAATTCTACTTCATGTTTGTCAATTTCACGCGATTCTACATATTTGGAATTGCTTTGTTGCAAAGTAATAAATGATTTTATGCCAAATCTGGCAACCATTATGTTTTATTTTTTCAGTTTTTATTAATATCCTCTAAAATGATTCTATTTTCGAAATTTAAGTCAGCTTATCAGGTTCCTCGGAATTTTCCAAATCCGTGGACATGTCTCTCGAAATTCAAATCCGCACAGTTTAGGAGAAGCTAGACCAACAAGTTCTTGACAGCGGCGGCGATAGCGTCCGTTATTTTTTTTTAGAATAGAGAGATACCTTAATCAGAAATCTGATATGGTCACCACATGACTTTCTTGTACGTCTGTTATATTATAAATATTTTCGGTGCATTTCATTCATCTAAGCTTATTTTGTTTGAAAGACATAAAATACTGCAGTAATAATAAGGTTTAGGGATTTTTAGCCAAATACTTTCGATATCTCCAAAATAAATCAATTTGAAAGATTTGTTTTTGACAATTCATTGGTTGATACTTCACCAAAAGATGAAGACTTGAGATAGTTAGCGAGATTCTGGTCATTGCCAAAATGGTGATTCATCACGATGAATCACTATTTCGGCTATGGCTAGAGTCGTCAGTATCATTATGATGAATTTAAAGAATCCATAGACCTTAATGTATTTAATGTCTTAGGTAACCCTGTAAAGAATGACTGTAACTAAACCTGTAATATACAAAACCAATGTAGGAAATTTCTCCATTGCTCGAATACTTTTTTTCGAGGGTGTATCTTTAAAATTGTATTATAAAACATTAGAGCTTTTTTTGTGAATTGCAAAAGTAAAAATTGAATATAAAACATAAAAAAATTACGCTTTATGAAATAACGAAAATAGAATTATGTTTTCCATGACTTTGAGGTTGTCTGGCGGGGTTTTCCACGATACAAAAGTGTCTGGCAAGGGATAAAGTGACTTCTAGTATTGTGCCGAAGAACATATAAAAAAATCATGCTTTATGAAATGACGAAAATAGAATTACGTTTTCCATGACTTTGAGGTTGTCGTTGGGGTTTGCCACGATGCAAAAGTGTCTGGCAAGGGAATAAGTGATTTCTAGTACTGCGCCGAAGAACAAATAAAAAAAATCACGCTTTATGAAATGACGAAAATAGTCTGCAATTTTATACATCTTTGTCACCTGTTAGCTGCCAAAGCCACGATCATCCAAACTTTATAGTCGCTATTGTTCCTACCTCTGTTGGGGAGTATGCACAGAGAAAGTTTCAGCTTTTATACTATGACGTAGGTCTGGCCGCGGGCTCTTGCTCTATAATTTCTGACAAACTTTTACATTGGTTTCAAAAACAGAATATAGTGATGAGTAGTTGAAATGATAAGTGAAATATTAAGAATCAATGAAAGATTTATTTTTAAATTTAAATAATGAATTAAGTTTGAAGGGTGGGGGTGTATCAAGATAGCTCTGTAAAAATTTCTGAAAATGGCTTTTTTTATGATTTTTTATCCAGTTTCCCACTCATGATAGAAATTGAACTTGTGTTTCAAAAAATTAAGTCATCTTTTAACTATACCTGTTGTGTCTGCTTGGGGTACTATTAAATTATCTTCATCCTTAAAATATCTAATCTAAACCAGAAAATTAAACTAAATATCTCCAAAACATGTGATCATATAGATTTCCTAAATTAAGTACATTGCAATTATTATTTACAACTTAAATTGATGCAAAAACCCATTCAGGCACAACAGTGAAGAAATCAGACACTTTCATAAAATACACTCAAATAAAATATAATAATCCTGCTTTATTGAAAAAATTGTAAAGTTATTTAACTCGGACATACTCATTAGTACAAATATTTACACATGTGACTGAAGAATGCTAGTAACATATAATAAAATTCATTTTTTTAGCATCCTTCTATCTAAATCACCTTATTAAAAATATTATGTAGGTTAATACTTATTAAACATTTCTTTATCCAAATAGTCATACAACTCTCAAATTATTACTATTAATAACGTGATTATTTCACTCAAGTTAACTCTCACATCTAAACACTCACATTAAATAAATAGCACCTCATATCACTAAAATAACGTGGCTGACAAACAAGAAAAAATATTAGTTAAAGAAAAGTTAGTAGCATGCAAAAGAAAAACTTAGGAAAGAAAAACTAGAAATCGGCCGATTTGTCTTTAGTAGAAGTTGCAAAGAACCTTCTTAACTATTCATCAGTCCATCGTCAAACTAGGTTTCTTCTTAGATGCGCTGAGAGTCAGCTTTCGTCCAGTCAATTCCACGTGGTCTCTAGCGTCATCATCTGGAGAAGGTCAGAGCAGCAAATCTGAAGAGAGAGAGAGAGTGCCCGTCCCGTTTCTGTGCGCTTGCCGGTATTTATAGTGATCTCATACTGTTGCATGCAGACTGTGCCATAGGCGTAGAGTTATATGGGCCCGTGGGGCTCGAGCCCCCCCAATAAATTGTGAATAGGGGCTGAGCCCACCCAATAATTTACCACTAAATACAGAAAACTCATTTATACTAACATAAAAAAAGTATGTCACACATTTACAAACGTTTAAAAAAAACCTTTACTTGTACTTTTAAAAATTTTCTTCTTTTGATTTCAATCATGATTTAGTATTCATTGTGACACCACGTAACACACAATGTTACTATACGCTGCCCTCCTCTGGCTCCAAGCTCTGTTAATTAAACTCGATTATGCAATGTAAAGTATGAAATGAAAAAAAGTTCAGATGTGTCTAAAATGCACTATCTCATCGAAAATGTTTGTTTCTTTTCTTCCTTTGGATTTTTTGCTTTGCTTCTATTTTCAACTTGTAACATGGTAGGAAGATACTACCATGGATACTTACCTTATATAGGTGTAGAATTTTATGGACCCATAGAGCTCGAGCGACTCCCATAATTTACACTTATATATAGTAAGTCATAGCTGCCAACTACTACGGAATATAATTAACCACTAACCACTTTTTGTAAACAGTATATTTTTAACTATTTTTTTCAAAATAGTAACCAGGTCGCGCACGCAGCACAAAAATTTTGCTATATTTTAACCGAAAAATCATGTAGAAAAAGTTGTTGATTATATTCCATAGTAGTTGGCAGCTATGAGTAAGTTATATGTACGTGAATCAGCGGCGTAGCCAGAAATTTTTCATGGGGGATGGGGTTATGATCCCCCTAACACCCCCCTTTGGCTACGCCACTGACTTGAATATATGTGGTTGTAGGGCCCGGCCCCCCAATAATTTTGAAAACTTTACGCTTATGGACTGTGCTTGCTGTTGAATAATATCAAACACAGAGTAAATATTTTGTCAATACCATTTGTTCATCTTGTAACCACAGCCTCAAAAATTACATTATAAAGTACGATGTGTGTAACTTAGTAAACATCCATTAGCTACACATCTATTTGAATTTATTACCTGTTTTTAATTACTTACTTCTGGGGAACGTATCGTGAACAGCCGTAAAATTACTTGCTTCTCTTGAATCTGGCAACGGCAAAATCGTGGGAGCACATGTAGCTGCCGAGAGATTGTTACAACCCTACAAACTTCATAAACTGTTCCAATAATTATGTCAGCAAGTAGTATTTGTTGTAAATCAATTAAAAATTAGTAAAAGATTAGAAATGTTAATTTGTTTCAATGCTAATATATAGTATTTAAAGAAACTAAAAGATTGTTATAAAGAAAATATTGTCAGCCACTTTGCAAAATAATTTGTCAGCCACAAAAACACAAAAATTATTAATTACAAAAATTAATTATTATGATCATTATAGGTAGTTTTCAAAATACGTATAACCACCATAATAGAATTATATCAGGTATTTCATCATATCTTAGAAAAATATGTATCTGTCATTTAGCACGCAAATAATGACAAACACATGGATTCCTAAACTACAAATCCAACCGACACAAATTCCTCATAATGTCCCAACATACCCAAAAACTTAATTTCTCTGGGAAAATTATTATTTTAAATATAAAATTTAATTATTTTCATTTTTTTACAATTTAAAACTTTAAATACAAGAAAATCCGTTAATTTCCAACTTTGACTAAATGTTAATTTTCTTATACGACATAACATACCTGCTAATTTTTTTTTTTTTAAATTTTATGTTTCCAATTGGGAACATTGGCCTGTAAAAGGTTAAGAAGTATTCTGATACAAATAACCAGTTTAGGTGCAAATTTAAAAAAAGTTTTGAAGTCGATTGTACATTGTGGTGTGCAATCGGCATTTTTTGCTGGCGTGCCAGCCTAGATCTCGCTGGTGACGGTGTGGCATGGTGGCGCAGACCTTTAGAGGGGACCAAAACATTGTGTTTGCCTAAAAATTAGATGAGTTTTTGCAATTTTGAAAGGTAAGAAAAGCTTGGTGCCACCAAATTTTTGTTGATGCCACTAAATATTTGGATTGCATTTGCATACCTGCTCTAGACATAGGCATATCAGACCAAAAAAAAAAAAAAAAAAAACCATTTCCTATTGTCCTAAATCTTATTCCTTGGAGATTATCTCTGAATTATATCCGTCAAACATAGTTGCACATTAACACTGATGGAGACATGGTTCATCTGCTAAAATGACTCAAAATAACTGGTGTTTAAAATATAAAACAATAAAAAACTTCGTAAAATAACACCATAAAATTTACTTCAATGGCCAGACAGCTGTTTTAAGCAAAAACTTGTTTGCCCTTCTTCAGCGGCAAACACTGAACAAGGAAATGAAAAGAAAGTGAACAAAAACCAACAACAACAAAAAAAAAAAAGGCCATTTGCCCCCCCTTTTTATTTTTATTTTTTGTTTATTTTTCCTGTATTCTTTCCATTTTTCTATATTTTACCTTTTCATCTACCTTTCTTCCCCCCTCCCCTTTCCCCTTTTTTTCCTTTTGGTTCCTGTTTTGGCAACGACTTGTTCGTCGCTGGTTTCTGATTATTTCCTTTTCAATTGCCCATATGGCGTTTGTCACTGAATAAGGACAAACAGTACAGCTGTCTGGCTGTTGAAGTAAACTTTGTGGCGTTATTTTACAAAGTCTTTTATTATTTAATGGTTCATCTTGTTGCTAAGTCTATTGCAAAGAGCACTTTGAGCTCACTCTGTCAGCTGGTCTGGAATCTTCAAATTTTGATGCTGAAATAGAGGGAATTAAGCAAGCTTTATTAGTTCTATTTAATTTGAATACTCCTCTTCACCGTGCTATTTTTATTGCTGAACCTCAGGCTGCCCTTCTTTCTGTCTGCTCTTGCAGCACTGACCCCTTCTTACATATTCAGAAATCTAGTAGACTACTTAGCAATCTTATTCATTTTGGTTGGACTATTGCTTTTCAGTAGGACTTCAGTTATTGTGATGTTGATGGCAATGAAAAGGCTGACAAACTTGCAAAAAAGGGTTGTGATCTTTATAAACAAAATCCTCCAGTGACTTACCACTCAGCAGGAAAAATTATTGCTAACAACACTGCCCACAAAATTAAACACTTTCACAATGCCACTATGCTAATGGATAGAGTTGGAGCCACTTCCTGACGCATCCTGTTCCAATGGATATTCCACATTACATATTCACTGCCAATTTTTGTATAACTACATCACATGACTTTTTATTTAATCATCAAAACAGTATTTGGTAACTTCTCTTAAGTATCCTTTTTGTATGTCTGGGGACATCATGAATTTTAATCATCTTCTGACTTGGAAATTTTCTAAAGGACTATAGTTTTACTACTGACAGCTGGGAAAACAGAGCTTCTTTATGTAGGGCTGATAGAAGAGAGCTATGATTTCTTGACTGCCTCTCGACATGGGGGGGGGGGGGAGGTTTTAAAGTCAAGAATTGAGTAATAAATTATAAAGTTCTTTTTTTTTTTTTTTTTTTTTTTTTTTTCCATTTTTGAGACATTTTGACAATGCTCTTAACCTCACCAGTAGCCCCAACTTAACTCCCTATCATTTTCTTTGGGGCTTCACACTTTAAACAAACAAAGTTTTTTTTCTGTCTTTAACAACTGACATTAAACTGAAAATGAGGATAACTGCAGCCATTGAAACTGTAACAGCAGACATGCTGAAAAAAGTCTTGGAGAAATTTTGCTACAGAATAGATATTATTAATGTTTCTGGTCAAGGACGTACCCAGAAAAAAATTTCGGAGGGGGTCCAAACGGTGAAAAAGGCAGAATTTTTCACAAAAAGACGTCGTCATTCTTATTTTGTTAACAAAAACTGAAATTTCGGGGAGGGGTCCGGACCCCCTGGACCACCCCCCTGGGTACGTCCTTGTTTCTGGTGGTGCTCATATTGAACATTTATAATTTTATTCTGTGAGTAACTTTAGAATGTTTTGAGTTTCCCCCTTAATGTATGTACCCTCTGTAGTTTTGTAAATATTGCCCTTGAAATTTCGGATATTCATTTGTAATCACGCTGTATATAATACTAAGATATCTCCTAATCACAAAAATTGAAATAATATTTGATTTTTTAGCAAAAAATAATTAATTTAAAGCAGCTTTAAAATTTCTAGCACATTTCTAGATAAAATAAGAAAACAGAGGCTAAAGTGCAAAGCTGGAATATATTTTAAATAACAGATTCTTTTTATTTATTCTTTATTTTATATATTATTCTTCTTAAAAATCATACTTGTGAGATTTAATATATTTATGTATATTAATTAAAAACATTAAAAAGCCTTAAAAGCTCCGTAAAATAGTAAAAACACGCACCATGAGTGCTTTCGACAGCTTAGCCCGCTGTCATCATCAGAACTGAGCCGCTTGGCTCGTTCACCGCTTCTTCACCAAGGCTTGCCATGACTGCTTGATCTGCGCATGCGCCATGTCGTTGACAGCTCCCTCTTGTGTCATTATCTCCAACGCTTCCCTTCTTAAGCCATAATTGTGGTTATTGTAATTAGCTATTTTCTTGACATTTACGAAATCTATATCTATATTTTACTTTAACATTTATGTATACTTTGCTTGTACTTGTAAAAAAAAAAAAAAAAGAAAGAAAAAAAAAAAAAGAGCTATTAAATTGTTAATTTTCATGCAGAGTCAAAACCAAAATTGATGTTCATATCGGACTAAGTTTTAAAATAAATGCCTTTCTTGTACAGGGTTGTCCAAATTAAACTTCCCCAACTCAGAGGCCTGTGCAGGATGTTGTATGGGTCATAATGTGATGAAATTTTGAAAACAGACACTTCAGATCGCGCGCTCGTGATTTATTTAAAAAAAATTAATAGTACAAGAAGTTGCCGATAGGTGGCACTACAGATCAACAAGACGTTCTACAAATGTTCTATATATGTGCCTTGGTTCTCCATGACTACACCATGCGGCGATTGGCGTCCACTACTGCCAAAGCAACGTCTTGCATGTGTGCAGAATCCAGAACATGTTGTCCTCTACCTGCTAAAATTCCCAGCTGTCCAGTTCTTTCGAACTTCTTCATCATGTCTCGTAATGCGTGTGGTGCCATTGGTCCTCGGCATAAGTTCTTCAACCGACAGAATGCTCTTATCGTAGCAAAGGAGTTCTCGACATTCTGGTAGAAAAGTTTCACTAACAAAGCTTTGTCTTCCAAAGTCGCCATTGTGCATCAGCGAGCTGGAAACAACTGCCTGTGCAGTGCCCGTCTTCCACTTTTGTAGGGCTCATCTTTTGGATATGCTGCGCAGAAGCTTTATTTCTGCAAATCACATTGTTTCAATATGCAAATTATTAGTGTTACAGCGCCACTTATCGGCAACTTCTTGTACTAATAATTTTTTTTTAAAATAAACCACAAGCGTGTGATCTGAAGTGTCTGTTTTTAAAATTTCATCACATTATGACCCATACAACATACTGCCCAGGCCTCTGAGTTGGAGAAGATTAATTTGGACAACCCTGTACATCATTAATTTTTGATTCCATTTCATTACATATAGTTAGAAGGTTTAGTGATCTATAAACATTTGTCTCTTTCTTAAATCAGGGATTCTCCAGTCAAACAAATGCAAAGTATTTTTGTGAATTTCAAAAAATACTACATTTGAACAGATTAAAATAAAGGTACCTTTTCAATGAGTAAGTTGTGTAATCATTATCTGATCTTCGTATGAAATTAGTAAGTTTCCAAACAGGTTTTAGAAGGATTAAATTTAGTAATTAAATGTTATCAGTGCTGTTTTTATAACTTAAACAGTGTTTAAAAAGAGAATGGTTGTGACATCTAGGCTTTTGATGTGATAGTCAACAAAAGAATTAGACTAAGTGTTAGACTGAGTTGAAAACAATCAGTTGACTGACCTAGTTGCCAATTTTGTTAGGTTTTAAGGCATACTTATTTGCTATAACAATAAAGCAAAATTATACCACAAAATAAACACCCATATAATTCATGGACAAGTTAATTAATTCATAATCAAGATCACTCTCTTTTAGCTAAACGTCAATTGAAACATAGCATATTATTAAACTATTTGCATTACACTACCTTCGTTTATTGAATCCACAATTGCAGAAAGTAAATTAGTATGTGGGGTTTGAGGTTTCCCAGTAATAGAATGCTGATCTTCAAGAAACAGTTGAATATTATGACCAGCTTGCAAACAGTTTACAAGATACTAAAATGCAAAATACATCTAAAGTTAATAAATATTCAAAAAAATTATGTTTGGGGTATGCATAATTTTATAAATTAGAAATAATACAAACACAGATTTGAAAACACATCTACAGTAAAATCTTGTTATGATAAGCTTTACTTTTATGAATATTTTTGAATCCCACTGGTTGTGACATTGTTATCATAACCAATGGGATTCTGGTTGCTTTTCTGATGTGCTAAACCGTGCCGGCTTGGCATGTATATAAGCTGTATGCCTCATGTCAAGGTCATAGTGAGAAAACGGAAAGGATATACCTCGCGAGTGCGATGGTTTTGTTTTCTAAATTGTTTTAAAATGCTAGTATTCTTTCCTCTTATGAGGATAGCTATTTTTCATTAAATATGTTATCTAAATTGCTTTAAACTTCTAATCATCAAATTTATAAATACTTTTTCTTCTCACTAAAATTAAAATCTAAATTTAATTATGGGTCGCATAAAATGCTGTTCAATAATATTTTTAGAACTTGATGGTCTGTTTAGTTAAGACTTCTAAATTGTCAAAGGACTATCTTAATGTTTGAATTTTTGATATTGGATCCAATGATCCTTTTTGTATTTTTCTGGATGTAATGATGAATTTTTTTTTGTAAGTGTATCATTTAAATGTTCAAAAAAAAAAAAAAAAATAAAGGCTGTTGCTAGCCTCACACAGCAAACTTGAATTTATTTATCAATTCCACAGCAGGATTTTCTATTTCAGCATAAAGATTCTGAATACAGCAATTTGGTAAAGCAGCAGTCCCATTTTGGACATTAGGGTAGATCCATCCTATGAAATTCCAACACATACATACATCTCATTAGTATATTACGCTACTATTAAGGTGGATAATCAAATGACACAAGAACTTTGAGTAAGAAAAGACACAACATGATGTTATTTTAAAAAAAGGTTTATTTATTTTAATTTAAGATCAAATTAAATAAATACCACAGATAAACATTGATGTTCTGTCTTGCGTTTGGATCAACATTCACATGCACAAATATTTTCAAATTTCTTTTATAATCAATCAGTGGAGTCGTCATCTAGTGGTGTTAAGCACCAGGTGGATGCTATCTTTTCAGAGACTTGGCTCCCTTTTCACAGTATATTCCCCCGAAAATGTTAGCAATATTTTATTGGACAACGAACTGTGCACGTCATTGGAAGAGATTCTCAATCTCCACTGCATCTATTTTGGAACAATTATCTCCACTGCATCTATTTTGGAACAATTTTCTTTATGACCAAAAGATGGCAGCAGCAAGAATCTTGTATAAAAGAAGGTTTCTCAGCGAAACCAAACAGAAAAATAATAAAATTATTTTATAAGCAGTTTCTTTGCAAAAAAGATTATTCTACAGCAAAAAATCGATAAAATTAGGTTTTAAATAAGTTGAATTTAAGTTCAAAACTCTTCACATTTTTCAGAAACTGTCTACTCATCTGCACATCTTGTACAGACTGAAGGCCTCGCCCCTGACTGTATTTTCAGGATTTTGGGAGAAATTAGGTGGTTCTTCTTGAGTCATACAAATAAATTTTATTATTGAAAATTTATCTTAATTTTGTTTGTATTATATGCATATGAAGTGTGAAATAAGTTTCTTTTTTGGATAAGACTTAGACAGTAATAGCAATTTGCTGACTTAACATGGGTCCAATTTCGGATATCAAAAGGTTCAACAGTAAGTTCAACAGTAAAATTGCTCCAACATTAAATAAGTATTTATTTTGTAAAATTGAAAATGTTAAAATTAAAGTGGAGCCACTGCCTCACAGGATAAAAATTGTATATAAATGGGGCACTACAATTTGGACATTTAAAACATAAGCACTGTGATGTTTCTTCCTGAAATTATATTAATTGTTAAAAAGCATGTGCATAACATTAATTAGGGTTAAAAATTTTACAAATGTAAATATCTAAAAATACAGATACTCTAATGATGAAAATGTTTTAAAATACCAGGCTATATCAGTTAAAAATATGATTTTTTTTATGTAGCAATAATCTTTCTTAAACCTATAGGAATTAAACTTTACACTATTTTATGTCTGCAAAAACGTTATAACTTTTTACTAATGCATCTTTTTATACATTTATTTTTTTAATTCATCCAGTTGCAACATTAAAAACTTACACTTTTAATTACAGCATCATAGAGAGGATCTGCTTCGGATTTTCCTACAATTGCATTTCTTGCAATGAAAATGGCACCTAAAGTTTGAAAAAAGTACCTGGAAAGAAATTCAAACTATATCAAAGTTTAAAACATACATTATTGCATAAAATATGCCAGTTTTGGATTAAACAATATAGCAGAAGTAGCAAATGCTACGGGGCCCCATGCTTGTAGTTTGAAAGTTTTCATCCTCCCCCTTAGATCTAGCTTTTTTTAAGCAAAAGATAAATATCATAACTCTTTCTTTCTTTTTTTTGATAACAAAGGGCCAAGGCCCCTAGACTTGCTACGCTCACGTTTTGTATGAGGCATTCGGCCTCTTATAAGGCCTATTCGTAATAAAGGCATAATTTCAACACATGAAACCCAAAGGTTGGATCAGATAATGTTACTAAGCTGCACATTGCTTGGTTCTTGCCCGCTTCCTTGGAACATAAAAATTTAATTTACACTATTTTGAATTATGCGAAACCCATCGCACCTTACATATTAGCTCATTATGGCAATTTTTCATAATTTAGCGGCTTGCACAGAGGCGTAGCCAAGGGGGGGTTAGGGGGGTCATAACCTCCCCCATGAGGAATTTTTTGCCATACAAAATGTATATTCTTCACTACGTTGTCACACCCACGTATACATATATATGAGTTGTAGTAGTCGTAACCCGCCCCCCATGAAAAATTTCTGGCTACGCCCCTGGGCTTGCATATATGTATAGTTAATTATTAGCTCTAAGAAAACAGTATGTGTAACGTGAAATTCGGAAAATGGAATTGTCACGTACAGCCCGGATACGTAAAGTGGAAGATCACTGCATTGTGTGCTAAAAGTGATTTGATTTTAGGAACACATTTGTGGAGAACAGAATAAAACAAACAAGTTATGAGATTTAAACAACGGGAGGCGATCTGTACGAAAAAGGTTCGAAGTACAAAAAAGGACTTACCCCTTCTGGGTGGATCACTCGTGTGCTGGAAACAATCAGACACACATTCAGAAACAATATGAGGACACGTGACTCGGACTTAAATTGCAACCCACAACTTTATTTTTACACAAATACAATTACACCTTATTTTGGCTATTTAATGCTAGAGATCTCCATCTCCAAAAGACTAACTCCAAAAGACTCCAAAAGACTAAGTTAAATATCATCCTAGTTTACTAACGCGATGCACATGATAATAATGTTTAGTTCATTTTAGTTAAACCGTGGCCGGATCCAGTTGGATTTCTAAAAACGCCCAAAAAGGACAATGTTGCTGAGCCTAATCAACGGGGGACTCCAGGACCCACGTGAAGACAAAAAGGGGGCAATGCCGAAGCATCAATGAGGAACCGGCGGTCGTAGAAAAAATGAATATGTGTGTGTGGAAAAAAACTCGTGCGAGCTTATATATACCTTTCCAGCAACCCCCCATTCCTAGAGCACGCCAATGCCGCCAAGCAGCATCGGTGCGTGATAGGATTCGAGAGGCGCCGCAGGGGGAAGCCGTCATATCATCGGATGAGCGCCGCCGATCGCCATAGCCGTCGAGCTGGTTCTTGGCGTACATCTCCATGGTTGGCGGGAGAAAACAGCAGGGGAAAAAGAAGATTGCACATAGTGGTTATTGCCGTACCTTGGAATGTTTCCACGTGGTCCCGGGAGTCATGTTGATTATTTGAAATATTCTAATGAATATAGAGTACTTACTATGTTTCAATTGCAACCAACTTGGGCCAGACCACGCCATAGATATTTAAATATCAAAAGGATTAATTAACAAGTTAGAGTTTAAATATTTACAGGGGCTTTCAGTCACATGAAAACATGTGGTCATATTTATGCCACATGATCTCCCCCTTGATATGAATGACAAAAAAAATTTTACTCCAGGGAAAACCAATGAGTGGAGACCTCCTTCACATCACATACGATCTTGTACATTAGAAATTCACCATTTCATAACATTTTTCTTTCAGTTTTCCAATAAAATACCTTACATTCATTTTCACTTGGCCAAAACACATTCAAAATTCATTATATTTAGTACTTATCATAAAACAGCATTTTACCATTCATGCATCATGGCGACTTACAAAAGAACTCATCACACTAATACTAAATCAAGTGATAGAAAAAAAACTTTGGGCCACTATTTCATTTGCACATTAAGCAACCTTCTAAGATCACAAAAGGAAACAAAAAAACTGTTCAAAATGTTCATGATTAAAAAAAATTGACACACCCAACAAGTTTGACAGTACAGTCCACTCACATCATTTCATCAACAAGACATATTCAATTATTGTGTACACATAAAGAACAAAATGAAAGCGCTTATTATAACCTATTTATATACATATACCAAAACAAACTATTTTGTGGATCCACACTCAGTGGCATACTGCAAGATCCCCCCCCCCCCCCGCAGAAATTTGTGAGGAGGCCCCCTTCACTATTTGTTTCCATTTATGCATATCTCCACTGTAGTGCATAATACACACATGCGATGCACTTGAAATATTTCTTTTTCTTTTTTTTTTGTTAGTCTTCATCATGTAAGTAATAAAGTTATTGTTATATTTTATAAAAATTAGGGCGACTTTTATTTATTATACAGAATTATTTAAAAATTAAAATATTTAATGCTGAATGCAAGATTGAACGATTCTTAAATACATCGATTATTTAAATATGAGTATACAAATGTAAAAGACTTCATATCATTTATGTACTTGGCTAATTGCTGTATATGCTTACTGAGAATAACACAATTACATACACTCAAACTATATTAAAAGTTGCATTATTAAATATTATATTGTAGTAGAACATGCAATTATAATTACCTGAGATATAGGCACTAAAGGGTATTACACATGTGAAGGGATAATTTTAAATGAAATATGTACCACAATAAATATGCTATATACATATACACATAACTACGTAAATCGTTTTTGCCTCCTAGCATTTTTTTGGGCAAAGTCGTCTACCAGCGAGTCAGTGTCCAGTCGTCTGGCTCTGTCCTGTTTGATGCTTATTATGCTCAGGGCTGATAATCTTTCTTGTGCAATCAAACTTCAAAGAAAGTTCTTGATAATTTTCAGCTTTGAAAAGGACCTTTCTGCTGCCAAAACTGTAACAGGAAGCGTTAAAAAAAGTCTTAACGCTATTCCAACATCAGGAACACTGGGAAGTAGGGCATGATTTTTTATTATTAATAACTCGGCTAAATCCCTTATTGATCCATCTTTAATTTTGAAAATGTTCTTTCACAGAACGGTCCATATTAAAATTAGCTGCTGAGGAAATTCAGGTGAAAGATCATCAGAATATTGTTTAGCTAAGTTTTCAGCTGATTTATACAATTCATTGTCACTTTTATTTAGCATATATATGGGATATAAAAATTCAAATTTTCCAACGGTTTCGTTCATGCTTTAAAAGCGATTTTTTAACTGGCTTATGATGATGTCGATATTGGTATAAAAAATGTTTATCTGGAAAATCTTCTCAGGATCATTGAGACGTTGGTCTTCACTGAGCTCGGCGAAAAAATTTTTATTGCGAGTTTTCCTTTTATTTCTCAATCGACATTCAGTTCCCCAAGTTTTAGCCATAGTTTCGGAAGTTTTTTTCACTTCAGAAAATTCATTTCTAAAACTTTGCAATTGCTCTGCAGCTTCACCTAATAATTTAGTAGCTTTACATAGGCTTTATTCGGATGACTGTAGGGATTTGGATACCAAATTAGGCATCTGCATTATTTTTGATTGAATAACGATGTGTAAAATGCACTCATAGGATTCCATATACTTTTTTAAAGCATTTCTTCATTTCTTTCATTATGTCTGAATATCGGAATCATACCGCTATGAGTGCATCTTGTCTCTATGACCACCTTGTTGGACATAATTTCTTTAACGTGGGGGCAGTCTTTTCTGAAGTTTGCAAGATTTCCCATCTTTTAACACTATTGCTGAAAAACACATACAGTCTTTGAATACAGCTTGTAAAATTCTACTATTTCTGGAATTTTAACTGAGTCATTTAGAACTAAATTTAAATTATGAGCTGAACAATGAATAAAACTAGCATTTTTTTCGATTTTTCGGATTCTTTGCTGGAGACCAGAATAAATTCCGCTCATGATTGAGGCTCCATCATAGCCTTGTCCTCTACACTTATTTATAGAAATATTCTTGTTTTTTAAAGTATCAAGAATTTTTTCTATTAAACCTTCAGTACTGCCATCTGAAATTTGTAGAAATCCCAGAAAACTTTCATGTATTTTTAAATCTATTGGCACTCCGTTGATATCACTAGCAACTGTGATATAACGAAAAACAAAACTCAGTTGCTCTTGTTTTGTAAAATCTTGAGTAGTATCCAACACAAGGGAATAGAAAGATGATTTTGAAATTTCCGAAATTATTTCATTTTCTATCTTATTTGCTATCATAGTAATTAATTTGTTTTGAATTTTAGGACACAAGTAAGTCAGTTTGTTAGTTCTTCCGGTGTCTTTATTTAACAATTTTGCGAGAACAACATCGTATTTGGATAATAAATTGATGATAGCCAAAAAATTACCGCTGTGTGTCTCACCCAGGTGTTCACGGTGCCCTCTAAAGACTAAATTAGAAGAAGCCAACGTAAGAGTTACATCGATGATTCTTTTCAAAATTTCTTTCCAGAAATTAACTTTTTTCAGTTCGCTGTCTAGTTGTAAATCAATACTGGAATTGTTTTTTCTTGATGCGAATGTTATACACGCTTGCAAGTGGCAGTGTGAATGTTCGTGCTCCTTGATTTTTTTCGACAATCCTTGCCAGTCACACAACCCTTTTGCCCATGCTGGATTGTAGTGGGCAGAATCTCTCTGAGCAAATAACCAGCAAGGTTCGCAATAAGCTACATTTAATTGCTTGGAATAGCACAGCCATGTTCGAGAAATTTTTTCTCCATCGGATGTTGTTTTATAATAATATTCTGAGAAACATCTGTTTTTACTGTCTCGCGGGAAAGGCCCTTAGGTCTACAGGAAACACCATAACTAATAATACTCTGCTTCAAATTATCATTGGTAATATCAGTTGGATAAAATCCATGGTCTGTCGGATTTTCTAAATTTAAATCCAGAGTAATGCTTTCTGTAGGCTGCACAGTAACTTTACAGTCACTGTTGACAAAATCTGTGCTGCAGTCTTTAAAATCTTCCGCAAAACTTTCAACTGATTTTTTTCCCTGTATTTCACCTCTCTCAATATCATTGTTTAAAGCCTTTATAAAATCCTCTGACTGATGTTTACTATCCAAGAAAACTTCTGCTTCCAATACATTTTCAGCAGTGGATGCTTTTTTAAAAAAGGCAGAAACTTTTGGCAGTTTTGTAAAATTTTCTTCCTCTAATTTCTTTCTTTTTCTTTTTTCAGAACCGCTAGCATATTTCTGTTTACTTGACATATTGATCAACAAAATTACCAGAACTAAAAATAACATGCCGAACAAGAAGTAAACTAACTCTGAGGAACAGCAGTACAGTAAAATGACTAAGATAAAGGGATGATTGCGATTTCATTCCTAGAGAGGGGTCGCTCATTGAAAGGTTACTACGTGCTACTGCTGAATTGGCTACAGTTTCTTTCGCCAAGTGGAGAGAATTTCTGTTGGTCATCCGGTCTCCCACAACCCAGAGTGAAAGCGAATAAAAGGGCACACCTGCTCCGCTTGCCCCGCACGCTCATTTTTTTTCATCGTGCTAGAAATTTCCTGTATCTGCGATAAGCCGCCAATTACGGCTACCTCATTTTACCCCGAAGGAAAACCTGTTGCCGAATTTCCTCAGTGGACTCGACTAAATTCACGTAGGACTAGTACAGTATTCATTCTAGGAACAAGGAGGGTGAAAAACCAATAGAACGACAGCTAGCTGGGAACGTCCAACATCTTGCGTCCATGTATCACATTACAGGTTTTCTTCGGACAGTCACAGAAAGAAGGGCGAGAAATTCCTACTACTTGGTGACATCTGTGCTCGGTGATGGGGGTGGGAATACCCAGGGGCTAATGACAACAGCCATATGTTGCTTACTGTCCTTTGGGGTTGTACAATTTCTCAGTAAGCTAGCTTTTTTCCTCTTTAAATAAAAAAATCTAAATTTTATTTTTAAAGCACAGTGAACCTTTAGAGGCCCCCTTCAGCTTGAGGCCCCCCCGCACTGCGGGGGCCTACGGTACGCCACTGTCCACACTATATGTTACTTTGAAAAGAACTATGAAGTACTCGAGATTATTTACCTATACACAATTACTCTCACTTTATACACCTTATTTTCTTTGAGACCAAAGGGATATTGAATTTTAATTTTATTCATAGGAATCATTATTTGTCGTCATATGACGTTACAAAACGTTACTTTAAAAAAAAATAAACTCCTGTGAGGAGAACAAACTTTCGCCCAAGCAAAAAAAGGAAAACAATTGTAATACAAGAGGATAAAATACTGTCAAGTAGTTAATTACAATGAATCATGTGGATATCTCTCCTTAGATCAAGTACACCGTCGGTAAAAACACAAAATGGCACAACCACGTGCGCAAACGCCAATGAGGAACCGGCGGTTGTAGAAAAAATGAATATGTGTGTGTGGAAAAAAAACTCGTGGGAGCTTATATATACCTTTCCAGCAAACCCCTATTCCTAGAGCACGCCAATGCCGCCAAGCAGCGTCGGTGCATGATAGGATTCGAGAGGTGCCGCAGGGGGAAGCCGTCATATCATCGGATGAGCGCCGCCGATCGCCATAGCCGTCGAGCTGGTTCTTGGCGTACATCTCCATGGTTGGCGGGAGAAAACAGCAGGCGAAAAAGAAGATTGCACATAGTGGTTATTGCCGTACCTTGGAATGTTTCCACGTGGTCCCGGGAGTCATGTTGATTATTTGAAATATTCTAATGAATATAGAGTACTTACTATGTTTTAATTGCAACCAACTTGGGCCAGATCACGCCATAGATATTTAAATATCAAAAGGATTAATTAACAAGTTAGAGTTTAAATATTTACAGGAGCTTTCAGTCACACGAAATATTGTGGTCATATTTATGCCACAGTATGTTATCTTTGATAAAAACTACGGAACCGCTAGGATAGCTTGCCATCAATGGCAACTTTTTGTTATTTGGCAATTTACATACGCTCACAACCTATAATTACTGCTCATGTAAGGTTACCAGGGAAAACCGTTATCCATATTTTCGTATACATAATCCTTTTCAGATTGGCGTATTTAGCACCACGAATTATATCATCTCACCGCACTGGCAAATATTCAAAGTGTACTATAACTGCTATGGCATAGTTGATGCCGCCAAATATTTCTACTGGTAGCAAATAGTCCAGCTGAACCGAACTGGCTTTAAAATAATATGCATTTTAATTATTTTTCATTTTTAAGATACTGGGTTCTAACATTTCGGAATTTGCGGTTTAGATTAACCCTGCTTGGAGAGATACCATTTTGCAAGCTTGTACCTAATGCCAAGATGATGCTTTTAAAATCAGTTACAATTACTTTTAAAATTTAAATATGGAAATACCTTAGTAATTAATTAAAAACATTAAAAAGCCTTAAAATCTCCGTAAAATAGTAAAAACACGCACCATGAGCGCTTTCGACAGCTTATCCCGCTGTCATCATCAGAACTGAGTCGCTTGGCTCGTTCACCGCTTCTTCACCAAGGCTTGCCATGACTGTGTTTGAGCTAAATAATTTTTATTAAACTAAATATATTTAACTGAATTCAAATTTAAGATGCTAAAAATTTATTTTGCCCAATTGTTTTCCCCTGCCCTTGCATCAGCCATCTATTTCATAAAGTTTTTTTTTCATGTGCCAATTAGGCTTAAGTTTTGTTTATGTTATTCACCCATGCAGAGTTGCCAACCTGGCAAAGTGAAAAATCAGGAGATTTTATTCTAAAAATCAGGAGACTTTATTCTAAAAATCAGGAGACTTGTTTTCGATTAAAAAACTCAATTTTAAAAGATCAGGGTTATATCAGCTGAAACTACATTTTGGAGAGAGAGAGAGAAAAGCATCTTTGGTGCTGTTTGTTGCCAGATATAGATATTTTTGGAACACACAAAAAAAAAAATCAATTTTGGGTCATGTCTTCTATTAGGTAGTCAGTAGCTTGTAAAATATTTAGCAACATGAAAAATGTTAAGTTGGAAAGTCGAAAAATAATCATTTTTAAGAGTGATGGAAAAAGATAGAAATTTCAATGCTTTAGAACATGAAGCTGCACCTCTTTCACTATTATACATTTGTCAGTAAAGTCTGAACTTTATGATGTCACACATGCATGCGTGGGTTCCTGGAACTAGTTTGATTGCAGGAAAGGGGAAAATGCTGAGAAGGGTTCCTTGCCACGACAAAACTTATAAAAAGATTTCAATTTCAAAAAATTGCATTATTCATGTGATAAATGATAAAAATCAGGAGAAAATGAGCAAATAATCAAAAATCAGGAGAAATGTATCGTAAATCAGGTTGGCAGGAGATCAATGAAAAATCAGGAATCTCCTGCCTAAATCAGGAGAGTTGGCAACTCTGCCCATGGGTTAAACCTATCTTAATTGCATTAAAGTTCAACTAAAAGTAATGAATATCAGTTTAAAAATAAAATTCAAATGGTTTTAAACTTCTTTATAACCCTAAATAGTAGTATCTCTAATAAGTTAAAAATGTAAACAAACAAAAAATAAAACCCCTAATTCTTATTGAAAAAAAAAAAAATTAAATAAATAAAATTGAAATAATATACTTTTTATTCATTGAAGACCCAAGACAACTTCAAAGTAAAATTTAAAAACCTAAGCTCAATATTTAATAAAGTTGTTGTGTTTAGTTGTTGACTACTGCTGCTGGATGGAAATAGCCTCTTAACTATGGCCCAGTAGTTTAATGATGTCATGCTTCCTGAAAATTAAGGGTCTTCCTTTTGACAAATAGATGCTTAGGTTCTCTAAAGAATCATGGGGGTAAGAGAATTAGTTCTGGTTAGGGTAGGACTTTTAACTAATGTTTAAACCATGGATGAAGAGTGAAAAGCCTGAAGTGAAAGGCAATTTTCAGAGGTTGTTTTCAATATGCAAATTTATTGAACCTTTATTTTATGCAAATGTTGCATACTTTTTTTATTCTGTAACTGTAAAATTAACCTGTTTTATATAGTATATAAAGTGTCTGCTTTATGAGAAAACACACAGGCCAGGCTGCTGATACAGCTAGAAGGTTGCCCTAGTCATGGGAAGGGCATGTTGTATTTATGCCAGATATTTTATAAAAGGCTTGCATTGGAACTGGAAATTTTTCCATTTAAATTTATTGCAGATGGCCTGGTTTATCTTAAAATCTGAAATTGTATTTTAAATTTTTTTGTTTTGTAAGTGTTCTTTTTGTGCAATATTTAAATAAATTTAAGTAGAGAAAATATAAAGTGTCGTCAATTTTTAAAGCCTTCACCTCTAGTGGTACAACTCAAACAGTGGGTCATTTTCATGACATACTTGGCATTTCATCCACGGACCCAACCGTGATAGCCCCGAGCGTGGTTTTGCTCAGCCACCTGTGGTGAAGAAGACTTAAGAAATATTGTTTCTACTAGTGAACCCATAGGAACTGTAATGGCCTTTCCAAAGCTAAACCGGGATAATTACAAGCTATGGAAATATAGTATCAATATGTACCTAGCAGGCCAAGATCTGTCAGAATATTGTTCAGAGTCTCTAGTGGAGGAAGTCAACAAAGCAGCCAAGGATGTATCTGGCACCACTTCAGAAGTTAAGGATTTGAAGAAGGAAAAGAAAGCTTTGGCCATCATCTGCCTTAGTATAGAAGAAAACTTAAAAAGCCTGCTTTATGAAGCCAAAACTCCAGCTGAAGCATGGACGCTGTTAAAATCGGCATTTGAGCCCTGTAGTCGAGCTAGAATAGCTGCTCTTAGAAGAACTTTCTTTCAAATTCAGTATGAAAAGTCTGACGGCATGGACAATTACATTGGTAAAGTTTTGGAAGCTGCGAAAGACCTAAAATTGGCAGGGAAGGATATTGCTGATGATGAAATCGCTTTCCAGCTGTTGGACAATCTGCCAAATAGCTATGAAAATTTAGTCGTCCAACTGTACAGGCTACCTGATAAAGAATTTACAACTTCAGAAATTAGAAAACAGCTGCTGGCCGAAGCTGATCGTCAAAAGTGCAAGGTAACGGAGACTGTTAATCATCAAGCTCTGGTCTCTGTGAAAAAGAGGAATACCTGGTCCAGAAAAGAAATAATATGCCACCAGTGTGGGAAGCCTGGGCATTTAAAGAGGAGTTGTTTTCAACTAAAGAATCGACCACCCCAGAAAAAGGACTTTCAACAAAGGAAATTCTGAAACAAGCTTATTCATCAGGGTCCCCAAAAGCAGACTGAAGGAGACAAGCAAGCACATTTTGCAGCCCTCCTAAGTGAATCGCCCTCTTTAGAAGTTGTGTTAGACAGTGCTGCTACATGTCATTTTATCACTAGAGGAAATGCATTCCAGAACCTCGAGCCTATGAACAGCAGTGCCACAACAGCAGAAGGATCCACAAGAATACTGGGAGTTGGTGATGTTAGTCTTCAAATCCCTTCAGGTACTGTTACTTACAAGTTGATTTAAAAAAATGCTTATTATGCACCTGATATGTGCAAAAATTTGGTTTCAGTCAGATGTTTATGTGAAGAGGGTTTTAAAGTGAATTTTTCTAATGATAAAGGAAGTGTCTGTAATGAAAAGGGTGAGGTTGTGTTTTTTGCCCCTCTCAAGGACAGATTTTATTCAATTTTAACAAGTTATATAAATAATGATTCAGCAGATGGAGCTTTTATTACAAATAAAAATTTAATGTTATGGCATTCTCGATTTGGCCATTATAATAGTAAAACTCTTGTGGAATTTTCAAAATCTTCAAATGTTATTGGTTTAAATAAATTAGAAAGTAAGGCTGAGGAATGTGAATTTTGCAACCTTGCCAAGAGCACTAGAGCGAGTCACCCAGAAATGGATAGGATCCAAACTTCTGAAATTCTTGAACTTTTACATTTGGACCTTTGGGGCCCTTCCCCTGTCCCTTCTTTGGGTAATGCTAGATATTTTATGTCTATAGTAGATGATTTCTCAAGATATTCATTTGTGTACACCCTTCAAACAAAAGATAAAGCTTTAAAATTTTTTAAACAGTATAAATCCTTTGTAGAAAAACAGAAAGGTAAGAAGATAAAAGCAATTAGAACCGACCAGGGAGGAGAGTTTATCTCAAATGAATTCGAGGAATTTTTAAGAGAGCAGGGAATAAGGCATGAAAAAACTAACCCATATTCGCCCCCAAATGAACGGCGTTGCCGAGAGGCTTAACAGAAGTTTATTGGATGGTGTTCGTTCTGTATTATTCCAAACTGAATTGCCCCATTCACTTTGGGCAGAATTAGTGTTAACACAGAATTATCTTAAAAATAGATTCCCACATAAAAAGTTAAATGGTAAAGCCCCTCTAAATATTTGGATAAATAAAACATTCTCAGTGAAAGACTTAAAAATTATAGATAGTAAAGTTTTTGCCCATATTCCTAAACATAAAAGCAAATTTGATAAAAGAGCCCAGAAGGGAATTTTGATAGGGTATGCTTCCAGCACAAAGAGATACAGAATATGGTACCCGGGGACAACTTCAGTTGAAGAAACTAAGCATTTAAAAATAAATGAAAATGATCTCAAATTTGAAACAGAAAACAAAGATTTTAGTACAGTTGATATAAATTTATTTAATGATTTTAAAAACTTTGATAATGATTCACTGAATTTACCTAGTCATGATTCAACCCAATTATCACCTCCTAAAATTGATTGGAAGAGGTAGAAATACCAAGAAGGAGGGGGAAAACAAAAGGCCGTATAGATATTTATTACTATCCAGAAAAAGGGGTCAGGCTGCGAAGTAAAAAAGAAGTAGAAGAATATTGTAAGGAAAGGGACATACCGTATGACCCCAAAGACTTTAGTTGGACACCCCAAAGGAAAGTAACATTCAGTGATAGTAGTGTGGATGAGGATGAATCTGAGGAAACTAAATCTGAAGGCGAAGCACTTTGTGCAGATATAAAAATTCCAAAAACTTTTAAGGAATCCCAGGGTCTACCAGAAAAACAAAAATGGCAAGAGGCCATGAAAACAGAAATAGAGACTTTAAAGAAAAGGGAAGTTTTTGAGCTAGTTCCCAGACCTGACCAAGCTAGAGTATTGGGCAGCAAGTGGGTCTTTACAGTTAAAGAAAGTGAGTCGCAAAAGGTTAAAATCTTTAAAGCGCGCCTTGTAGCTCAGGGATTCCGACAAATAGGAGGGATAAATTATTTTGACACTTTTTCACCTGTAATTTCATTTTCCCTGGTCAGGGTTTTCTTTGTCATTTTTAGTATATACAAAAATTGGATAACTTTACATTTGGACATAAAGTGTGCATATCTTTATGCACCACTAAATGAATTGATTTACATTGAGCAGCCTGAAGGATTCCTTGAGAGAGGTAAAGAATCTTATGTAATGAAATTGGTTAAAGCCCTTTATGGGCTTCATCAAGCAGGTAGAGAATGGTTTTTAGAATTAGACAGTACGTTCAAAGAATTGGGTTTAATAAAAATGGGTAGTTGTAACTGCTTATACATGAATAAATTTAAAGTAATTCTACTAGTATATGTAGATGATTTTACAATCTTTACTGAAAATAACAAAATTTTAAATGAAGTGGTAAATCTCATTAAATCAAAATTTGAAATTAAAATTCTAGGAAAAATTAAAAACTTTTTGGGTGTTGAATTTGAAGAAGTAAATGGACGGGTTCTTATGCACCAACAAAAATATATTGAAAAATTAACAGAAGTTTTTAAAGATATCCCCAGGGTTAAATGCAAATTACCGCTTTCCCCAGGTGCAATGTTAAATAAAACTTCTGAAGCAGTAAACATTGATGTTCCTTATCGAGAATTAGTTGGCTGCCTCTTGTACCTTGCTCCAAGAATCCGACCTGATATTCAATACTCTGTAATAGCTCTGTCCCAATTTTCAAGTGCACCCTCGTGGACACATTGGAAATACTTGTGTCAAATTTTCCAACATGTAGTTAATACTAAACATTTTTCAATAAATTTATCTAGAATTTCAAACAATCATTTAAAAGTGTATTCAGATGCCAGTTGGGCTTCAGACTTAATCAGCAGAAAATCAATTAGTGGTTATGTTCTCCTGCTTGATGAAGTACCAGCCATTTGGAATTCGTCCAAACAAAAATGCACTGCCCTATCTAGTATGGAGGCAGAATACATTGCTTTGTCAGATGCTATTAAAGAAATGTGTTGGTTACTAAGAATATTGGATGAATTAAAAGTCTTAAATTTAAAAATGGAAAAACCACTTGTTTACTGTGACAACCAAAGTACTCTGTTTTTTTTCAAAAAATAATGTAGAAAATTCAAGAACAAAATATATTGATACAAGGACTTTTTATGTGAAAGAAAATTTAGACTAATTTCAACTTAAACATGTGTCAGGAAAGGCTAATGTGGCTGACATTTTTACAAAGGCTTTGCCCTTTGATGTGTTTTCATTCTATTGTGAATGGTTATTTGGCTAATGCAGGGCCTGGGGAAAGGGGGGCATTTTGTTGGAGCTAAATAATTTTTATTAAACTAAATATATTTAACTGAATTCAAATTTAAGATGCTAAAAATTTATTTTGCCCAATTGTTTTCCCCTGGCCTTGCATCAGCCATCTATTTCATAAAGTTTTTTTTTTCATGTGCCAATTAGGCTTAAGTGTATGTTATTCACCCATGGGTTAAACCTATCTTAATTGTATTAAAGTTCAACTAAAAGTAATTAATATCAGTTTAAAAATAAAATTCAAATGGTTTTAAACTTCTTCATAACCCTAAATAGTAGTATCTCTAATAAGTTAAAAATGTAAACAAACAAAAAATAAAACCCCTAATTCTTATTGAAAAAAAAAAAAAAAAAATTAAATAAATAAAATTGAAATAATATACTTTTTATTCATTGAAGACCCAAGACAACTTCAAAGTAAAACTTAAAAACCTAAGCTCAATATTTAATAAAGTTGTTGTGTTTAGTTGTTGCCTACTGCTGCTGGATGGAAATAGCCTCTGAACTATGGCCCAGTAGTTTAATGATGTCATGCTTCCTGAAAATTAAGGGTCTTCCTTTTGACAAATAGATGCTTAGGTTCTCTAAAGAATCATGGGGGTAAGAGAATTAGTTCTGGTTAGGGTAGGACTTTTAACTAATGTTTAAACCATGGGTGAAGAGTGAAAAGCCTGAAGTGAAAGGCAATTTTCAGAGGTTGTTTTCAATATGCAAATTTATTGAACCTTTATTTTATGCTAATGTTGCATACTTTTTTTATTCTGTAACTGTAAAATTAACCTGTTTTATATAGTATATAAAGTGTCTGCTTTATGAGAAAACACACAGGCCAGGCTGTTGATACAGCTAGAAGGTTGCCCTAGTCATGGGAAGGGCATGATGTATTTCTGCCAGATATTTTATAAAAGGCTTGCATTGGAACTGGAAATTTTTCCATTTAAATTTATTGCAGATGGCCTGGTTTATCTTAAAATCTGAAATTGTTTTTTAAATTTTTTTGTTTTGTAAGTGTTCTTTTTGTGCAATGTTTAAATAAATTTAAGTAGAGAAAATATAAAGTGTCGTCAATTTTTAAAGCCTTCACCTCTAGTGGTACAACTCAAACAGTGGGTCATTTTCATGACATACTTGGCATTTCATCCACGGACCCAACAGACTGATCGATCTGCGCATGCGCCATGTCATTGACAGCTCCCTCTTGTGTCATTATTTCCAACGATTCCCTTCTTAAGCCATAATTGTGGTTATTGTAATTAGCTATTTTCTTGACATTTACGAAATCTATATCTATATTTTCCTTTAAGGCTAGGCGGCATAGGGCAGTACATTGTCTATTGTATTTTATATCGTTTATGTGTTCTTTAATTCTATCTTTAATTTTTCTTTTTGTAACACCAATATAGTATCCGGGAAGGTTGGAGTCTCTATAAGTTAAATTTATTTTGTAAGTACCTGCAGTTTCTAGATGGTTAATCTTGTCTTTATCTGACCGGATTCTCTTAAATATATTGCTATTGGGTTTAATTGGGATACGAAGGTTCATTTTACGTGCACGGTTGGACATTTTTACAGCGAGACCGCAACAGTAGGGAATCGGATGAGTAAAGGTGGATTTTTCTTTCTGTGCGTCGTTGATGATGTTGAGTTTCTTTCTTCTGTTTCTGATTAGGCGGGGGATAATATTGCCGGGATAATTAGCTTCGCGCGCAAGCTGCTTTATGAATTATATTTCTTCCTTTAGTAATTGTTGGTTGGAGCATATTTCTAAGGCTCTATTGACATGTGAATGTAGGATTGATATTTTGTAGTTATATGTAGTTTTTGAGGAGTAATTGACTATTTTATTATTATTGGTGGGTTTACGATAAACTGTAGTTTCTATATCGTCTGGGGTGGTTCTAATTACTTTAACATCAAGGAAATTTAGGCTATTATTTTGCTCAAGTTCTATAGTAAATTGTATATTTTCATCAAGTGAGTTAATTTCGTCGAGGATATTATCTATGCTATTGTTATTTCCTATTGCAAAAACATCAACGTAACGAAACCAGTATTTAATATGGGGGTGTAGGTTTTTATTGATTAAAGTTTCTAGGTTTTGCATTTTCCACTCTGCCACTATTCCAGATATCGGGGAGCCCATAGGTACACCTTTATTCTGTTTGTAAAATTTACTATTGAATTGGAAGTAGGAGTTATTGAGGATGAGGGACAAGGCAGCTTTTAGGGTTATTGAAATATCTGTATTAAATGTGTTCTCAATTTCTTTACTTATTGTTTTGTACATCTCTATTGTGTCTATGGAAGGATATAAGTTGGTGACGTCGAAGCTGACCATTTTAACACTGAAAATTCTATGTTTTTTAATTCTTTTAAGAAATCGTTTGTGGAATTTAGAGATGAGTTCGAGGAAGGAATTAGTTGCTATAATATGTTGTTTAGGTATTTTTCAAGTAGGTAAGTGGGGCCATCACATTTACTGACTATTGGGCGGAGGGATGGGGGATTTTTATGATCTTTATATTTTCCAAATATGTGCGGAGCAAAGGCAGTAGGACTATGTAATTGTTGTGGTTTGTTATTGGGCCAGCTTCCTCTATTTATGAGTTCTTTTAGGATATTGTTAATTTTGGTGGTGGGGTCCACCCCACCACCAAAATTAACAATATCCTGAAAGAGCCATAATGTAAAAGAATATAGGCCACAATGTAAAAGAAATCTTTGTCGTAGCCCTGTAGAAAAACTGCAAGTCCTATGCACATCAAAATCAATACCGGTCTTATGATGGTGGTTTATAACATGTATACCCAATTTGAGCTCAATTGAATGTACCGTTTAAACTCTAGCGCACTTTCAATAATTTCCTCCCATAGGCCATAATTTAAAAGAAATCTTTGTCGCAGCCCTGTAAAAAGACTATAAGCCCTATACACACCAAAATCAATACCAGTCTTGCAACGGTGGTTTATAACATAGATACCCAATTTGAGCTCAATTGAATGCCTCGTTAAGGAGCTATCGTGTGCGCTCTCTCTTTCTCTCCTCACTCGCACGCACGCACACGCACACACACCTCGTAAAATTAGCATAAATGAATTCAGAAGACCTCAAAACATGTAAATACACTAAAATCTCGAGTTCGAATTTTTCATGATTACAATACTTTACTTGCCTTACATGGTACATGTTTGGAAAGTAAACATTAACTGAATTCAAAATGTCTGAGTTTTCTTCTTTTTTAAATGTATGCTAGCAATAACTTTTTACTGGGTGGACTGATTGCGAATATTCTTTTTTATTGTGAAGAGAGTACCTTAAGAGTGAGGGTCTGACATCGGGATATTCCAGTCCCGATGTCATTATAGTGAAGTAATTATGGTACAGAAATTTGACAATGACAATGGAACGCCTCGACAGCTTACAATAAGGGTATGTTCTATGGCAAGATTTCTAACTGTTATAATCAAACTGATGTCCCTAAAATTTTGTCTATTAAATAGTACAATAAATTCTCTGATATATTAAATTTTTTTGAAGATTCTCATAGCTGCATTAAATCATATTTTAAAAAATTCTTTAACAGAATTAGACAACTTTATAAAATTACAAATTATTTGTAAAGTTTGCTTAGCACTCATCTACCATGTTTTCACTCAATGCAATTAAATCCTGATGACATTACATTGATGAATGAACTCTTAATAATTTTAAATAAATTACAGCATAAAAAAGTCAAAATTTTGTGACCATTTCATAGAAAAATAATTTACACAAGTTATCATGCAAAAATCCCTTAAAAAGAAATTCAACTGTTATATTTTTAATAATATCGTGGCAACAAAATTAACTGCCATTTTATTTAATACTTCCATCTAACTGATTCAATAACATATTCTAAATTGAATTTCAAATAAATAAATTAACATAACTTACCCTAAAATAGGAGTGAAAAGATCATTATCAACAGTTACAAAGGGTAAATTTAGTGAATTCATATAAAGTATGTATGGCACTAAAATGTAGTCAAAATAACTTCGATAGAGTGGCAAATATACAAATGGAATGTTTTCCTGAAAAAATAAACCAACATTTCAAAAAAACAAAGTAAATAAAGAGGGGGGGAAATATATACTAGAAGATAAAAACCGTTGTGGAGGTAATTACAAGTGGCACTAGAAAAAACACTCGACAAAAATATGTCTAAGCATAATATATTCAATCTTCATTCATTTCAATAACTTCATATTCAATTTTTATTATGTACTGAAATCAAATTTCATTCTCTTCTAGAAACGTGTGGAAGCTCTTCATATTTAAACAATTTTGTTTCACTGGGAATAGCCCCTCATATATCAATGCTTCATGAACAGGAAATCATTTGTGAAAAACAGTTAAACTGGGTAATCTGGAAATACTATTTAAAACAAATTGGAATTGATATTTTCCCTTCAAAGTCTGATAACTGTGACTTCAATGTGACACAGAGGTGTGTTGGATATACATATCTGTATCCACAGATATTATAAGAAAAAAAAAGAAACATGCCTGGATCTGTCAGAGCGAAATCAAATTATCCGTATCTGTTTTAGCGAAGAAAGAAAAATAAATAAAAATCTGTATCCATATCCAGATTTGCATTTTTTAAAGCTGATCTTTTGTTAGCTTTTCAGGACAAATAAAAGATTTGAAAGAAAAATAAAAAATCTGGAATGACTTCACACGTCTTTCTAAACGGTTGACTATTACCAGGCTTGAAAACAAATTTTATTCAATTCAACTGAATGTGTTGTTCACACTAGTGCTTTTTAAATAATCTGAATATATAAACTGCAATGTATAAGAATACTTTTTTTAGCGCAGTATGTCCTACACACAGGTGCAAATTGATGATGGGATGCTGGGGATTGTCCCCAGCTGAAGAATGCAATATCTCTAGCAAGAGAAATATTAATTGATCCCTACTAGGGATATTATTTATCTTCTGCTAGAGAAATGTTAAAATTAGTCTCTGCCCCTACAAGTTCAACAGTACCTAATGATTTTAAGTATTGAGAATAGAAATTCTTCTTTTTACTAGACAAAGGAGCAAGTTAGAAACATCCCTTTGAAATAGATATACACATGCTTGATACTACTTCTCATTCTGTTATTGGGGGCAGGTTTGAAAAAGAAGACTGTGAAATGAACAAACAAGTGCTGCTCTTCCGCGAGCCAAATTTGAGGACAGATATAGAATCGACATAGGCAGGAATATATGTGCTTAGAAAATCGGGGGTCGACTTTTGTTTGAATTTGTTGAAGTTGTTAGTTTTAAATGCCACCACTAGATGGCAGCACCACAGTGTAGCTTTGCTTATAGTACTTCATAATGAATAAAGTCTTACTCACTCTTAGCTGCCAAACATGAAGCATGTGTCTAGTTATTGGGGGAAATTTAGTTACCGGGTGTCCTCGCCAAGCACCGATGTGTCGCCAAGCTTGGAGTTTGGTCGAAAGTTTGTTTACTTTAGCCTTAGAGTCAGATGTCTGTTGTAACCTGTGTAGATTGAGTTGAGGTGTTGGATGATGCTGTAGTTTGATGAAAAAACGCTCAGTGGGTTCATTAAACGATAGCAGGATGTTTGGTAAAGGAATTTTGTGATTGGTTAAGGCAATTTAACTGTAATCGGTATACCGAGGTTTTAAAAGGAGGAAATTTGAAATCGATGAGTCAGTTCTTGTTTTGTGTTATTGGTGTTTGGTGTGTGGTTAGTATATGTTGGTTATGTGGTTAGTTAGTAAAAGAAAGCGTTTTGGTGTTATGTTATTAGCTGTTGTGAGTTTTGGATATTTTTGAAGAGTTTCTTTAGATAAAGGTAAGTGTTTTTTTTAAAGAATTTTCGCAATTGCTTAAGGTTTTCAATGTGAATTGTAGATGTGTATAAGTAGGTTATTTAATCCACCGATGTTGTTTTGAGTTGAAAACGGGCCAGTGTTTGCCCAGTTTACATTAGCTGTATGACTAGGTTGCTTAATCCACTGTTGTTCTTTTAGTTAAAAACGGTTTACTGGTTGCCTAGTTTACATAGCTGTACAACTAGGTTGGTGAATCCACTGAGGTTTTTTTAGTTAAAAACGGACCACTGGTTGCTGAGTTTACATAGCTGTAAAACTAGGTTGCTGAACTGTTGCTGTCTGTTGTAACCTGTGTAGGCCGGTAGGTCTGTTGTAACCGGGTTGATAAAGTTGCACTGGGGTTTTTTTAGTTAAAAACGGTCCACTGGTTGCATAGTTTACATGGCTGTACAACTAGGTTGCTGAATCCACTGAGGTTTTTTTAGTTAAAAACGGTCCACTGGTTGCATAGTTTACATAGCTGTAGAACTAGATTGCTTAATATTCTGAAATTTTTTTAGTTAAAAGTGGTTTACTGTTTGCTCATTTTGAATTGCCTGTTACTGAATTTGCTGACATTTTTTAGTGTTAAGTATGGATGGTGTATTTTGTTTTATTGTTTTTTTTAGTGGAATATCTGTGCAATTTTAATGTGTTAAAGTGATTTGTATTTCCTGACAGTGCTCAATGTGTTGTATTATTTTATCGTATTCTAAAATGGTGTTTCACACGTGAGAAATTTGGCGACAAAAAGAAGCGCCAAGTAGCGGGTGTTGGCGAGAAAAAAGAGTTGCCAAAAATAGGCGACACCCGGTAACTAAATTACTCCCTAGTTATTGCTTTGCAAGCCGGATTCTCAGGTATGTAGGTTGCCTTTTGCCTAACCACATAACTAACCACATTTACAAACAACCCATAGGAGGTGCTACAGAAACTTAGGTACAGCTTTAGTATTGGTCCTTTGGCGCGATAAAGGATGCCATTATGGTAACCCTGCCATTTGATGATCGGAAGTTCAGATATGGTAAACCTAAACCCGTCAGTTCGTTTTCTGAAAATGGCGATTACAATGTGCTTCATGGTTTTATTTTAATGGCTTTATATTACATTAAATTTTATTATTTAATTATTTTTGAAACTTAAACGGTTGTTCAGGTTCATACTGACTGTTTATATACAGTTTTGTATGAATAAACATTCTTTTGATAGTATGTTTCAGGTTAATATTTTCGTTCTCCATTGTTTATTTGTTAACGGTAGAAGCAACAAATAATTACGTTATTAATATTTTATACAGTGAAATAATTTTAGATATTTTGATTTTATTATTTCCATATTGCAATAATTTAGCGATTTTAATCAAGGTATGTGATAAGCATTGTTTGTTTTTATTTGTTATGATTACCTTTGTTTATTTTTTAATGGTAGGAGCAACAAATAATTTCGTTATTAATATAATATTTGATATTTTGATTTTACTATTTCAATATTGAAACAATTTAGCGATTTTAATTAAGGTATGAGATAAGCATTGTTTGTTATGATTTAAACTATTTCTTTACTTTTGCTCACATAATCTTTTGTCAGAATGCTAAAATATATTTTAATTTTTTGTCTTTTTTATTTGTTATTTTTGTGAGGTATTGTCTTTAGAATATTTTTTGTATCCATTGTTTAATTTAATCTACTAACAAGAGAAAGGGGGGGTTGAAAAAGAAAGTAATTAAATTTTATTAAACCGAATCTATATGTACATGTAAGCTTGTTATCTGTTTAATTTTTTTTTAATAAAACTATTTAAAAGCCATTAAAATAAATCATAGCAAAATTAACGGCGACGATCTCGGAACGAGTGCCATCCGATCCGCCATATTGTTTACAATTGGCATCGGCAAGGCAAACTTGGGTTGGCGACAAGATTTTGTCGCCAAATCAAAAAATCGCCATAAAGGACCTATACTAAAGCTGTTCCGAAACTTGTCTTCAAGATATTCGTAAAATTCACATTTTTTTATCTTGGAATCAGTAGCATTATAGAAATTGCTTGTGTATTTTGTTTACACGATTGTTCTAAAGAAGCCAATGAATGAAAAAAATGGAAATAACTCGTGAAGGTTTTGGTTGGATGATTTTTTATGATTTTAAGAAAGGCCTCACTCGACAAGACAGTATCACTTCGTGAAACTTTTGGCAATGAAGCACCATCAGAAAAGACAGTTTACAATTGGTTTGCAGAATTTCATCGTGGTCATGCGTCAGTCAGTGATGAATCTTGTGAAGGACGACCAAAATCGGTAGTGATTCCAGATAATATCGATGCAATGTGCAAGGGGATTGAAGAAGATTGGCATGTCACAAAAATGTGAGATAGAAGCATCCCTTGGCATATCATAGACTGCAATACATTCAATTTTGCACGAGCATTTAGCTGTTAAAAAGATTTGTTCCAGATGGACTAGGCACAATTTGACAGAAGTTCAGAAAGAGGCTTGTGCAAACTGGCGTAAGGAAATGCTAAAAAAATTCAAATTGGGAGCTGTTAAACCTGTATATCCGATCGTTATAGGTGACAAAAGTTGGATATATTCTCATGAGCCGGAAACTAAACAACAATACACTGTTTGGGTGTTTCCAAATGAACCGAATACTGCAAAAGTTGTTTGTTCATCAAGCACTTCCAAGAAAATGATTGCTTGTTTCTTCGGCTTTACAGGACATATCGCATCCATTCCTTTATAGGAACGAAAAACTGTTAACGCTAAATGATAAACAAAAGTTTGTTTGCCAAAAGACATCAACGGAAGAACACAACCCTCGTATGTGTTTGATATTTTAATAGGTTATGGGCCCAGGTAGTTTAGAAAGAAATTTAATGTGTTAAAAATTAGTGACAATAATATAATTTAATGTGTTAAATATTAGTAACAATGATATAATTTAATTTTATGAATAACTTTTAAAATTAAATTAACTTGTTCTTAAAATTTTTAACTTGGTGGCTAGTAAATTGTTAAATACTTGATAAATTGAAAGAAATAAATTAATTTAGTAGAAAATTTATTGAAAATATCTTAATAGTCCGGGAGCCAGCGACAGATTTTGGTCAGTTATTTCTTCCCGGCCAATAATTCGTGAGATGATTAAGATAGTTGTGTGTTGAAGCCTGGTGATCGTCAGCTGCCGCACCATGGGTGGGTTGGGCGGCGGCCGCCTACCAGACACGTAAAAAAAAAAAAAAAAAAGAAAAAAAGAAAAAAATCAGTCATTTCCTCCCGATTGAAAATTTCTGAAATAATAGTTGGCATAGTACTTGTTTGAAAAAAAAAAAACGTCAGCTGGCCAAGCGGCGGTGGATTATACGTCAGCTGCTCATACGAACATGTAAAAAAAAAAATTTTTTTTCAATGATTTCCTCCCGGTTGAAAATTTGATAGATGTTAGTTTACATCCTACTTTAAATAAAAAAACAAGTCAGCTGGCTGTATGCCAGTGGAAAACCCGTCAGCTGGCACAGTGAAAGTGTGACGCGGAAAGGTAGTGTGGCCGCCGCTAGCCTATTTCAATGCACCAGCTGACGGGTTTTCCCCCGGCATACGGCCAGTTGAATTTTTTTTATTATGGCAAGAATTATGTCAACTATTATTTGACAAATTTTCAACCGGGAGGAAATAACGCACTTTATTTTATTGGACACAATGCGCCCTGCAGGTGAGTTGCAAACATAATCAGGAAATAATCAAGTGACCGAATAACAAAAATTAAGTTTGAATATCAATATATCAATATATTTTTTATTTACAGTAAATAATTATTATAATTCTTAAATACTATAATGTTTCATCTTCACTTGTGGCACTCTCATAGTCCTCTGAATCACTTTGTGAATCATCGAAATTGTCTGCCATCGTGTGTCCATCATCATTGAAAGACTTCAATTTTGAAGTAGCCTTTTTGCAAAAAATGCAAAACGGATTTACAATCGACATTTTATTAAGTAATTTAAAGCAGTTTGACAGTCTTTTTAAGATCCATCCTTCCGAAAAGTTTGGACGATCTGTTTCCACTGACTATTTCAAAATATCTCCAATTCCAAAATATCCCAAAACGATCAAATTATGCTATTCTGAAAACATGAAAAATTTTTGCATTCAAAAGATTTCATTTTGTATACATAGCCATTCTTATATACAGGCAGACGATTTCTTTACTTGGCTCGAAGTCCGCTTATAAATCTTTGATTTATTTTTGAGAAGAAAAATTAAACTGTGTAATCTAGAAAAACAATTTAAAAGGAAGGAATCACAATTTTTCTTTCAAAGCTGGATATAACGTCAATATAACGTCCTTTTCCACTTGCAGAGCCGAATTTTGTCACACAAATGATAAACTTTTTTGACTCTGAGAAATAAAATGGAGCTGAAAATGCCAAAAAATCGCTTAAAAATGAGGAAATCGGTGGTTTTCATGTTTTTAAAGTAGCACAGATTTTTTTTTTTTTATATTTCTATACATAATTATGAAAAATAGTAGGATTATTGAGGATATCAGCGCATTGTGTAAAATAAAATAAAGTGTGTTATTTCCTCCTGGTTGAAAATTTGTCAAATAATAGTTGACATAATTTTTGCCATAATAAAAAAATTCAGCTGGCTGTATGCCGGGGGAAAACCTGTCAGCTGGTGCACTGAAATAGGCTAGCGGTGGCCACACTACCTTTCCACGCCACACTTTCACTGTGCCAGCTGACGGGTTTTCCACCGGCATACAGCCAGCTGACTTGTTTTTTTATTTAAAGTAGAATGTAAACTAACATCTGTCAAATTTTCAACCGGGAGGAAATCATTGAAAAAAAAATTTTTTTTTACATGTTCGTAGGAGCAGCTGACGTATAATCCACTGCCGCTTGGCCAGCTGACAGTTTTTTTTCAAACAAGTACTATGCCAACTATTATTTCAGAAATTTTCAACCGGGAGGAAATGACTGAACTTTTTTTTTTTTTAAACGTGTCTGGAAGGCGGCCGCCGCCCAACCCACCCACGGTACGGCAGCTGACAATCACCATGCTTCAACACACAACCGTCTTAATCATCTGAGAAGATTTTGGTCGCAAAAATCTGTTGCTGGCTCCCGGACTATAAGGTTATTGTATTTAATTTAACTTGCTAGCTTAGAATTGAAATTAAACATGGCTGGGAGAGAAGGCTCTCTCACTCATAGGCAGTCAATTGGTAGAGCTAATTACATAGATTGGAAATTTGCTATGAAGATGCATTTAATTAAAAAGGATTTGTGCATGTTGAGGGAACACAAGAAGATCCAGCAAAAGATACCAAAGCCTTGTCCTACATTGTTGAAGGGGTTAATGAATCAATTTTCAATGATATCAGGGAACTGACTAGTGGCAAAGCAGCTTGGGAAGTATTAGCTCAAACTTATGATAATAAAGGGAATACCAGAAAAGTGTCAATTATTAAACAATTAGTAAACACACATTACATAGATTGCAAAGACATGAGTGAATATTTGCACAAAATGATATCATTCAAATGAAGCATATCAGCAGCTAAATTCTACTGGTGTTAAAGCTGATGAAGAGCTAATTGCAGGAATTATTTTAGCTAATTTGCCTGAGAGATTTGATCCTCTTACCATGGCCTCAAAAAATTGTGGGGAAGAAATAACAGTTGACAATGTAAGAACACGTTTAATGGTGAAGATACAAAGCTATCGCTAGATAGTGGGAAAGAGCAAGCTTTCATCAATGAAAAATTTTCAAGGTAAAAGGTCCTTTAAGGGAAAACGTTTCAAATGCAATTTAGTCGGGCACAAAAGCTCCGATTGCTATAGCTTGCAGAGACAAAAGTGTGGAACTAATGACAAATATAAGAAAAAAGTTGGATGAAAATACAATAAGAATCAAGAAGCTTATATATCAGAAAGTTATGTAGCTAGTTTCAATCCAGGTACTAATGTCTGGTACATGGACTCATGTGCACCTTATCACATGGCTCCTCATAAAGAGTTAAATGATAAGTATAAGAAAGCCCATAAGAGTATTACTCAGATTAAAACAGGTAGCTTTATTATTGAAGTTGAGGGTAAAGGCAAAGGAACATTTAATTTACTTAGAAATGGGGAAAAGGTAACCGTGACTTTTAGTAATGTTTTGCATGTACCAAAATTGACTGCTAACTTGTACCGCTTCTGTTAAGTACCTAAATAAAAATTTTGGCATGGTTACTACTTTCACTGGAGAAAGGTGTTTTGTTTATAAAGGTAATCATTTAGTAGCTACTGGAATGGGTAAAAATGATAATTTGTATACTCTTGATTTAAGCAATGAAATGGCATTAGTTAACATTCAGAATGTTTCGAATGACCTATTGCATAAAAGATTAGGCCATCTAAGTGAAGGTGGAATGGTGAGATTAAAAGACATGGCTGAAGGTTTTTCATTTAGTGGAAAGTTATCAGATTGTACATCTTGTATCAGAGGGAAAGAGCATAGACAGTCATTTCCTAAGGGTAAAGCTAAACGTGCGAAAGATGTACTGGGTATAGTTCATACTGATTTATGTGGACCCATGAATGTTTCATCAACAGGAGGTTTTCGTTACTTTCTCTGTTTCATTGATGATTTGTCACGTATGACTTTGGTTTATTTCTTAAAGCAAAATCATAAGTGTTAGAGAAATTCAAAATATTTCAAGTATTTGCAGAAAGGCAAACTGGCAAATCAATTAAAGTATTATGTTCCGATAATGGAACGGAATATATAAATGGTGAAATGGAGAAATATCTGGCATCAAAAGGGATTCAGCACCAAAAATCTATCCCGTGCACACCTGAACAATTAGGTGTGGCAGAAAGAAACAATAGGACTCTGGTTGACAAAGCACAATCAATGTTGGTGGATGCTCACCTTGATAAAACTTATTGGGAGGAAGCAATTCAAACTGCAAATCATTGTAAAAATATTTCACCTACTGTTGCAGTTGCAGTTTGACACCATACGAAAAATGGTTCGGAGAAATCCAAATTTACAATACGTAAGAGTGTTTCGATGCCATGCTTTTGTTCACACTCCAAAACAGAAATGAACAAAGTGCGATGTGAAAGCACAAGAGTATATATTTTTAGGATATAGTCAGGATAAAAAAGGTTATCGTTTAATTGATCCTAAAACTCAACGAAATTATAAATGCTCAAGATGTTCACTTTTTTGAGATGTACTGCAAGGAAATTGGTAGCACATCACATTTTTGTGATAGCACGTCATATAGTGTGAGTGAATGAGTAAGAAGAGTTAGGGATGCTAGTGATTCAGACATTGAGGTTCCAACAAGCCTATCATTGAGTGGGTGCGAATCAGTGAGCAGAAAATAGTGATCCATCTGTCCTAGCTCGTCCTAGTAGACAAATCCGATCCTCAGATCGATTTAGTAATTCTATCTTTAATGAAATTTGCAAATGCCAAGCTTGAGTCATGCATGTTTTGTTACAGATTTGGCAGCAATCATAAATGAATTTGAATCTGAACCTGAGACATTCGATGCAGCACTTAATGGTGTAAATGCAGACCGTTGGAGAGATTCTATGTCTGAAACTATATCTGGTCATATAAGAAACAAAACATGGGATATAGTTGATAAGCCTAAAGATAAGAACACTGTAGGTTGCAAATGGGTATTTTACAATTCTGATGGTAAAATTGAAAGCTACAAAAGTCATTTAGTAGCTAAGAGATTTTCTCAAATTGAAGGTATAAACTACAATGAGTCATTTTCAACTGCTGTGTGTTATGTTACTTTAAGAGTTTTATTAGCATATGCAGCTATATATGATTGGGAAATAGATCAAATGGATGCTGTTATGGCTTTTGTACAAGGGACTTTAGATGAAGAAATTTATATGGAGATTCCGAAAGGTTTTGGGGAACACTATCAAAGGGGTTTAGAAGGAAAGGTTCTTAAACTAAACAAGGCTTTAGATGGTTTAAAGCAAAGTAGCAGGCTTTGGTATCAAGTGCTAGAAAATGTATTGTTAAAAATGGGATTCAAACAAAGTTCTTTTGATAGCTGTGCATACATTAAAATGGATGAGAACAAAAAGCTAATCATTCTAACAGTATATGTTGATGATCTGTTAATTTTTAGCAATTCCTTAAACCTTAAAAATTCAGTTAAGAAACAACTAAAGAAAGAGTTTGACATGAAAGATTTAGGCACAGCGAATTATTGCTTAGAAATGAAAATCAATCGAGACAGGGCTAATGGGTCCATAAGCCTAAATCAAACACAATACATAGAGCACATGCTTTGTAAATACAATATGCATGAGTCGCATTCTGTTGCAACTTTACTTGACCGTAATCAAGTTTTAACTAAGACAAAAGATCCAAATTGGGTTGATGGAGGACAAAAATTAAGTGTCCCCTACCAAGTCGCTGTTGGAAGCCTTTTATGTGCTGGCCAGGCAACCAGGCTTGATATCATATATGCAGTGAATACATTATGTCAATTCTGCAATAATCCATACAAAATTCACTGGACTGGGGTTAAACACATTATATGTTACCTGCAAGGATCTGCTGAACTGACCTAGTAATATTCACGTAGCCATGGTGATGACATCATTGGTTTTTATGATTCAAATTATGGCGGTGATGCTGGTGACCGGAGATCAACAACGGACTATGTTTTCTGCATTGGAGGTGGTGCAGTATCCTGTTGTAGTAAGCGCCAACCTACTATTGCAACGAGCACTACAGAAGCTGAATATATGGCAATGCCGGCTGCCACAAAAGAAGCTGTTTGGCCTAAGAAAATTGTTACAGATATTGGCATGTCTCCCGTCAAGCCTATACAAATTTTTTGTGACAATAATGGGGCAGTCAACCTAAGTAAAAACAACATGTATCACACTAGAAGTAAGCACAGCAATGTGTTTAACCCCAGTCCACAAACTAAAGTCATTTTGTGCACAAGGTAATCAAGCTTGAACATATTACAGGTTTTCTACGGATTTCACAGCTTTTGCTTCCGGACTTTCCCTGACATTTATCATGCTCTTCCCTGACTTTTTAAATAGCATGCTTTCCTGAATTTTGCGTTTCTATTTTTAATTTTACATCCTTGAATTAATAACTTTTAATATATTTTGCCCCTTTTTTACAAATAATAATAATAATAAAATCAATATACACAAAAATATTATTTGACATCACTGGATTCTAACAAAAACCATGTTTGATAATAATTTAGGATAAAATTAGGAATATTTCAACTGAACAAGATAGGTTTAAACAGGAAGTATTTTCTTGATTTTGCCGCATATTCTTGCATTTCCCTGACCTTTCTTCAATTTCCCTGACTTTTTCTCCAAATCCCTGACTTGCCCTGACCAAAACTCATTTCCCTGACTTTCCAGGTCTGTAGAAACCCTGTATTACAGTAGACAATATATCCCACTAAAGCAATGATTGCTGATTATTTAACAAAGACTGTTAACAGAGAAAAGCATAAACTGTGCAGACAATTAATGGGACTTAAACAACTGTTAATTTATTTTGTAATCCCATTTGATTTATTTTGTGCCCATTTAAAACTAAAGTGGGAGTGTTGAAATTGTTAGTTTTAAATGCCACCACTAGATGGCAGCACCACTGTGTAGCTTTGCTTATACTTCATAGTGAATAAAGCCTTACTTCACTCTTAGCTGCTAAACATGTAGCATGTGTCTAGTTATTGCTCTGCAAGTCGGATTCTCAGGTATGTGTTTGATATTTTAATAGAATTTAAGTTACTTCTCAGACATTTTGACGACTGCATTTGTCATATATTACCTAATATATTATGTGAGTGGAGCATTTACACCTTCCCTCCTTTTTTTTTCTTCTTCGCATATGTCCCCTCCTAGAGAATGCTTTCTTCCAAATGTCTCCCCTGGAGAAAATATTTGATTACACACACCAAAATTTATATAGTATGCAAGACAGTGACTTATAATCTGCATATCTAATTTGAGCTTAATACAACATATAAGCATGAACTCACATGCATTCCATAGGCCGTCCTGTATAAAAATACTTAATTGTAGTCCTGCAAAAAAAATTATAAGCACCCCAATGTACACCCCAAAATCCGTACAAGTTATGTGACGGTGACCTGATATAATATACATGTACAATTTCAGCTTATTCCAATTCATCATTTAGACACAAAGACACTTTAAATGATTTACGCCCATAGACCTAAATGAATAAGAATTCTTTTTTGCAACCCTATTAACAAACTACTAACAGTTCTACACAAAATCTATATGGATGTCATATATCCGTGAGGTATAATATACGCACTGAATTTATGCTCAATTGAATGCACTGCTTAGAAGCTAGTGCACTTTCAGGGACTTGTCTCCACAGACCCTAATGTATAAGAATTCTTTTTGTAGCCCTGCAAAAAATATACATCCCATAAACATCAAAATTAATACTGATTGTACGATAGTGATCTATAAAAATATAATACCAAATTTGAGCTCAATTGAACGCACTGTTTACTAACTATTATGTTTACTCACATACATACATGAATCCAGTGCTTGTGCTAGACTTAAAAAATCTGAGTCAGGCTGACTCACTATCAATAAAAGTAAGAGTCAATTTTTGGAAAATGTGAGTCAATTGAAATTTTTTTATAAAAGTGATTATTTTTTAAATAATTTATTTTAACAAGTATGCTAATTTATTTATTTTTTCCTCGTGTAGTTAACAATTTTAAAACCTAACCTAAATATTAAGATCAAGGCTAATAATAGGAGATTCACATGTGTTTATGTTTGGAAACACACAAATCTTAAACTTGAATGATGATGATCGGTACAATGACAAGCATTGTCATTGTGCATTGAACATACTAGAACAGTTTGCAGATTTGCCAACCTAGAAATATCAAAATGCTTAAAATATTGCAAGTTTTCATACCTTTCATTATACAACTTGTGAAAGTTATCTTTTATTCATACAATGTGAAATGACAATTTTCATGAATTTTATATTACTACAAATGTGCTGAAATGTAGCGAGTCAGTCTTTGGCTTGCAGTTTCATAAAATGGGGGTCAATTTTTTCAAAAAAAAAAAAATAATAATAATAATAATAAAATAAAATAAATATTGATTTATGCATAAAATGCAAGTATGTGCAAGCCCTAGATGAATCACAGCAAAAATTGAATAAATGAATTCCGAATACCTCAAACTCAATACCTCATTCAAATACATCAAAATCTCAATTGTGAATTTTTTCATGATTACAATACTTTCCTTGTTCAGAAAGTAAAAATCAAATTATTCTGTGATTAATATTTTTTCCCCTAATAGCTAGTATACCATATTTCATAGAAAAAATTTGGAAAGTAAAAATCAAATTATCCTGTTATTAAAATTTTTGTTTAATTAAAAATAAATTTTATTGTTTAAAATTTGAAAATTATTGTTTACTATTTTTAAGCAATTCTTATTTATCACAAAAATCCTACGCCTTAATTAGTGTTATTAATTTAAATCGATTTACAAGCACTTTCTACTGGTGTTACATTGTAAGCTTTTTGAACATTTCTGAATTTCAATATTTTTTAATTGTGATGTTTCATTCTACACTTTCCTCATCCCTTCACCATCACTAAAAGGCTTCCCATCTCTTATTCTTGCTATGGAAAGTAGCACTTTCCAATAGGAAGTTAAAATCTTACTGAGGAGGTCTTAGCCCCCTACTACTTCTGCCAATGGTATTTACATATATCATTGTGATTACGGATGATTTTTACTTTCCGAGCATGTGCCATATAAGGAAAATATTAAAATCATAAAAAAATTGAATACGAGATTTTTTTCAAATGAAAATTGTCAAGTGGCTGACAAAGTCGTTTTCATGTACCAAAATTGAATAACTTTTTTCAATCTACCAAACTTAATATGATACAGCAGGATGGTTTGATTTAAGAAATTACTTGGCTTGGTAGTAGCAATTCGATATTTTTAATCAAATTAAGATTTTTTTAAATGCGATTTTAATTAATTAAATATTTTTAAAACCATGCATAGCACAGTACCTGAAAGTTACTGTGGTAGAATATTTCACCCACTGTGCATGAAATTATTGCCTTAAGATGATTCATTCTTCAAAATAATTTCCAAACAAAAAGATCCATATCTGTGGATATGACAGCAAATAATCCATCTTCATATCTGTATCCACAGATATAGGAAACAAGTAATTTGTTTTCATATCTGTATCTATGGATCTAAAAAACAAGTTATCTGTTTCCAGATCCATATCTGTGGAATTAACTTTTTAACGATCCAGCACTCCTCTAATATGACGCCAATGCCAATTGCAACAGCTAATTTGGTCATGTAAATGATTCACTTTTTTTTACTCTCAGAAATAAAAATGGAGCTGAAAATAGTGAAAAATCACTTTAAAATCAGGGAATGGGTGGATTTTTAGATTTTTAAAGTAAGATTATTTTTATACATAATTATGAAAATTTTCAAGCAGATCATAGATATGGTGTATATTTTATGTTTTTTGTTCTTAATTTTTTAATCCTTTTGGAGTAATGGTGGTAAAAGTTTTATCTTTGAGTGGTTCAACAGAATCATTACAGTCAGGAATCAGCATAACTATATATATTAAGATAGTAAAATGCTATGTTTAACATGAAAAATCAGTTAACACGGAATGATAAAGCAGTCTGGATAGTATACTATGCAATTCATTATGAAACATTTAACATGGGGGCGAGGAAAAAGTAAGTACCCTCAATTACATGTTAAATGTTTTTCACTTTATACATACAGAGAGAAGAGAGAGAGAGAGAGCTACAGACTGTGGCCACAGTTTAAAGCAGCTCTAAATGCTGTAAGAACAACATTTATAAAAATAAAATATTTACTTATTATTTAGGATATGTTTTAAAGACTAAACTTACTTTACTCAATGTCTTCAAAATTTCTAGTTGACCTTTATGTACAAGTACTCCACTGAATATCTTTTTCAGATAATAATGCACAGCTAAACCAGTGGTCCTAAAACAAAAGAAACAAAAAAGCAATGCTTTTTGAGTCAAGGTGTGTATGGTTGAATGTGTGTCTGTGTGAGGGGGGGGGGGGAGGCTAGAAGAATTTTCAGAAAAAATACGCACGATAAAGAAAAAAATATCTGTACCAGGGTTAGATGCAGACGAAAATTGGGTCAGTTTTGCAGCCCTTTCACAAAATTGCAATAGATTGAAACGGCCCTTCATTGGCATTTTACCCTACTTTTTAATGTGTTTTATTAATTATTTTAACAAAAAATGTGACCTTATTTAAAAATTGGTACAAAAATTCACAAAAATAAGTGTTGAAATTCCCCAAAATAAGCAGTTTTTACAAAAATGGGACCCTGAAAAAAAATCCTCGATTGACCCCTGTGTGCACAAACAATATTTTTTGTTTTAATGAATGTACATTAAAAAGGCATTGTTTTTCTTTGGTAAATATCCTCACTATTATGCACAGTAATTTGTTTTAGGCAGTTATCAACATTTTAATGTAGAGCCAAGTTTCTAAATTTCAGAATAATCTTATTTTTCATTTCACATTTGAATTCAGCACAGCATTAAAAATTAAAAACAGTTATAGACATTAAAGTGTGTCACCTAATGTTAGAGAAATTTTTAATTTAACCCACTGCTACAATAAAAATAGATCTACTTAATTTCAGCAAGAAATGACAGACCATTTACTTGCAATTTTTGTCTTAAGTGGATATAATTGATTGTTATATTTCACATTTTTAATATAACAAACGCAACATTTAATGGATAATTTAATATAAATAAACTGGAAGATAAAGCCTGTTGTGGAAGCAGTTACAACGGGAGCTAGAAAAAGCATTTGACAAAAATATGTTTACATTCAATATATTTAATCTTTGTCCACCTAAAATAAATCACTTCATATTCAATTTTTACTGTATACCAAAATTGGAATTGCATTTTCTTCTAAAACATGTAAAAATTTTTCGCATCCAAAAGAATTTGTTTCACTGGGAACATCCCTTCTTATATCAATGTTTCATGTGGAGGAAATACTTTTATTTGTGAAAAAAGGTTAAACTGGATAATCTAGAAAAACTATTTTGTATGAATTGGAATTCCAATTTTCCCTTCAAAGCCTGATAACTGTGACTTCAGTATAAGGTCATCATTACTGGCGACACCACATTTTCTCATGCAAATTATTGTTATCTTTTACTTTCAGAAATAACGGAGTTGAAAATAGCAAAATCTTGCTTGAAAATTAAGGAGTAGTTGGACTTTCAGATTTTTAAAGTAGCACAAATTATTATTATTATTTTTAATACATAATCATAAAAAGTTTCAAGCAGATCATACAAACAGTGTAGATTTTATGTTTTTTTTTTGTGCTTAATTTTTTAATCTTTTTTAGAGCAATAGTAGTAAAAGTTTTATCTTGGAATGGTTGAACTGGAATCCTTCCAGAGTCAGGGATTTAGTGTAACTATATAGAAGGATGATATTATCAGCAGGGCTACAACAAGAGGGGGGCAAGTAAGCCACGTGCCCCAGGTGCCCTGTTGAGGGAGCGTCAAAATCTCTTATGGTTTCAAAGGGCACTGAAATAAAGGTTTGCCTAGAGCACTGTACTGAGGGAGGGGGGTGGTGCCAAAATTAAGTTTTTCCCAAGTGATGTAAACTCCAGTTGTGGCACTGAAAGCAAAAATAAAAGATTTAACATACTAATGTTCAGGAAGCAAAATTAGAATATGCTAAAATGCAATACATATAATAAAAAAATAATGACTAAAATATTGAATGCTGTAAAAAATTAATAAGAACACCAGTAAAACCTAACATTACAATACTTAAAAGAAATTGTTGAAAAAAAGACTCCATGAATACAAATTATAAAATTAATTTGATTTTCAAGGATAATAACCAAGATAGTGTAAAAAATAAAATTCTTTTAAGAATTGAATATGTTGCACTCAAGTACTATTAAAAATCAACTACAGTAAAACCCATTTAAGAAGTTCCGACTTAAGAAGTTTTCCAGCTTAAAAAGTTCTTACTTGAGGTTTCCAATTTTTCCTATTCTTACAATGTTTAAACAACCCATTTAAAAAGTTCACTTCCAATTAATTTCCCACTTCAAAAGTTTTTTTTTTTCACTTCTAAGTTTACTTTCAGGGCGTATTTACATGTGCCTTTCGTTTTTTTCCTCAATTTCTTATTACTGTTTATAAAAATCAATGTTTAAAACTGAAAACAATTGTATTGGCCAGTGAAATGCTAACACTGGATGAAATTCATGAGGTTACAGAAAAGTAAGAAATGAATGAAACTGAATAAGAGGTTGTGGAAATTCTTAGCTTTCAGGATTCTGTAATAGGACTAGATATTTTTCGGTGTTTTATTAAAAGCGTCGATAATGCTTAAAGCTAATATAATGCTTAATGCTAATAATGCTTAAAGCTAATATTTTTTTAAGGGTTTAATATAGAATAGTTATCATATTATTTACTACATTAACTAATTTTTTAAGAGTGCAAAACAATTTATATAAAAGTAATAATAAATTTTAATTATATAATATTTTTAAAATGTCAAAAGATATTTCTTCATTATTTATACTGAATACTTTATTTGTTTTCCAAAAAATTAGTCTCCCGTTTAAGAAATTTTCCCCCGCTTGAGCAGTTTTCGCCCTTCATCCCCTTGGAAAACTTCTTAAGCAGGTTATACCGTACTTTCAAGTATTGAGATGAATGATGTTATCAATATTTGAAAGCTGTTATTGAACAACAAGAACAAAAAAAACTAGCTGAAAAAATAAGATTCATGCATACATATGCGTTCCAAATTTTAATAATTCTAATTTTATTGTAATAAAACATCTGTTTAAAATCTGGTGAAAAGAAATGGATACATATAATTTTGACTAATTTATTAAACAGATGTGAATATTTGATTTGCCTTTAGTTTGCATTTGAGCATTTTTTTTTAAACTCAAGAACTCATTTATTTATTTATTTTTTACTTTTTCATCAAATAGATTTGTTTGAAATTGAGTATTTTTTAAAACTGAGATTAAGAAACAAATGCAAATAACTTCTAGTTTGTATTCAAGCAACTATTTTTATTCAAATACTTTTACTTCTTTTCTTTTTTATATCAATGAATTCGCTTGAATTTGATTAATTTTTGAACTCAGATGAAAGAATCAAGTAAAGAGCTCAAAAATGAAGAATAAATAAAAAAAAACACTAAAAGAATCGAATTGCTTCTCATAACTAAACCATTGGAGGCAGCATATAGGTGTAACAAAGTGAAAAATAAAAGTAAGAAAAAAATAAACATATGAATGATCAGAAATTCAGAAAAAGAACTACAGCACTAGCAGAAACAGCACAAAACAACAGGTAATAATAGACTTTGATGACATAGAAAAACTATTTGATTTCAAAAATAAAAAATGTGTACCATCATGAATCACTTGCGATACATTAGAACATTCTTTGATCACGGAAGGAATGATCTACTCAACAAGAGATGAATAGTAGTGCATGACATATGCATGAGTACAGGCATAGAAATTTGACCAAAAAACTGAGCTGAAAGATTTTTAAAAGGGTAATTGTTTTAACATAATATTAAAGAAATTTAAGTTTATTCACAGGTTTGAGCCAGGTTGAGTTCAATCAAATTCTTTGAGTAATTTAGAAAATTGGCAGCATGAAGATAAATAGAAAATAGTTATAGAAAGGTAGTACAATTAACTAATTAAAAAATTAAGAAAAACAGAGGAAAATTTAAACTTATTAAATTCAGAAAGAGCCTTATTAATAGATGAGAAGCTAAAACTTTAAGCAACAGCTAAGGATTTTATGTAATTAATCTCATTGTTAAAAGAACACAAGTTAAAACAAATTTTGGTAGAATGGAACAATTAATGCAAAAAGTTTTAGCTGGTAAGAATAATTAGATATCATGAGAAGCTCAAGAAATAGTAAAGACAAGGTTTAAGGGGGGAAAAAAGTAGTGAAAGTGTTAGGTTTCTTGAACACAAGGACATCAAGAAATGGCTAAGAATTGTTGCACTCCTCTTCAAAGGTAAACATGGTTCAGACTCTTTTCAGAGCAAAAAAAAAAAAAAAAAAAAAAAAAAATAAGCACTTTTTAAGGACCCCAAAATTTTCTTAAGTAGGGTCTATCTACAAATGATGTCATGCTTGGAGGAAAGGAGGGCTGTGAAATTGTGACGAGGGGGGAGGGGGGGGGGACAAGATGTGTGACATACATTTACATTAAAATAAAAACATTTAAAATCAGAAAATTAAATTTGATTTCTAGCATTTAAATTTGATTTCTAGCATAGTGCTTTGTTTTTAAACTGTAAGTATATGTATATGTAATACAGCATGACATGTGCCAAGGGTGGTATGGTGAAGTGTGAGCAGGAGGCAAAGAATATTTTTTAAAAAGCGTGACATCATTTATGGACAGCCCCTTATTACTTTCGTTATTACCAAACTTTAGATTTTCTTATTGTAAAGTTGGCAGGTTGTTGCTTTAAGTGCAAATGTGCCAATTTTCCAAAATTGAAAAGCCCACAATTTCTTGAACATGTATGTACAAGTAATTAATACAGACAAAATAATTCCCTTTTTTTTCTCTCAAGTAACATGTATGTCCATATACCGTAATTTATGGCAGAAACGCTGCACCCATCGCACCCACGAAAATGAGCTTAATTAACTAGAAAATTATCAGAAATGCCGCACCCGCGATCCCCTCCCTCTGAAAAAAAAAAAGAAACATCGCACTGGGATGTATTTCAGGGGGGGGGGGGATAAGCGGTAAAAATATCTCCTTTCCCATATGTTTTAAAGTATTTACCGCTATTTTACGAAGCTTACAATTTCCATTTTCAAATAATCAGTGTTCGATTTTATATAAAACATCAGTTTTTATATTCACAAAGGCAAATTTATAGAAATAAATAACTTGTAAAAACTTCTTGCATTCGCAAAAAGTTCGGACAGTATAGCACATGCTGATAAAGTGAAACAGCGATCCGATGAGCAGGCTCCAGTCAAAAGTAAACATTTTTTTTTTCTCTGCAGACAGCCAGCTGTTGATTACGTAATGAGTGTGTTTCAGCGAATTGTTTGTTTTAAGCTTTGAATGTTGTGTGTTGTTGATATTTCTATTCATTTATTACTTTTGATATTTATAACATTGAGGCTTATTTTAAAAGCACTCAACGTTTCCTGAGCTTGCCAATTACTTGTAGTGTACTTGAGTTTTTCCTTTAATAATAGCGTAAGGCAGTATTTATTCGGTACAGTGCTCCTTCACAGGGCGCAAAGCCGCACGGCCAAAAAACAGAAATAACTTATAGATAAACTTTTAGATGAACTTTTTTTTTGGGGGTGGTGGGGGTGGGGGTAGAATGGTTAAACTCGCATCGGGCGCAACAGACTAGTTTTGGTTGAGATTCAGTATTTTAAGAACAATCAGGCCTGGACTGGCTCCTAAGGGGGCCCTTGGCTATTGAAAAGGGGCTCCAACGTATGACGTCATCGCGTTACGGTACGATCAATATGAACGCTGCTTGAGGCAGGAAAAGGGGAACGAAAAGTTTCGATGCCAGACGATTTTACGGTCGATTACCACCAGAAATTAAGCACTTTTTAAGCACCTTGCGGCTATACTCAGAAACTTTAAGGATATAGGTAAAAAATTAAGTACTTCTTAAGCACTTTTTAAAGGCCTTAAAAATGAAAAAAAAAAGTAAGTACTTTTTAAGGTATTTTAAGCACCGTCCGAACCATGGTAAACTGGATACATGTATCAACAGAATTAACAATAAAATGTAAATTAGAACTACCACAATTGGAATCCACAAGGACGAACCGTCTGATGCAGAATGAGAAATTCTAGACTTTGGAGACCTCCATTCCAAAATAATGCAAATAGATATCATATAAAAGAGGTGAGAGGATTATCCATAGTTAAGACCCTTGGTTTGTATATAGACAAATCATAAAAAATGAAAGCTGTTTGCTTAACACATAAGTTTACTAAAGAAATAAAACTCCTTAATCACAACAGAAAAATAGTAAAATTTGTGTAAACACGTTTACAAACAACCAACTGCACCCTCCAAATGATTATTAATAAACCAAGATTTGATATCAAAAGACAACATTTTATAAAAAGTAGGAGAAAGAATTTTGTTAACAAATAAGAGTTTTCAACAATGTGAGTCTTATTAGTAATTAAGAGGCATTGCAGGGGCAAATCGGGCAGGACGTTCCCGTCAGCATCTCAGAATTTCATGGATTTTTTTTTCACGTGTTACCTTACCCAAGGAAAGAACAAATCTGAAATATTTTTGATTTACCTCTCTTAGTTTTGGAGTTATGGGGGGTCAAAGTACAACAGACGAGTGACGTAGAATTAATTTAAGGCCATTTTTGCCACTTTATGGTCTTGACTGTGCCTGGCTCAGAGGTGCTTCAGAGAATTTTTCATTTTATCCTATAATATACCTTGTATATTAACATCTCAAATTAAAAATTCATTCGAAAATTGCCATAGCCCCAAATAAGGGTCCACCAAAATACCCCCCATTTCATAAAAAGTACAGTTTTAAGAATGCTTTAAATCTTGGCTCTGACGCGATACAGAAAAAATTTTTGCACAGTGCAGTTATGTATCTTTATATAAAGTGAATCCAATGTTTAAAATTTTTAAAGGGCCCGAGGGCCCCCCTGTATGGGACACCAAACATGGTCTTTAACGCTAATTTATGTAATTTCAAAGTATTGGTACAGCTGAAGCCAACTTCCCACAGGATAATTATTGACATGGAGATATAGTATCAACATAGTAGTTTCATATTAAATGAAAAAAACTTTTTGAAGATACAACAGTTTCCAACAAAAATCCCAAAAAGCACCTCTGTATCTGGGACATTCCACTGGCACACATGGGGGCGTTTCGGCATTACTTTTAGAAGTTTAATCGACAGTAGCAGTATTGAAAATTAACCTGTTCTGCGTATATCACAAACATATCTTCCATATATCACGTTCTTTTACACGGGCACTCATAAGAATTGCATTACGCTGTATGGGGATCTCTGTAACTCCTGAACCGATTCAAAAATTTTTTTTACTGATAGAAAACTACACTATTCTTGAGTAACATAGGCTAAAATTCATGCATGTAGCATAATTTACAGGAACACTCAAAATAATTCGTAAACATTGTAGTAACTGTCTCCATTCGCCACTCAAATTTATTCAAATTTTATTCCGTAGTATGAGTTGTCAATGATTTTACTCAATGTGTTGAATTTCAAAAGTGAGATGGAATTTGCATTTTAAAATACCAATTTTTTTCATTTAAATGAGTGTTTAATAAAATCTACTACAATTTGCAAAAGTTGTGTAAGAGCGTAATTCTACAAGATATGAAAAATTAAAGTTTTGTAATTGCAAAAAACGGGAATATATCGATTTACCATAGATTCCCCCCCCCCCTTCCGATTACAGGCAATTAAGTAATCTTAAAATTAAGAAAATCGTGGACAAATCGCATAAATGGTAAATTTCAAGAGATTATTTTTGAAAAGAAAATACAGGCCGTAATTTATTAAAATGAAAATAACTTCAAAATTTATTAAAAAGCGTAAAAAAATGGAAGATTTGCATAGAATCGGTAAAAAATGGGAGATTTGCACAAAATTTTAAAAACTGGCAAGTATGAATAGGTATATTTCAGAGGTCTTAATGATTTTATTCCTTTTTAATGCGTTGAAAATTCAAAAGTGTGTGGTGGAATTTGTATTTTAAAATAATAAGTTTTTTCATTTAATGCTTTTAAATTCTTACTTTTCTCTTCTAAAACAACCTCTAACTATAAAATTTTGATAATCCACTCTTTTGTTAATAGATCTCTAGACATCTGTTCTAACAATAAATTACTCAAAGAAGAATTGCAATTTATACGACAACAATGTAAATCGCATGTCAAAATGCTAATTATCCCAATAATTAAAAACTTTAAAAGGTGAATTAAGTCGGATTACTATATAGTTGACATGTTGAAATACCTATTTCCGACGTATAAATGAGATATATTTAGGCTGCTGCACAGTCATCTTCAGTCACCACATGCTTCTCTGTCAATGGCAGTCTCGCTGCACTTCCCCTCCTCCTCGCTCTCGAACTTTCGCTTCATGACGTCACTCCAGGCTCTATCGATACTGGCATGCGTCATATCGTTGATGCTTCCTTCTGTCGTGGAAATTTCTAAGCTTTCTCGGATATAGGCATATATTTTATTGTTATAATTAGCTATTTTCTTAACATTTTCAAAGTCTATTGTTAAATTTTCTTTAGCTACTAAGCGAGCTAGGGCAGTGTTTTGTTTATTGAATTTAATATCGTTAATATGTTCAGTTTTTCTTTCGTTTACTTTTCTTTTTGTTACACCTATATAGCAGCCTTTATGATTGGTTTCATTAATAGAAAGATTAATTTAGTATATTCCTGCAGTATCTAATGGGTTAATTTGGTCTTTTTCAGACCGAACATGTTGAAAAATAGTTTTATTGGGTTTAATTAGTATTCTGAATTTCTTTTTTAGGGTTCCATTAGAGATTTTATTTGCTATCCCTCTGCTGAAGGGAATAGCGGTAGTATATTTAAAATTTTCTTTTTGCTGAATGTTTATAATATTTAGACAGCGTTTACGTGCTTTCAAAAGTGCCCATGGGAGATCTTTGAAAAAATTCTGAAAGCACGTAAACGCCGTCTAAATATTAGAAACGTTCAGCAAAAAGAAAATTTTAAATATACTACCGCTATTCCCTTCAGCAGAGTGATAGCAAATAAAATCTCTAATGGAACCTATAAAAAAGAAATTCAGAATACCAATTAAGCCCAATAAAACTATTTTTCAATGTTTTCAATGTTTGTTAACCAGTTAATTAAAGAAAGGAAGAAAAAATTAAACTTCATCAAGAGCGCTCAAAAAGCAAAACCTACATTAACTCATCCCATTCCATACTGTCGCGGTCTTGCCAAGAAATTTACTAATCTTGCCTGTAAAAATAATCTCAGAATCCCCATAAAACCTAATAGTAATATTTTTAAAAGAATTCGCTCGGATAAAGATAAAATTAATCCTTTGGAAACTGCTGGTGTTTATAGAATAAATTTTCTTTATAAAGACTAACCTTCCCGGCCACTACATAGGTGTCACAAAAAGGAAAATAAAAGATAGAATAAAAGAACACATTAACAACATTAAATTTCATAGACATAGTACTGCCCTCTCCTGCCTTGCCTTAAAAGAAAATATCGATATAGATTTCATTAATGTTAAAAAAATAGCCAATTACAATAACCATAATTATAGTTTGAAACGCAAAGCACTGGAAATACTTACATAAGAGGGCGCCGTCAACGATATGACGCATGCGCAGATTGATGGAGCCTGGTATGATGTGCTGAAGCTGGGAGGATACTCATCAGTTCTGAAGACGGCAGCAGGAGAGACTGCCGAAAGCGCTAAATGGTGTGTTGTTTTTAACTTTTTATGTTTTTAACGGAGTTTTAAAGGCTTTTATGTGTTTTTAACTAAATGACTGTAGGAGTTTTTATAATTTTTCATAATTAAGGTTTATAAGCTTATTCAAAAGCTATTTAAGTGCTACATTTTTTTCAGACATTAAAAAATAATTTTAATACATTTCTATAAAATATAAAAAACTTACTACGAAAAAAAAAAAAGAAACTGAGCATATAAATAAACACAATATATAAGGATAGATAACTTAATAATTCAAAACTTACTCAACACAAAAATATGATATAGATGATTTTAGAGTCGTTAAAATTTTTCTCCCCCTTTCATGCAACTCCTTAAGGGTGGTGGCATTAGATAGTTCCTCACCTACAGAGTAATTGACTTAAGTATTTAAAAAAATAGTAAACATGAAACTGACAGTTTTCAACAGTATAGTAAAATTTGTAGCATGCAGTAGTAAGTTTAACTATAAGCAAATTTGTATGCCATTACTGTAATGTGATTAGTTTCTACAATGTAACCTCCATCTATCATTTTCCTGCACTGATCATGAAGAAAAGAAAAACATTACATATTTATGCCGATTTTTTAAAAATCTAATCTAGCATGATTTAAATGTTAATACTGCCTTTATTTTATATGCTCTAAATGTTATTTTGTTTGTAGTTTTCCTGTTTTGTGTGTACTTATAATTTAAAGTTTTCTATAGCTTTCCAGCTAATATTTTGGTGTTTGTATGCTTTCCTGCTAATTTGGTTCAAGATCTTTTTAAGGTCTAAGGAGTTCTATGAAATAGCACAACTAGGCCATTTATTGATTCACATATTTGTTTTTGGATAATTGACTTCATATTAAAGCCCAATGTAATTAATTATTTAACATATAATGCAATGTTATTACTACCTATTTTGTACTCAAAGACTATTCCTATTCATTTTTCTATTCCTATCTACTGCCCTTGCACCTTATATGGTCTATAGTTTTTGATACTATTTTTATATTTGTGCTTCAACATCTATTGCACTAATATTATATGAAATGGCTCAACTCTAAACAATTCAACAGACCTAATTTTATTTCTTCCTTGTACAGAGTATAAGGAAGCAATGTGATCCCGAAAAATGTCAGGGGCCAGATTTCAATGAAAAAAAATCGATTTTGACTTCCTTTAAATTAACTTTTAGGAATTTTTGCGATGCATCTCATCATACGCTAGCATGCACGGTCACATAAATGCGTCTGCAACCCATTTTGACTGACAGCGAATCTATGTTGACCAGTTTCTCCAGGTCATCTGCACATATGTACGTTATGTATATTAACTCGCATATCTCAAAATCTAGTGGTCGTAGAATGTTGAAACTTTACATATAGGATTACTGTAACATGTAGTTGTGCATTAAAGATGAGACGGGCTCAGCCCGAGCCCGGGCCCGAACCGGGCTCGGGCTCTGTAATTCCCAATTGCATTCGGGCTCGGGCTCGTGAAGAATTTCTCATTTATTGAACATACTCCTTGAAACAGATTTTAAAAAGTGATTCATGAGGAAAATAAAAGTACTTATAAAAAAAAAATTAGGGGCACGGGCGCCTAGAAGATGCATGAAGCTCTTTGGGTATTTCAGAAAGGCGGCTTATATTGCTTAGTTAGTCAACAGATCGGACATTATTTGATAAACATAGATATAATGAATTAGAAAGTGCATTGAGAGTTTGCAACTATATTTTTCTTTAATTTGCACAAACGGCACAATTTATTGTATTTTATTCTATCAATGAAGTAATTGAATATTTTTTATCTTTAACTGAAATTTCGGGCTCGGGCTCGGGCTCCGACTTAAATAATATTGCTCGGGCTCGGGCTCGGGCTTCAAAAAATGAGCCTGAACTCATCTCTATTGTGCATCTCCCCTTTCGGTCCCATTCGACTGGATAGTTTATCTACAGGGCTGCCCAAAACATTCTAAATACTTTACACTTTATGGGCTGAAATTCATTAAAGTGTATTTTTTAGAGGTATTAGGCTATTTTAAATGACTCAGAAGTGATATATGCTGTTAAGTGTATTTTGTACCCGTTAGCACTTGTCAACCCTCAGCACAATACCGTCCAACCATATACACTGTCTACCAATAAGTATTTGGACACCTATGCAAATGACGATATCTGCGGTCCTGGGGTACGTCACGGCCTCCGCCGGTATATATCGTGTAGGAAACAGCATCGGCATTAGTCGCATGCAAGATGCCGCGCAGTTCGGAGCTCTCTGATTTCGAGAAAGGTATAATTATTGGGTATAACAAATGTGGCTGATCCTTAAGGGACATATCTAGCGATCTGAAGTACCCAAAATCAACAGTGGCCCATGTGATTAAGAAGTGGAAGGTGAGCGGTGATTGTCGGAATGTGACAGACTAACGAAACTGCGAGATAGAGACCAACGAGTGCTGTCCAGACAAATTCAGAAGAACCACACCCAACCCATGGCCCTCATCTGCGAGGAGTTTCAACAGGCATCCGGGAGTATTGTTTCAATGAATACCATCCGTAAGGAAGCACATCTGCTTGGTTTTCATGGTCGTGCTGCTGCCCATAAGCCTTTGATCACAAAGTCCAACTGCGCTGCTCAGTTAATGTGGTGCAAAGCACATCGAAATTGGACCATAGATCAGTGGAAACATGTTCTTTGGAGTGACGAATCAAGGTTCACTGTTTACCGTTCGGATGGCAGGGTCTGGGGTCTGGCATCTGCCTGGTGAACGTCTCCTGCCAGAATGCACTGTGCTAACAGTCAAGTTCGGCGGAGGTGGAATTATGGTCTGGGGTTGTTTCTCCTGGTATGGACTGGGACCCTTGGTCCCTATTCATGGTAAACTCAACGCCAATGCCTACTGCACAATTTTGGATGACAATGTGCTTCCTACGTTGTGGCAGTTTTACTTGCTAGACCCCTGTTACTTTCAGGACGACAATGCCAGTTGTCATGTTTCGAGGTTAACCAAGGCTTGGTATGGTGCCAATGGAGTTCATCGAATGGACTGGCCTGCCCAGAGCCCAGACCTGAACCCTACCGAGAACCTCTGGGACGAGTTGGATCCCCGAATTAAGGGGTGCACTACCCGTCCAAAATCGGTGAAGGAACTTCTATATCTACTCCAAGCCGAGTGGAAGACAATACCACTAGCTGTAATACCAAGACTTGTGGAAAGTATGACCCAGAGGGTTCACGCTGTAATTGCCTCTCGTGGAGGCTCTACCAACTATTGATTTTTAATAAAGTTAGTTTTTCTTTTCTATCACAGGTGTCCAAATACTTATTGGTAGACAGTGTAGTTAGGTTATGGTTCGACCACGGTCACATGCCTCCCTCAAGAATTATGCCAAAAGTCGTCAAGCTTGATGACTATTGGTGTATGTATTTAACTCTCAAATTTCAAAAACCATTAGTCGTAGAATATTGAAATTTCATATATAAAATTGCTGTAGTTGGGCATCTCGATTTTTGGTTCTATTCTACTGGAGAGTTTATTTACAGGACCACCCAAAAGAATTTCAATATATTACATTTGTAGTCAGTCATTGTTTGGTCCATGCCCAAAATGTCACCATTTGTCATCGACCTTGGTAAGTTTTGTCGAAATATTGCCAAATCTGGTGATAGTCAGTCTTTTGGTCCATGGGCAAAATATCGCCATTTATCATCCTTGGCAAGTTTTGATGAAATATTTCCAAATTTCGCGATAGTCAATCAGCCCTTTTAATCTTGCTACTTCTGGAAACAGCAAAAGATGAGAAAGAATGGATGAATCTGATAACAGATGAGCTTACCATTCTCTAGAAAAAATTGAACTTCCCAGTTCTAGCAAAACAAACAGTTATGTCAGAAATAGTTAAACTGATTATAGAAAATAAAAAATAAATAAAAATAAAAAGAGAAAACACAGTACTCGTTTCTACATGATATAGAAAGTATATTTGGCATAACAAAAATGCATGGAAATCAGTTATGCTAAGAAGATTAAAGAATTATATGCGGTACAATTAAATACAAGATAAAATTAGATATGCAATAAGTAGTTTCTCAACAATCACATATTCATCTTTCAAAGGCAATATGAAAAAAATATTTCCCAATCAGAACCAACTGGTCTCTGCCACTGATGTAGATGACATATCATCAGAAGTTAGTAATGAAATCTTTTCTGAAACAACATGTGTATCTGAATTAGATGAAAGTGAAAATGACAAAAGGAAACGAGTTGCCCAATTTTCAGCATCACAAGGAGCTAATTGGTGACCAAACAATCTGCTTAAACACTGCCTTTGCTGTAGTTTAGGCCACTGTGCCAGAAGATGGAATGAGTATTCTAACACCATCACCGTCAAGTGTTTGTGATAAGAAGAAGTATAAATTTAAGTGTAAATTTAAAGTTATTCTGCAAAAAAAGAAACATTTCTACTTTTACTTCCATAGTAAAAAAAAATGCAAATCATGAGTATCAATTGGTATAATCTTGAACAATGCACATAAAGAAATTAAGTGGAGTAAAATGTGGAAATAGATTATCACAATACTTTCAACATACTGCAAAATTTGCTGAATGAATTTGGTGCATGGTAGAACTTCAGAATGATTGATGTGACACAACAGCAGTAAAAACTGGTCAAGTCACTGGAATTGTTAAAACTTAAAAATTGCAATGATTACAAGGGGTACAATTAGTCACAGTACTCATACATTGGCTGCCAGCATCATATTCTTGATAGAACCGTAAAATATATTCTAAAGCTCTTTATTCCACCAAGCCAACTTTAAATGAATTTGTGGACAAAGTGATTAAACAATATGTCTTGCAGCAGTCCTACAAGCCAGAAGGTGAAATGATTCCTGCACCAAATCCATGTTGGTGAGATGATTTTCGATTTCTGTATGAATTATGTAGAGAATTTCATTTCCTTAAAGAAACTAGTGGGAGCCCTAACTAAATGGTGAGGATTATTGTCTTTCACACTGCTAGATGGAATTGACGTGCTATATATCCTCTTATTTTGTACTTCTTAATTCTTAAATATAGAATATCGCTGGTGATAGTGTGAGCTTTCGTCTTCAAAACACAGCTGGAATCTGTTTTCCTGCTATATTTAATGCAAAAATTCGAGAAAGAAAGGGTTAATGCTCTACTAAAAAGCAAGTCTTAAATACTTTCATGCAGCTTTAGGTTAAAAGAATTACTGCTAAAATCCATAAAAATTGGGACTTTCAGGAGCTTAACCATCCTCATCATCAGGTTGTCATTTTCATTTCATTATATAATCTCTGACATTCCAATCATCATCTATGTATGAGTGGGTCATTAATAGCACCATCTGTAATTCAGATTGTTAGATTCAAAAAATAAGGAGCAATTTTCCAAGATTGGAACTCTACTTGCTTATTTGACTGATACCATTCACTCTTTATGTGAGTTCACTACAATATTACTAACAATTTAATATATATAGAAATTATTTTGCATAATAGAAATTGAACTGTTTTTAATACATTCCTTTGTTGATTCTTGATAAAATAAGTTTCTGAAACAAAAAGAAAAATTAAGCCATACCACTCTTTTCAGATGTTAGAATTTCGTCACAGACATCTTTGACCCTAAAAATATAAAAAAGACAACCAAATAAGTATATAAATACATATACAGTGGAACAGTGGCTGATGCTTTATTTTTTTCAGGGGGGGGGGGTGAGAAGAAGAAACTAATAAAAAAAAACTGATTTGGCATAAATAAGATGTACAATAAAGCAAAATGCCATCTTAAGGCATGTAATTTTTTTTAGGAGAGAATTTAAAAAAAAAATCATTTGGCATAAGCAAAATGATCCTCTACAGCAGCGTTTCTCAACCTGTGGAGCGTGCCCCCCAAGAGGGGTACAAAGTGTTTGCAGGAGGAGCGCGAGAAAAACCAAAGAGCAAGTAATGATGCACGTTTTTAAAAAATCCCCTTATTTATTCTCATTTTTACAAAAATATATCTATTTCCACTTAAAATGTTCATTCAAACTTTACTGATAACATTATTTTGTAGAAAATTCAACTAAATATTCATTGTTAGATTAAAAAACTGAATGCATGCTGGAAAATGTGAAGAGAGGGGGCACGCCACCGTAAGTTAGCCTTTGCTTGGGGGGGGGGGGGGGGCGCAACATTAAAAGGTTGAGAACCACTGCTTTACAGCATTGATTCTCAACCTGAGGTTTGCGAACTTCCAGAGGTTCACAAGATGCATAAAGAGCAGAGTTTGGAAAAAAAAAATAATTTAAATGCATTTATTTTATTTTTTAGAATTTCATTTTTCACTATAGTGTTTCAATATTTTTTGCAAGATACATGGAACAGTTTATTGTAAGAAATAACTTCTTAATTACGTAGTTGTAATTTAGTGCGGCTGGACCTCCCTAGCTCTTTCCCTGGATCTATCACTGTAAAAATCTAAATATGTAAAATAGCTTTCTTGGCTGTTTGTTCGCTACAGGCACCTAGACTATTCACTGAATGTGGACTAAATTTAGCACACAAACTAAATAAGACAACAGAAAGGTATTGCTGAAAAAAAAATTAAATAAAACAATCTGATTTTTAATTGTTTTATCCATTTTTCATGCATTTTCAGTTATTGCAAGCTGAGTTTTTGTCCAAGTGATAAATTTTGGAGTCAATAATTTTCTTACTGTTTATATAAATACTCATTCCATTATAAGAAAAATTTCTATATATTTTTTAATTTTATAAAAAAATATCTTCTGCGATTTTCCACCATTGATTCTTCTTTTGCATGCTCTCCCATTCGAATCTTTTCTGTCTAGACAGGCCTTTGTAGAATACTATTGGCCTATAACCCAGCCTTGAGTATGTTTGAAATAAGACCTCGAGTATGCTTTTAAATTTGTGCATTTGAAAATGAGAAATATTGTTTTTGCAGTGTATAAGAAAATTGCTGCTTGGAGTAAGTTGCAGTTCATGTTTCATTTATATAAGATTCTATAAATAACAATTTCATAAAGACAGTTAATTTTAAAACTTTTGTATTAAGAAGAGATTTTTGACAGGTTTATAGGATTTTTTTTTTTTTTTTTTTTTTTTTCCAGAAGTTATTAACACTTTACTGCCTTATGGTTTGTTGCAGCAGTCAAGTGAGGGGAGGGGAAAGCCATTTTATAATTAGATGACAATTTTCAGCAACATTCATTTTTTTTTTATCTTTTTATTATTTTTGGACTAAAAATTATGTAATGACTTATTTATTATTTTTAAACAGCAGAACTAGAATATTTTTATCATTTATCTTAAGATAATAAAATTATTTTTAATTAAAGAATTTAGCATTTTTATTTTTATTAATGGACAAATGAATTTTTGTTAGCTGCATCACAGACTAATGTTTCTGAAATTCATTCAAGCAGTGCATGCTGCATGCATCTTTGCATGATATGAGATTGACTGCTTCAGGCGATTGTGTTTATAAGAACTGCAGAGGGAAACATGGAAAAGTTTATGATCTGCTGGGTTACTATGTTATGTGCCAAAGCTAGCCGAGCCAAGATAACTTTGATGTTATAAAATACAACATAAAATACATGATAAAAGTTAAGAAAATGTTGTCAGTTTACTGTCGTCTATTTCCTCCTAGATCCTTTTTACATTTGCTGCTGCATTGTTTGCTGTTGTTTAGTAGTAGCTATTAGAGATGAGTTCGGGCTCATTTTTTTAAGCCCGAGCCAGCCCGAACCCGAAGACTTTTAATCCGAGCCCGAGCAATATATTATTAAAGTTGGAGCCCGAGCCCGCAATTTCAGCTAAAGGCAAATAAAATTAACTGCTTCATTAATAGGATACAATAAATTTTGGAGCTTCACACACCTTCTAGTCCCCCGTGCTGCTATTTTTTGAAATAAGTACATCTATTTATCCCATGAATCACTTTTTAAAATCTGTTTCAAGGAGTATGTTCAACAAAGGAGAAATTTTTCACGAGCCCGAGCCCTCCCGAGCCCGGGCTTGGGCTTGGGCTGAGCCCGTCTCATCTCTAGTAGCTATTGGGATCAGTTAATGTTTGTAAATAAATTAGGATTTAATAAATTTATGAATGAACTGTATACAAACCTTTCAGACTTTAAGATATCCCAAGTAGAAGTATTAGGTAAAGTAGAATGAATTTTAAAAAGATTCCATACACAACATATACTTAAAGATTGTCTGTAAAAAATAAATATCTTAAATAACAAGACAATAAGCATATTAGGAAAACCAATTAACAATTAGAGAAAAGAAAACATTATTTTCATTAAATACAATTATTTTTCACATTAATCAACTACTATTTATAACTTGGTGATAAAAATTTAACATAGTTTATAACAGTATATCTCAATCATTGTACCATGGCACACTGGTGTGCCACATGAGATTGTTAAATGTATCATGAGGGTTTTTAACAAATAATTAAAATTCATCAGGTCATTTCATGGATATGCAACATTTTCTATTTATTATACTATCATTTTCACTCTCACTGGGCTATGAAGGGCAGTACTTCTATTTCATAGCATGGAACACTGGTATGCCTGCTTTTGAAAGAGCTGCTTGCAACCTCGGTCACAGAAACCGTGCGACGCGGCGACACTTGTCACAGATTCTTAAGAAGGTCTGCAGACTATTTCCGAGTTCATATTGGCCACTCCACTGCCTATTATTCCGCGATGATGTCATGCACACTGTGCACCATGTCTGCACATAAAGCTGCTGCATCCAGGGATTTAATAAGCAATTATTTCTCTATCCTTTTTGTAAAAAAACATATTTTTGTTCATTGCAAGCATTATACTAACTTTTGTATCAGCAGTTAAAATTTGAAATTAAAATATATTTTCAATAAATAACGATTATTTCATCTAAATAATTCTTAATCTTTTGCATGAGTTTCTATTTTTCAACCAAGATTACCTTGCAGACTATTTTGGTATTTTTAAATCTGTGTTGCAGGACTGATGTAGAAAATTCTGCAACTGGGCTTGCAACAAGTACAAGAAGCTCAGGATAATGAGTATTCTATGCATCTTGCCATACTAGCTCAGAAGAGAAAGAAAAGCAGTGCCCTAAAACCAGCTGATCCTGTTCTCCAGTCTAGTCTTATTATACAGTTATGCTGATCCCTGACTCACTCTCCAATTCCAGGCAACCTGCTCAAAGATAAATCTTTTACTACCATTATGGCAAAAAGATTACAAAGTTAAGCAGAAAAGGCGTAATAATATCTACACCGTTTGTGCAATCTGCTTGAAAGTTTTCACAATTATGTATAAAAATATAGAAAACAATCTGCGCTATTCAGATTTTTAAATCTGAAAATCCACCCATTCCATAATTTTTAAGTGACTTTTCATAATTTTCAGCTCCACTTTCTTTCCAAGAGTAAAAAAAGTTAATCATTTGTGTGACAGAATTAGGAGAATCAAGTGACAATTGCGTTATATAGGCATCACAGTTATCTGGCTTTGCAGGAAAAAATTGTGATTCATTCGTTTTAAAATAGTTTTTCTAGATTACTCAGTTCTTTCTTTTTTTTTTTTTTTTCACAAACAAATGATTTTCATCTGGCATGAAACATTGATATAAGAGGGGATGTTCCCAGAGAAATGAAATCTTTCAAATGCAAAATGTTTTTGCACATCTTTAGAAGAAAATGCAATTCCAATCTGGGTTTATAATAAAAATTGAATATGAAGTTATTTATTTTAAATGGACAAAGATTAAATATATTGAGTGTAGAGATATTTTTGTCGATTTTTTTTTTTTTCTAGTGCACATTGTAATGCCTCCACAAAGGGCTTTGACTTCTAGTATATACATATTGCAAGACACAATTTCATAATGAATGCTGAGGTTCTGTTTTGTTGTTGTTGTTAATGGACCCCCAAGGAGGGGGAACACTGGGGAGCTTATGGCTACGGACGCTCGGACCGGCCAAGGGCTGAGATTTACTTTGTTCAAAAATATATACTCAGCCTTTCAATGAATAATTTTTCGTAAGCAAATAATTACTTACAAAACTTTTTTACTTTTTGTATCATACAACTTTTAGTTTTTTCTTTTTTTTAACATAAATTCAGGTGTGCGACAAATAATTCAGTATTTTTAGTGTGCTGTCAACCAAAAAAGTTTGAAAAGCACTGTTTTATAAGAATATAACACTCACATTCGTACAGGTTGGAAAGTTTGACAGAGAAGCTGATTCTAAACCTTTCTTTATTGATCAATTTAAAGTTAGCAACATTATTTAAGAGGAAAGACAATTTAGCTTATGCTATACCTAGTGCTGCAACAAATAGTGATTTTGCCAAAAAACTGTATAGAAATATTCAGCTGCTAAATATTAATTCAGAAATTTTAATTTCAAATAATACACAGCAGAAAACCTAAAATTATAGTATGTTAATTTCCATAAAAGAGTCTTGTTAATGTTGATTTAGCTGTCCCCCCCCTTAGCTTAGCCTCCTTTCTAGATGTTGGAAATCCCTGTGTTTTCAGTTACCTTTATTTCCCGCTTTCTCATTGGTCCTCAAAAAATCCTCTTCTGGATCTATGTTCTGGATTCAATGGTCCTCATAAACACTATCTTGAATCTCTACTTTTTCTAAATAAACAGAGCAAACTTTGCCAATACATTTGTGATAATATTATTGAGATTGTTACCTATTAATATCTATGAACTAAATAAGGCATGCTGAATGTATATAAACCGCATGTAAACAAAAGCATGTAGGCCAATCCTCACCCATGTTTTAGGAAAGTTGGGGGCCCAGCTCGTGGCTAAAATAAATCTTGCGACAAAAACCTGAGTCCAGCCCACGGACTGGGCTCATGCAGATTTCTACTGAATATTAAGAAAATTCGATTGGATATTAAATTTACATTTAATATTTGAAATACAATTCAAACATTTAAATTTCTTTGATGTGTAACACATAAATATAACTTACAGCTATGTTATTTTAAATATATTAATTGATATTATTTATTATAAACAGAAATGATTTTGTTTTAGTATTCAGCTGAACTACTTTGCCAAATATGGTATTAGTATTTGGTCAAGTTAAACAAGCTGAATACCAAATAGAAACCTGTTAATAATGTAAAGTTAAAACAAGCACCAAAAGTGCTACTTCCCGATAAGCTTTTCAGATACTAAACTTCACCCATCTTCAGTCGAAGACAAATTGATCTCTCATTCTCTTCTTCTTCCCTGTACCAGCAGCATTTGCCTACTTTCATGCATGTGAGAGTGTGGCAACTCATTAATTGCACCCTCTCTGGCGGAATCTCGAATGCTTCTCTCTGGTAAGTATAGTACCAGCTGGGTTCAAGTTGGAAATTTTTTTAATATTTTCAAAATCTTGTGTGTTTGATGAACTCTGCAAAAATTGTGATGGGGCTGTGCTTAATTTTCTGAAATTTATATCACTTTTATGTTTCTTTTCACTTTCTTTCATTTTTCTTTATGTATTCCCTATATTATTTCCTGAAAAGAACAACAATGACCCACAAGAAACAGCAGGAATCTATAAAATAAATTTGACCTTCAATAATACCAGAAAAATAGGAAGTTTTACAAGAGTTTCAAAAAGAAAAAAAAAAAAAAAGAAAAAAGTAACATATAAGAGATTAAAATTCGGGAAATTAAGCACAGCCCTATCAAAACTGCACAAACTTCACCAATAACAATAGATTTTTTTTTTTTTTTTTTTTTTTTTAAGCAAATCATTCTTTTTCTAAATCATAGTGCTTAGAATAATTATACCATCTTTTAAAAGTCCTTTTCATAATTTCTTTATTAAATTGCACACTATTAAGTAAATTAATACAATGACACGCTTTTCTTTTGTAGTAATATATGAATACATCTTGTGTTTGTGTGATTATGACAAAGCTAGACTAGAGCAATCTGCCACGGATGTGTGGTGCCTAGGTAGGAGGACTTTCTAAGGGGTTCAACATGTATTCACGTTAAAGAAAACCTACTAAAACTCCAGACCGTTAGATTGACAGCTGTGCGATGGGACCCGAACCCAGGACCTTCACACTTCAGCTGTCTGTCATTTTCAGTGACATAACCACTGTGCATGGTGAAGCTATGAATGCATCTCAAAGTAGAAATATAATTTAATTGATCTTTGATTAGAAATATAGTTAATTTTATAAGTCAATTCTATTCATTATCACTAAAAAGCAATGTTCAATAAATACTTGTCACAGTTTTGCTTTCATGCCTTTTAAGATGCAATTTATTCCAGGAAAAATTCATGTATTAAAAAATAAAAGATAGTTACTATTACATATGTTTGTTCATCTTAAAACACATTGTAATAAAATAAACTAGAAGTTTCTGTAGAAAATTTTACTTATTCTTAATTGAAGTTTTACACATATTTTGTATTTTGTGTGTATTTTGAAAATACATGTATTTTGTATTTTTTCAATTTAGAAAGTATTTTGTAACTTTTTGTGTTTGAATAAATGTAATTTGTATTTTGTATCAAAAATACATTTTTTATGTATTGTGCCCAACTCTGCTTGAGTATTTATGCAAACAGAAGCAACAAATGACAATAGCGATCTGTCCACTGCACAGCAAAGAACTTACACACTACACAATAGAACAGCTCTTTTAAGTCAATTCTATTCAGCTTTTTTCAGGGGGGGAGGTCATCATAGGTGAGTAGGAGGAGTGTGCTCGCCATGCTCTTTGTTATCACTAAAATCTGATTGGTCCGGCATGATTGCAGACAAGCTGAAACCACACACCAATCGGCGGAAGTCTCGGCTTAAAAGAACTAGAAATTAAAAAATATGCAAAAGCATGTAGTCAAAAGAATGGAAAAAATAGGGACCTTTGGCTGTTTCAGGCAAAAAATAAGGACTTTTATGGACCAAATCTTAAACTGCATAAATCTAAGGACTTATAAGGACCGTACAAACCCTGTATACTCATACATGTGTAAGGATGGGTGAGTGGAAAGACAGCATAATCCTTAATCACACCATCACTACTTTAAAATAATTTTTGACTCTATTTAAACTATTAAAAACAAAATTTATTAATTTAACAATTTAAAATACATTAACAATAAACTTAACAAAACATATTAACAGCAAAAAGACAGGCCTAGGCTTTAAAATAATAAAACTGCTCAAGCAGATCTCTTTTTTTCAATACGGCTGTTCTGTGAAAAATTTCAAACCACAGCAATCCACAGGGACAAATCTTTGTATGCTGTAAGTGGCACGTATCAGGAAAAATGGCTCAAGGATTACGATCCTGCTTTGCTGCCGACTCACAGTGACTGTCGGGAAGATTATGTCACTACCCAAGGCAATAGGCCAACATCCGACTTTTAAATGAGATGGCAAGTCGAATCCCTTGCCGAATGCTAGACAAAATTCCCAGTCTAACCTGGGGGTAGGGCTCCATGCACTACATATGCATGAAAATTGGTAAATGTGCTGGTGTATAGAAGGAGAAGAGATTAGTTTGTGTTCGACTGAAGATGGGTGTGTTCTTGCACATGAAAAGCTTATCCAGAAGTAGTACTTTTGGTATGTGTTTTAACTTTATACTATGAATTAAGTTTCATAATGTGATTTTAACCTATTAATCAACCTAATATTCTTTGCATCCCTAGCTATCTCAAAATAACACATAATGCTCCAATTCAAATTTTATATGCAGCTTAATTTTTTTTAATTTTTTCTTTCTTCAGAATTGCCAAGTGCAAATACAGTAGAGAGCCAGAAATCCGCACAGCTTGGGACCATGGCTTGTGCAAATTTTCGGATTTAGGGCCGTAAAATATAAATCATTACATTTCTGATTTTAAAGAAGTAGAATACAATTACAATGAAATAAAAACAGTCAAAAGTATTTCACTTATATTTTCACATTAAATACAAAAGCATGAGAGAAAAAAAAGAAAAAATTACATGAGACTAGCAAAGCAAATGGTTCCAAAATTTCCTTTTTCTAATTTTGAAAGCATGTTCTATGGCGATTTGTTTTAAAATATTATTTTTTCCACTTTGTTTCTTTTTTTTTCTTTCTTTTCTTTATTTTGCAAAATTTATATTATCATTAATTCTTGCTTTGTTACAGAACTTTGCTGTTCTAAAAATTTAAGGTAGATGACTTCGAATTTCATTATTTACGTCAGAGAAGGTGTGCGGATTTTAGGTCGGCGGATTTTTGGCTCTCGAGTGTAACTTTAAACACTTTAATTCAGATTAGGCGTGTAACGGATATCCAGCAAGTATCCGGTATCTGGCTGATTTTTCAATATCTGAAATACTGTCAGATACAAGGGCGGATTAAAGGGCGGGCAGAGGGGGCGACACCCCCCCCTGAGAAAAAAGAAATTAATGTAAAAGATCCTATTTTACTTCCATAAAATGGATGTATATGTCAATCTTCTAACTAACTGCCCCGCCTCCCCCCCCCTGACAAACTTGCAATAATCTGCCACTGGTCGGATATCCAAATTATAATTACCGGATACCAGACTTCTCTGCCGGATATCCAGCTAGATACTACTAAAGTTCTATCTATTATATGCATGGAACAGGATGGAAAATTATATTTCATGTAATTAAACTTCCCCTATAAACAGGATTCTACCACTAAAACGGATGAACAGATGGTAATCAAATTTGTTTTATAGACTATACATGAGAAGTGCTTAGGGAATTTTGATAAAAAAGCTCAAGTTAAAAATTTCAAGTTGCTATTAAACATGAAAAAATAGCATATTTAACTCTAAAAATGGATCATTCAAAATAAACACACAATTTCAACATTTGTTCAGTAGTTTATATAGTAGTAATTCTTATAAAAAATAATACTTTAGTCCCCTATGAAGTAAAAATATGTGAATTTCTATAAAATTATGCAAAAAAAGTTAACAGCACCTTTTTAAATGTTTTTACGTGAGTTCTTGTCTTAAAGAGGAAGTTCACCTTGTTCTATAAAAGAAATCAACAAATATGAATGAAATCTTATTTTTTTATTGAAATTTAGTTTATATATGAAAAGATTAGACCAATGCAGAAACTTTTAACTGCAATATTTACCTTAAAAACAATTTTTGTAAATTAGGTCATATTTAATGCAACATCAGTCAGAAAATTCTATAAAAGTTTTTCTTGCTTAAATAAAATTAGTCCCAAAAATATAAAAAGTCATTTTCTCTTCCTTTATGAAGATATCTTTAAATATTAGTCTTATGATTATTTAATATTGGTTCAATTTATGAATTTTAAACTTATCTGTAAACTAAACAAAAAAAATCTAACATCAGTCATATTTCTGTTTTTTAATTAGATATCTACACAAAAATATTGGGAAAATTGCACTGACTACTGCAGAAAGACAGAAAAGGAGGAGAGATAAATTAAAGAATGAAGGGAAACATGAAGATTATAAAAGAAAAACAAAGCAGAAGCAATAAAGAGCCAAAATAAAAAGGAAATGACCTAGCTAAATTTACCTGCAATCAATTCAGAATACTCGTTTTCAAAAATTTTCTCTAATTCCAAGATAAATTAATCTTTTTACCTTCTTCTGAATTAACTGAGGTAATTTAGCTGGATCATTTCTTCTTTTATTTTTGCTCTTTATTGCTTCTGCTTTGTTTTTATGATCTTCATAATTTCCTTCATTCTTTAATTTATCTCATCATCTTTTCTGTCTTTCAGCAGCAGTCAATGCTATTTTCCCAATATTTTTAAGTAGCTTTCTAATTGAAAAACAGAAATGTGCCTAATGTTACACATATTTTATAATACACATTTACACATTTTTATAACTTCAAAATTCACAAATTAAAAGACGACTTTTTATGTTATTAGGAGTGATGTTACATGTATGTTACACTAGCTGAAGTACCCGTCCTTGACGGGTTAGTGAATGCAAATTTCCAAAAAGCAAGAACTTTCGTCAGCATTGTAGGAGTACACAGAATGGATGTAGTATGTTGCCAAAGTAAAGAAAGCGAAGTTATAATTTTTAAGTATTGTTAAAATATTACAGGTTAGAGAGTCACTAAGTAATATCATTTCATTCGCTTTGGTCGTAATTATGTGATGCGCGAACGAATATTGACGCATATTGAAATAATTTTCGCAAAATCTCAAAATCTAATCAACATTTTTGAAAAATTTTCAAGGCTAGAATTTAAGTTGAGTGACAACCTATCCTGTCACCCAATTTCGTTCCATTCCCTGCAGACTTTATTTCGTGATGCTGGAACAAAATTTCAGCATTTTAAAACGATTTTCGCAAAATCTCAAAATGTAATCAATATATTTTAAAATTTCAACGCCTATAAATTAAGATTAGCAACTACCTATCCTATCACTAAATTTCGTATCATTCGTATTAGTCGTTATTACGTGATGTTTGAAGAAATATAAGCGTATTTTGAGAGAATTTTCACAAAATCTCAAAATCTAATAAAAATGTTTAAAAAATTGGACACCTATAGTTTATGTTGAGCAAAAATCTATCATGTGAAAAAATTTCATATCATTCGCTTTAGTCATTATTACTTAATGCGGGAACAAAGATTCACTCAGTTTTAAACGATTTTCGCAAAATCTCGAAATCTGATCAATTTTTTTTAATTAGATGCTTATAGTTTAAGGTGAGTGACCACCTATCATTTCACCAAATATCATTTTTTCACCTTTGCAGTTATTACGTGATGCGCGAACACAAATTTACGCAGTTTGAAATGATTTTCGCAAAATCTCAAAATCTAGTCAAGATTTTTTTTTAATTCGACGCCTATGTTCTAAGTTGAGTGACCACCTATCATGACACCCAATTTCATATCATTCGCTTTAGTCGTTTTTACGTGATGCTTGAACAAAAAAAGCGTCACGGACAGAATGACAGACAGACAAACTTTTTTTTGAGGGTCGCATCGGATTCCCGGGTGCTTGAAACGGATAGAAATCGCAAAATTTTTGAATTCCAAGAAATGTACAGACAAAAGTCTAATTTTATTTATATAGATTATATATTTGCCTTGAGAACAATTATAAAAATTGTTCTCAAGGCAAATATTGCAGTTAAAGGTTTCTGCGCTTGTCTAATCTTCTCATAAATGAATGAAATTTCAATAAAAAATAAGATTTTATACATACACGTTGATTTCTTTTAGAAAACAAGATGAACTTCCTACACCTCTAAAGACAAAAATATATGTAAAAATATTTTGCCAACTTTTTAGCATAATTTTATAGAAATCCACAAATGTTTACTTTATAGGGGAAAAAACTACTATTCTTTATAAGATTTTTTTTTCTTTTTTCACTGGTGTCCCTAGTTTCATGGAATCACCCTTTAGTGAAATACACTAACATTTTTTTTTTTAATTTTATCAATGTACAACAAGCATTACTATGATTTATTTATTATGATTAAACTAGATTAATACAATTTCAAAAGGTAAATTTGGTGGTTTTGTTTTTAAGAAGAAACAATATATAATCATAGTATGTTTATGCGAATGTAACATCAGTCACAAAATATATGTAACATCAGTCACAGGAATAAAATATTTTCTACATTAAATTTTTTTAAAATTTTTTAAATGAAAGAAAATGTTTTCATAGAGATTGAAATCTGTACTTAACTAGAAAAGAATTATTTTACTTCTCATACTATTAGTTCGAAGAGGATTTGAATTTATATAAAATTCATTTTTCTCAATGTCTTTTCTGTGTAACATCAGTCATGCTTTTTAATTAGAAAAAAAATTATCCCTTAATTTAGAAAAAAAAAAAAAAAAAAAAGACTTCTTATATTGAAAATGGATAACAGTATAATACTTTTAAAAACAGTTAAAAATGCATTAAAATCCATTATGTAGCACTATTGGTGGCAGCCACCACCTTCTTCAGCACAGGTCTTAGTTCTAAATGGCCAGCTCTCTTCCTCAGCAGATCATTTAAAATTTTTTAAATGAAAGAAAATGTTTTCATAGAGATTGAAATCTGTACTTAACTAGAAAAGAATTATTTTACTTCTCATACTATTAGTTCGAAGAGGATTTGAATTTATATAAAATTCATTTTTCTCAATGTCTTTTCTGTGTAACATCAGTCATGCTTTTTAATTAGAAAAAAAATTATCCCTTAATTTAGAAAAAAAAAAAAAAAAAAAAGACTTCTTATATTGAAAATGGATAACAGTATAATACTTTTAAAAACAGTTAAAAATGCATTAAAATCCATTATGTAGCACTATTGGTGGCAGCCACCACCTTCTTCAGCACAGGTCTTAGTTCTAAATGGCCAGCTCTCTTCCTCAGCAGTACGTTCCACCCAGGATCGATCTGTGCATGCGTCATATCATTTACAGCGCCATCTGTGGTTATAATCTGTAAGGCTTCCATATTTAGGGCATAATAACTATTTTTGTAATTGACGAGTTTTTGGCTATTGTTAAAGTTGATTTCTATGGGGCGTTCCTGGGCTATTTTTGCGAGGGCAGTAGTGGTTTTATTGAATTTAATGTCAGTTTGATGTTCCTTTTTTCGGTCTTTGATTTTTCGTTTTGTCATGCCAATATAGCATCCTGGTTTATTAGTACTATTGTCTGTAAAGCTTAATCTATAAATACCGGCAGTTTCATCAGGATTGATATTATCTTTATCACTGGGAATGCGTTTGAAAATATTTTGATTGGGTTTTATGGGGATTTTGATATTTTTCTTTGCAGCTTCATTTGTGATTTTTAGGGCGGCTCCCCTGCAGTAGGGAATGGCATTTGTAAATTTTAGTTTCGGATTTTGATAGTTATTAATCTGTTCCAGTTTTTTGATTCTCTTTTTAAAAAGGTTTTTTACTATTGATTTTGGGTACCCTGCGTTTTTACATTGAGTTTTGATAAACTGGAGTTCTTCATTGAGTAGTTTTTCGTTTGAGCATACGGTAATTGCGCGATTGACATATGATCGTATGGTGGCTATTTTAAATTTATATGGAGTTTTTGAATTAAAATGTACTATTTCGTTATTATTGGTGGCTTTTCTAAAAACTGTAGTATTAATATTATTCTTCATATCTCTATTGATTTTGACATCTGTTGTATTGTTTTTGGGGGATAATGTTTTTTACAAATCAAAAGCAGTAATTTTTTTTTAATTGTTTTAACCATTAATTATTTATTTTCTTAATTCTTGTAATTAACTTGGATGTTTAATTTAAATACCTTTTGTCAGGAGATATAATGGTCTGGATGACTCTTCTTCTATAACCCAATAGCTAACTTCTTTTAAATTACTACTAATTATCCTTTTTGTTGGGACCTTTTTTTTAAATAATTACCTTTTCTTTAAATTATTTCTGCCTTTATTTGCCCGGTCTCCGGAGGTGTAATTTTAATTATCAGGTAAATTCTGTCGATTTTCTGCTGACTATTAAGTTTCCCTCTCTCTTCAATAGCATAACTCATTTCTTGCAATATCTTTTGTTCAGGTCCGGTTTTTAATTAGTTTTACTCTCTTCTAATTTTATTTTTTTTATTCCAAATTTTACCCAGGGTTGTCTCGGACGATTAGCTATCTCCCGCTAAAATTTTAGGAAGTTTAATAACGTTTTTAAGGCCCTTATGATCAATTAAGTCTTTTTCCCCATTTCAAGATGGCCGTTCTTGTCTGCGTTTCTTCTCGGCCAGGTTGGTTTCTTTCCCGCGTGCAGTAGTTGCTGGCCGCCATTTTCTTTTTCTCGCTTCCTTCCCCCGTCGATCGAATGTTCTCGAAGTTTCCCGGCTGAGATGGCGCGCTCTGATTGGTCCCCGCGGCCGGCGTCTCGTCGAAGCTCCTCAAGCTGGCAGCGAAAAGCGTGATTCTGAGAGCTGACGCGGTGCTGTAAGGAGGGTGATTCCCGGACTCTCTTCTCGCTCTTTTTTTGTCCAAGTTCGACGTTCGTCGCCCCATTAAGCAACTTATAGGAAGTGATCCCCCAAAATCGGAGGCCAGAGGGCCAGGACTAATGATGATCACCATGTAATTTTCTTTTTCCCCTTTTTGTTTTTTCGGCCAACATGCCGATGCGTCACAAGCTGCCACCATTGGATGTGAATTGGGCGTAACGCCCCCACCCCCCTGTGTTTTTTCAGAAGCAGCGATGAAAATCTACCGGAATTGACGTCTCGCACTACGTTCACCATTTTGCCCTGCCCGGGAGACGCTTGTGTTGACTGGAACGCGAAGTCCCCGACACCTGCCGGAGTTCCCTGACCAGAGGAGAGACCAAGATGCCGCCTCCGGATGCCATCAGTGACCGTCCGTTGGTTCCCTGAAACGCCGAGACCAGACCTGCCATTGGATCCGTGGGTGAGATCTGACCAATACCTTTTTTCTATCTACCATTTCTCCACCACGAGCTGGATCAGCGACTTCATGCTTCAAGCTGTGCTAGAACTATCCCTTTTGTTTTTATAATGTTTAATGGGGAGGGATTAAATAACAAATGCTAAATTTTCTTTTTCAACTTTGTGTGCCATTCTAATGTATTGCTTCCAGTAACGATGTTTAAATCCTTTTTGTTAAAATCATAATTGTGGATGCCATGTTGATTTCTGGTTTGGCCTAAGCTAATCTCTGTAATTGTTTGAGTTGTTCTGCACATCAATGTATTTTGCTGCACCCTTTGGTGTAAAAAATCGCAAAGTTCCCTTTTTTGTTTTGTAATTTCTTTATTTTGGCAATTGTTTAAACTAACCTGTTGGATATAAGAGGTGGGGTTTCAAGTAACAGGTAGGGATTTAATGCGGGATTTTCATCACATGCCTTGTGAGGCTAGGAAAAGGTGGGGACTTGTTTGCCCAATTTTTCTTTTTTTTACTTTTTGGTAGGATAAATTTTTTTTTCTCATGCTGCAGCAGAGCTTTTAACTTAAGTACTTGGATCCAATCGAGCAACTTTTGTCAAGACAATTTTATTTAAGCATTTCCTTTTTCTTTTTTTTGTTTAAAACACAAGGGCTAATAATTGGGTAATTAAAGCATTCTAGTATTTTTTTTTGTTCCTGAGCAATTCTACCACGCGCTGTAAAACCCCTGCGCAGTGTTTACTTACTTTTCATTTCTTTTACTGATGTCGCGAGGCCACTAGCTGTTTACCCCTGTTATTTGTTAAATAAATTTGTGATTTGGTGATCTAATACGATGTCTCTGTGTTTATTTTACCACTTTTCTAACACACACTTCAGGCAAGGCTGAGATCATTGGGTTATTTTCTACACTATCGGACACAACGCATGGTAAAACCTTAATTCTGTTTTAGAAACTTGCTCAATTTAAAATCAAATTTTTTTTAACTAAACTAAACTTTCACGGCAGTAGTAAGTAGAATACTACACATCTAGGTAGTTAATGGTGGCATTTTCCTCTATTTCTATGGTGAATTGTATGTTATTGTCTATTGAGTTGATTTCTTTGAGGATATTTTCAGTTTCATTTTTGTTAACTATTGCAAAGATATCGTCTACATAGTGAAACCAAGTTTTTATGTGGTTGGATAGTTTATCAAATATGGCCCTCTCCACTAGCCGCATTTTCCAGTCTGCTATGACACCTGATATCGGCGACCCCATAGGCATGCCTTTCTTTTGTTCGTAGAAATTATGATTAAACTGAAAATATGAGTTGCGAAGCACAAGATTAAGTGTGCTATTTAATGTAGTGGAAGTAGAGCTATTATCAATGTTGGAGGTGATTTGTTTATTGATTATTGCATTCATTTCTTGGATATCTATGGAGGGGTAAAGGTTAGTAACGTCAAAACTGACGAAGCATTCCTGTGAGTTTATTGTGATATCTTTAATGCGTTGAATAAAGTCTTCAGTTGAAGATAAAATAATTTTACTTTGGGGCATGAGCTCTTGTAAGATGGGTTTTAGATATTTTACCAGGTCATAAGTTGGTCCTTCACATTTACTGACTATTGGTCTTAAAGAGGGAGGGGTTTTATGGTCCTTGTATTTAGCAAAAATTCTTGGGGCTATGGAGGCAAAATTAGTTAAAGTGGGTTGTCTGTTAGCTGGCCAGGATTCATTTTTGATTAATTCTTTGACTTTATTGAAAATTTTTCCTGTTGGGACTTTAGGTAATTTTCTATTTGTAGTTTATTAATGGTTTCTTCCATCTGGGTGAGATAATCATTTTTATTCATTATTACTATTTTGCCGGGTTTATCTGAGCTTAAGCAAGTTATATTATTGTTTTTCTTTAAGTCGTTTATGCATCGGCGATCGGCGTCGTCGCGGGAGGGGGTGTTAAGTTTGTTGATAAGTTCTTGTTGGGCTATAATTCTTAAGTAGTTTTTGTCTGGAGGGGTGAGGTCGGCTATTGCAGTTTCAATGCTGGCTATTGAATCAAAAATGTTTATATTATCATCCAGGATATATTTAGGACGTTGTGCTGCTGTTGAGTTAGATGGTAGTCAGAGATATTTATAAATTGATTTTCTATTTTTACGGGTACGGTTTTTACGTTATGTTTGTTTTTAAGCCAGAATTTTAATTTTTGATAGTGGTTACGTTCGCGAGTCTTGTGTATTTGATTGTCGAAAGATTGTATTTTAGATATTGCAGAGGTAAAGGTAGGTGCATCGTAATAAGACTGTAAGGTTTCGGTTTTTGTAAGTTTTGAAATGCGGGCGTATTTTTGGCGGATACATTTTCTTAACAAATGACGTTCAAAGCAGAAAAGTTCATTGTGAAAGTTTTTGGAAATGAAACGGTTATGGGATTGAAGGAATTTAGGTGCTATGTTAAAATAAAGGCAATCTTCTAGAAACTTAATATGTTCGCATTCGGGGGCTTTCGATTTCATTTCGATTTCGTTTTCCGGAGATTCTTGTATATATCTGAAGAAACATAAGTGGGTATCGGTGTCATTATAAGCAGCTGGACGAAAATACTCTCACAAAGAAATATTAAAAAGCTTACCTGCAGGGGAGTGAAAAATAAGAGTAACATAAGATGGGCTTGTTTATTAAGATGGTAGAGTTGCATGCGCAGCAAGATGGGGGAAAAAATGGATTACAGGGTGGTACGACGCCGTTGAATAAAGTCTTCAGTTGAAGATAAAATATTGTTACTTTGGGGCATGAGCTCTTGTAAGATGGGTTTTAAATATTTTTTCAGGTCATAAGTTGGTCCTTCACATCAGATATCTGTATTCGGCAAACAAAAGAGTTTCGGATATCCGATATCTGGCAAACTCAATATCAGTTGCATCCCTAATTGGGATATATTGGGTATCCTGAGTATCTCAAGTGTAGTAAAGTGTTGATAGTTTTCAATTAATCTTTTGATCTCACAACTTCTAATTGCAGTTGGTTTTTAAAAAGTTCGCTATTTTACCTTACAAAACTTCACAAATCACTTCTGATAAGTTTGAGAAGTCACAAAACTTTCTGTATGACCTCACAACTTATATTCTTAGTTTGAATTTTCTTTTATGTTTCTTGGTAATAAAAACGAAACATGATATGGCAAAAATTTTGCTTTTTGTCATCCATTTTTAACATTAAGATAGTAATATAAGTATGGAATGATTTTGCTAAAATTTATTTAGAACAAATGCACATTTGCCTGCAGTCAATACTCATTTTTAGTTTTTGTTTTCAAATTCAAAAATCTCCTACTTGCTTTAATTTCTATAAGAAGATAAAGGAAAGCAAATGAACTTTTTGGATAACCCAATATTGTAAATTAAATTTTAATTACCGTAATTTCCTGTCGATAATCCACGGATTATCTGTTAAAAAACTTATGAAAATGAAGGTGCAGATTATCTGCTGCCGTGGATTATCCGAGGCATTTTATTTTTGAGGACCATTTTAATTAACAGATGATGTTGATTTTGCGTGCACTGAAGATGCGCACTTTGATCGAGATACGTTAATCGTAATCGAAAGTTTGCCACAATGCTGTAGCTTCTCTCACACATCGCTGCCGGGTAGAACACCTATAAAATACAGGCCGTCTATCAATCGCAGTTTTCGCTCTTCACGGGTTTTGCAGAGTATTTTGACATGCCATCACTGCAAATTTTTCTAGGGCAACTCCGATATTTAGAGGTACAAAGCAATCTATTCAGCCAATGACCGGCCTGGACCCTAGTGCAGCCAATTGGCCTTAATCCACAAACATCAAATATTATCTTGCCTCAATTGGTTGCTATAATTCTTGTCTGAAGGATCATGTAACTCTTTACAATCCTCAGTTAATAAAATTTATTTCTCATCGCCCATCGCTAACTTCGGTTTAAAAAAATTCCAATTAGGTAACGAAGCAATTTCACCAGGAATGGACAGGAATGAGACAATTTTTTCCGTTCTATCTGCGAAAAGCAATTACAAAACCTGCAATTTTTTAAAACCATCTGTGGACACCTTCGAAGTTCAGAACCAGTATTCCAAGATTGGAAAGCTTTGGGCGGGTGCAAAACTCTTTTCAGACTAGAGAACGTTACAGCAGTAGAAATGCATGCATTCCCCCCCCCCCTTCAATAAAGTTTACTTTGGTGCAGTATGGTACAGTTGCATAAGTGAGAGCGGACCTTAATGAGTAATTTATTATACTAAGAGAATAATCAAAAAATAAAAATGAGTGGTTTTTTTTTTTTTTTTTTCTGTCCCTCTCCTGTCTGGAGCTTCTGTTCAGAGATAACACGGTTGAATCATCGGAATGCAAGACTGTGTTGATTTTTCTCCTCGTGGTCGCCAGCGCAGAAGTGAAATGTTTTGTTTTTGTAACTTGTTTTGAGAGCATTTTTGTACCAAATAAATTATTTGTGAACAACTTTTTTTCCATCTCTTATTCTTATTTTTTTAAATTATTGAAACTTACCTGGATTTTTGAGATTCTAAAAGCTGCAACAAAAGTTTAAAAATGAAGGCCAGGGTTTCCACTCATTTCTTGATTTTAAAAATAAGGCCTTCTTAAGGCTATTTAAAAAAAATTTTAAGGCCAATAATCGAAGATGCGTTCCAATGCAATTATCTTATACACCTCCTTAATAATGCTGTATTTCATGTCTTTTAAAGTAGTATATATGATTTTAAAACAATCATTGTGTTTTAATAAGTTATAATTCACCAAATTCCAGTTATTTTTTTAAATGATAGGCAAATTACTAGGACTCAAAATTAATTTGTAAGATCTTTCAAGTATTATTTAAATAGTTTCAGTTTTGAAATGTATAGTATAAGACATTTTCTAAAAACTTATCAAGCAAACACATTGATTGAAAGTTTTAATAGCTTACTATGAATAATCAAACTATTGCATAGTATTAAATAAGTTAAAGATGAACAATAAAATCAATTACAGTGAGGATAAAAAAAATAGATGCCTGGCAGTATTGTGTCATTGCCTGCTAATTTGATTCACAAGCTCTTATCAATAAAATATTAATGATTAATAAATAATAAAATAGGAGTGATAGCGAAAATTTCTGAAATGAAATCAAGCTAAAAAAATACATAAATCATACGTCCATCTCAAAAAAGTAGTTTTACTTTAGTCCAAAACAAAATCAGTTTCATTTAAAAAACCTAAATTGTTCATGTAGAATAAATAAATCACTGGGGATTGGGCTGGTAAACCAGGACAGAAAGTATGAAATGTAACTATTTCTCTAAATGAATGAAAAGGTACCAATATAAATGAAATGCGATTTTTTTTGGATATTTTTATCATTAACGCATGCACAGAACATTACTAACAATTCAGTTTAAGAGATCTGTGCATATGTTGACTGAACATTCTAAAACATTATACAAAGAAAAAAAAAAGATCTGCAGTTGAGTGTGACAGATATTAAGACAAATGGTATGAATTTTCTTTTTTTTTTTTTTTTTTTTTTTTTTTTTTTCCTGCAATAGGAATACGTTTTCAGATCAATCAGCACAAAAAATTTAGAATACTATCACCTCTGTTATAAAAGCCAATATTGAATAAAATTATACACAAAGAAATGAAACAATTATTAAACAAGACAATACATAATCACAATTTTTATTATATTTCTTTTATGTTCTTGAACAGAGATTCTATTTTACATTCAATTTCTTTCAATTCTTTTTTTTTTTTTTTTTTTGGCTTTGGACGATCTCCTAAAACTATTTGACTGAAATATAAATTTCACTTCCCTAGAATCTTCAGCCTTTTCTGCCAAATTGTCTGCGTTTGTTTCCAATTCTTTAATTGCATCTTCTAATCGCCTTTTTTTGTTTTTTAATTCATCTAAATTACTACAAAGAGACTTTCGTTTGTTTCGCTGCTCTTCTATTTTTTTTGCTCTTCTAGATGTTGCATATATTTCTGCTTAGCACTTGCCACACTAAGTCTCATTTCTTTTGTTATGGTGAAATCATTCGTAGTACTTTTAAGATGATCTATTACTATGCCTTGTGCAATTAAGGTATCTTGCTTCGTGTTTTCGACTTCAACGAGTTTATTTTCTGAAAAACCTCTTTCAACGTCTGCTTGTCCATGATCATGAGACAAAATCAATAAGACTTTTATTATTTTAGACAATTTAGTGCAGGATGGATCAAAATAGTCATTAAAAAAACGATCCAGTCTTGTTTTTAAAGGATCAGAAACACTGATGGCATCTGAATTGGCTGCTACTTTCTACTACCAAAACACCAATAAAAGGGGGAAAGAAAGCAACTTACCATTCATATGAGTCTTCAGCGATGATTCACCCATCTTCCCAAGCTTGAACTCTTTATTTCAAACAGTGCAAGAAAATCCTTACTTGTTGCTGCAGGATGCAAGCCAGTCTCTGTAAACATCTATATCTAACCACAATGGGTTGAAAACACACTTGCCCATTTCCCTCAGATAAACAATTAAAAATGCAGTATTAAAACTGGAGCCGCAAAACACTACCATTCTTAACGAAAGCACAGCTGCCACTGACCTGGCTTATCTCATATCATTCCTTCTCCCTTTCCTTTCATCATGTTTTCCCTCCCTCCCCAACTATGGCAAAAAGTAAACAAATCATGCAAGTACAATGCACAGCACAGAGAAAGAAAATCCCCCCCCCCCTTCTCCCTCTCTACAGGGAGAGCAACATGCAGACAACGTGGCTGGCTTCCTCTACGATTTCCCCCCCTCCCTCCCCCACGAAATGCCTGGATGAAAAGAAAAAACATCCCCGCGAAAACGAAAATTTAAGGCTTTTACAACTTTTTAAGGCTTATAGGGTAAAAATAAGGCCTCTTTAAGGGCGCCTTATGATTTTTTCTTTAATATGGCCTTTTTAAGGACTTTTTAAGGTGCGTGGGAACCCTGAAGGCTTTAAATGGCTTAAGGTTTTTTTTCCTTAACGTAAACAAATTATTTTTAATTTAATAAATGATAAACTCCTTTAATTTGAGCTTAAAAAGCATTTGAAACTTTATCTACTTTCGTTAGTGTTTTTCTTTGATGTACAGCGCACATCTCGCATTTCAAAACAACCGCCATCTTAGTTCCATAAGGACAGAGACCCGAACAGTTGGTCCAAGGCGATCAACGAGGGAGCATGGAAAACCATCTCGGCTGGTGTTTTGAGCTGTCAATCCAAAACTCTCCCAAGATGGACAAGTGAACTTTTTTTTTTCCCCCCAAGAGGAAACAATTGAACTTTTTTTTTTCTCTCCCCCAAGATAGGACGTTTGAACTTTTTTTTGCCTCTCTCTAGATGAGTCAATTGAATGGTTTTCTTTTTTTTAACCCTTTCCAGCACAAGAACTTTTATTGTATTTTCTCGTTTATGCAGATGCCTGGAGTAACAGTTAAATTTCCGATGTCAATTTAATGAAGCATGGATAATTTTTCTGTAAAATATCTATAACATTTTTATAAATATGCATGACATTTTACCTCCTAATATCATTTTGTGTAAATTTTATTATAATCTTGTAAATAGACATAGGAAAATTGACTAATGCTTCTGAAATTTGTCATGTACACCATAAGTAGGTGGCTAGAACGTCTAGCCACTGCCCGCAAAAGGGTTAAAGGGAGAAAAGTGTGTTGTATTGTCATTTTGTATGTTGTCTAATAGATGGCACCTGCAGTGTCGCCAGTCCGAGGTACGGAGCTGAGGTTAGGAAATCAGTCCAGCTCTGAGCCACGAAGCACCTAGGTCAATAAAGAGTGACCTCGGGTGATTCCCGCAAGCCCATGTTTCAGTTCCCTGAATCATCACCTTAACAAGTTATAACAGGTGCCCAAAATGATTAAAATAGTTTTAAGCGCTTAAAAAAATAGCAAAAAACACGACAAATAAATCAATGTATTTTACAGGGCTTTCCACTGTGATAAAGTGCTTTTTTACTTTGTATTCAGGGATGGAAGAAATGTCATGTTAAGGTCCAAAGCATTTTAGAATAGAGCATTCAGGGACGCGATCTCATCTGAAGCATAACTTCTGAGCATTAGAGTTTTATGGATTTTAAGTAAAAAATTAAGTAAAAAAACCGAAGGGGCCCCCTCCTTATTTACAAGAAAAATTTCTACCCTGTGACTATATGTATTAACAAGGTATGGCCGTATAGGACCCAAAAAGAGTGTTTGGCTTAGGGCCTCCGAATGTCTTAGTCAGGCTCTGCATTCAATTAATACTACTAGATAAGCTACACACACAAAATGAAATTGTGATAACTCAAAACTTTGTAAGCCAAACATTTGTTTATCCCAATGCTTCATTGGGTCTCAAAACCAGTAAATGATTTTCAACACAAAGTTATCTTCATATCTCGAAGTGTACACCTTTTAAGTTGAAGTTTTTGAGAATTTATTTTTCATTTCATGCATGGAAAACTCAAGTTATTTTTAAAAAATAGAAAGTTGAATTCCCCCCCCCTCTTTACACGCTGTATTTTTAATTATGTATTAAGCTTGCACCTGATCTTGTTATAACAGTAGGGGAAAGAAACTTGCATCACCCTGGACACTAGATTAGATAGGATTGTTTAATTGTGTTCAAAGACAGAATGACTTTTTAAGACATAATAAACAGAAATGTAAGCAATCAAAAATAGCTGCCGTTTTAAAATCAGCTCAATTAAATTTAGTTTGTAAGTACAAAAATACCCCAAACATACACAATAGGCGGGACTGAGTGATAACCACTTGTCGAATTAGCACAAGTCGGGGTATAATTGCACATCTAAATAATTACATACAAATAATTTTTTATTTAAGTCAGAGACTAAATAAAACAATAATTTAGAAAAAATAAACTTTAGTAAAATTTTAAATAATACATATGTATAACAAAATTGTTTTGGAAGTAAATAAAAGACAAATCGATGAGATTTGAAAATTGTGTAGCTCTAGGTTTGCATAAGTCAAGGTATTCCCATATATTTTTATTATTTAGTACAAATAATTCAGTTTTACTTAAACTATAGCTAGACAGCCTTATTGGTCATCCAATATTTTTAGCAAAAAAAATATATGCTTTGATTGGGTATGGGGGAAGTGACTTATGGTAACTCCAACTTTTGATAACTCAAAAGTAACTGGCCTGCCCTTGAACTTTCAGTTAATGCAAGTTTACTGTATTTCTTAATAACATTTTGAAAAACTTCACAAATATTATAGCATTTGTAAAAATAGAAAAGAAAAAATAATGTAAAATAATAGAAGGAAAAAAAAAAAAAAGAGAGAGAGAAATAATACATATTTTACAAAGTGATTCAGTCAACTTTTCAAGTATATTAGGCAAGTTGGAGTGTTTAGTCTGATTAATATTAATTTTTTAGCAACTATGCGAAAAATTCCAGAGCTGGTGATCAAACCCAGGATTGCCGCTTAACATGCGGATGCTCTACCACTGAACTACTCTGGGACGATTCCAGATGAAATTTCTCGCATTAGAACCGTTGGCAATATCATTTTCTTCTGCAAACCACAGATGGATCAGATGAATCAATTAATTCACAACAACTCCGTTATGCCGCAGAAATTATACATATTTTAGAAAGTGATTCTATCAACCTTTCAAGTATATTAGGCAAGTTGGAGTGTTTAGGCTGATTAATTTTTTTTTTTTTTTTTTTTACCAACTATGCAAAAAATTCCAGAGCTGGGTATCGAACCAAGGACTGCCATTTAATGTGCGGATGCTCTAGCACTGAGCTATTCTGGGACGATTCCTAGATGAAATTTCTCGCATTAGAACCGTTGGCAATATCATCTTTTTCTGCAAACCACAGACGTATCAGATGAACCAATTACTTTGTGACAACTCCAAATACTAAACACTCCAACTTGCCTAATATACTTGAAAGGTTGATAGAATCACTTTATTAAACATGTATAATTTCTGCGGTGTAATGGAATTGTTGCAAATTAATTGGTTCATCTGATCTGGCTGTGGTTTGCAGAAGAAGATGATATTGCCAACGGTTCTAATGTGAGAAATTTCATCTGGGTATTGCCCCAGAGTAGCTCAGTGGTAGAACATCCGCTCGTTAAGCGGCAATCCTGGGTTCGATTCCCAACTCTGGAACTTTTCGCATAGTTGGAAAAAATAAAAATTAATGAGCCTAAACACTCCAACTTTCCTAATATAGAGAGGAATAATATTCAAGAATAAAGTAAAAAACATGAAAAATTAAACTTACAATGAAAAATACGGAATGTGCAACATGTCATTAACACCCAACAAGTAAATTGATTTATCTTGAATTAATGCCTATAAAATAATAATTGCATCAGTCTAACCATGCAAAGGAAAAATCTAAAAAACTGGACCATTCAATGTCACATGTGGAACAGAAATTTTAACTTTCTTTGATAGATTATTTTTCAACCCTATATTTTCAGTTCTCCATATTAGATTCAGCTGAGAAGGAAAAAAAATGTAGTTTCTAAAACAATGACATACAATGGTCCAACTATATTAGCATTAATTAGTTGCATGATTTGATGGAATAAAAGCAAAATTATTTTTAAAAAAAAATATACAGCTATATAAATATAATTTCATTCAAAAAAGTAAAATACAAAATCAAAACATTTATACATAAAATTATGTAGAAGGAAAACTTATAAAAGCTCAAAGCATATTTTGATACTTCCTGTTAATAAATTCATAGCAAATTTAACTACTAAACAAAAAACTATGTTTAAGCAAGATTTTAAAAACAATACTTGAACTATTAGCAATCTTTTAACCCATTAGTGCACAACTTTTTTCAGCACATTCTCAAATTTATGTTGATGCCAGAAGTGATAAATTTCCGACATTTGTGTGGTATCAAGAATATAATTTTTTCCTGAAAATATGAATAAATCAGTAAAAGATTATCTTTTCACTTTGTTATCATTCATTTTTTTGTGGAAATCAGATTTATTATTCAAAAAATTAAAATAGGAAAATAAATGAATGCTTAAATGTTTTTGCGACCATCTAGAAATAGATCACTGGGTGTTAATGGGTTAAAAGACCAAGATGTCATTTAGTTAAATATGTAATACAGTGACCTCTCACTTAAATTTATCCGGTCCCCACCATGCTAAATAATGCTAAACTTCTCTCTTATATGATGCTTTAAATGCATTTTTTACCAAAGAATTCATTTTATAATCCTTAAAGTACAAATTACCTTAATCCTTTTACTATTGTTAAAGAGTATAATCAATAATGAATAACATTTCTCATCTAAATTCATGTGGCAGTAACAATAAAATCTATGGTGGGAAGGTGGTTGTATGTCTATCAAAATGATTATTCCCAAAGTTGCTTAAAAGTTTTATGACTTTTTAAATAGACATTTTCTCTTTTTGTCGACTACACAAAATAAACAAACATCACTTCATTTTTTGAAAAAAATCTTATGTGTAAGCCTTTAAAATAAACATAGCAATATAAGTAAACAACAACTTTGTATTTTGTAAACAGTTTTTAATTATTTTATGCTTTATTTTTTAATATACTTTACATATATTAAAAAATACAGACTTTGTGGACTTAGTTTTAAAAAGCCAATTATATTTCAGCTGAACTTAGTTTCGAAAAGTCAATTAAATTTGAATCATTTTTTTAATTTAAAGCAACAATTAGGTTTTTAAAAATACTTTTCCTTCAGCGAGTAAGTATAATCACATACAGCATACTTTTAAGTCTTTCGAACTTCTCTTTCCAGGTCAATGACTACACTTAAAGACATGTACTGGATGTTGGAACTTTCACGACTTTTGCCACAAATCTTGAAATTTCTCTTTATAATCTTTCAATTTAGCTCTCATTCTCCATAAATTCCTTTCCAATTCCACCGACTGTCACACATCTGGCTCCACTCTGGTCTGGGAAATGTACATTTGCAAATTGCGATGTTCAATAATTCGGAAAGAGAGTTTTTTCCACTTTCTTCAAACGATTCCTTATGTCCGTCTTTAGCATATTTATTTAGCTGCTGAACTTGCTCGTGGCCTTTTCTAAATATATCTTGAATTTTTCGATTGACACAGTATAGATCCTGGCCTTGATTCAAATTTCCTGTACTTTGATTGCCACAACTAAGGTTATTTCTAATTCCAGTAGATCCTGTACTTTATACAGAATTTTTTTTCTTAAGTACAAAATAGTAATACACAAGTATGTCTTCTCGGGTTGATAACTTGGTACAAGGTTATTCTTTCGATATTCCCAGCTCTTTTAAGAACGCCAAATTTGTTCCATATCTTATAGCAGAGAGTTTCACTTTATTCAGAAACATAGCAGTGAAAGGCAACCACCCCTTAGCTTTTCTGAGAGTAAACTGAAAACACCATCTATCTGAAAAGTTAAACTAAGTGCCTGTTTCAGTGAAATATCTAGTGCCTGGTTTATCTGAACACACATGCGCTGCCATCTCTCAGCAGGCAAATCGTCTCTAGTTGTCTACAGCACGGCTTGCATACTGCGCCCAAGACAAAACCACAGCATGACGTGCATATTGTATCAAACTACTCTAAGACCATTTTTTGAGGGATTTACAGAGCTTCTCTAAATATCTTTTAACGTATAAAAAGACTAAATTATTTTTAACAAATGTTTGCTTTCTACATAATTTCTCTAATAAAGTTTATATTTTCAAATATTTATAGATTTTAAGCTCGGTGTTCAACCTCTAGATATTGTCGTAGCAACTCCAAATTTTGCATATATCTTATTCATTATACAACTTTTAGAAGCTTGGCATTTTAATAAATCAGAAAAAAATTTTTTGGTCTATTTTTTAAAGAAGTCATATTTAAAAAAAATTCCTATATTTCAAGCTCGATGTGCAACCCCAACACATTACAGAACATTCAAATTTTACACACATCTTATTTACATAATATACAACAAGAAACCTCAGGAGATAAAGATTTTGAAAAATAATTTTTTTAGATCCACCCTAATGTGGATTCAACTCTGCACTGCTGATGAGTGCTCATTACTGTCTGAGTAAGTTCAAATAAGCAAAACAGAGTTTAGTTTTCGCATATGGCAATGATTCTTTTGATAGGGCACGGGAAATGGAAAGTAACAATAATGGGTACCCGGAAAAATATTTTTAGGTGGGGGCAAACTTCAAAAAAGTTTTACAGAGAGTGGCAAAATTTTTTTCTAGGGAGTTGCTTTGTGATCCACTTTTTTTTTTAAATATCATAAGACAATATATACTAAATCTCTTTGTGGGGGGTGGGGAACAGGGGCTCTTATGAATACCTATGACAACAAGAGTGTTAGCTGATTTCAGGAAGAGAGATCATGACCTGGAATATTCTATGATCAAAATTACGGACTAGAATGTTTGATGACTAACCAATCACACAACTTTGAAAAGAGTTTGCTTGTTTGAGCTTTGGCAAGCTTACAAGAGGGGCATCTGCCTCTAGGGTGGGAGTGAAGGGGTGACCTTGGTTGGAGGACTTTTTAAGGAGTTCTAACTTTTAACAAGTATTCACATAAACTTTGATAAAGAAAGGGGAGTTGACAAAAACCAAAATTTGATTTTCAAATTAGTCGCCTGGAGTAAGGTACAAGTAGCCAAAAACTTGAATAGTATGAAAATGACATTTTTTGTTCAAAAAAGTCACCGAAGTTGCCTCATCTTTAAATTAGTAGCAAAAGTCTCCGGTGGACACCCTGTATTTACAATCTCCACTGTGTTTTAACTATTAAAAAAGTTATTTGAATTTTGATTCTTAATAAATTATTATATATTAAAAACTTTATTAAGAACTACGTTAATAGTAATGATTTACGTAAAGAATCTATAAAATTTACTTTGCATCCTGTAGATTTTTTTTTTCCATTTAAAAAAATGTATGTCACTTCAAATATCACATTTATCAAGGATATTTGAATACAATTTGCCATCCTGTCCTACACATATTACTGATGGAACTCACATAGTAGAGAGCCAGATATCCAGTTATTGCAGTTCAGACACTGGACGATATTTCAGATATTGAAAAATCAGCCAGATATTTTCTGGATATCCAGTGCATCCTTACTGTGAACTATAAACAGAGTGATTTTCAGATGTTGTAAATGTTATCACTTATATGAAGCTGCCTAGAGCAGAACAGATATCTCTGCTCTCAGAAACTAACTACTGAAGGCTGCATTATGAAAATGTTTTTAATTATTGAGTATTAATCATCATTTGCTTTACACCAGCAATATACTGCATGTTCATATTACAGTTCATAAAAGAGAAAATGTGATGCCATAAATTCATATGCATTTAAAAAAATCTCAAGAATGAGTAACATCTTCCTTTTTTATAAAAACGTAAAAGGTTCTCCTTAAATTTATTTTTGATTTGCTAAAATATATAGAAGTTTTCCCAAATGATTGAACTCATGCAATTTAGATCCATACAAATTAACATAACTTTTTAAATGCTTTAATTATTATTTTAAAATATATAATAAGCTATTACAGATGCAAATAATAATAATTAGTGTTGTTGTTTGTTTGATAAAATTGATAATAAAAATTGCCTTTTATTATAAATCGGTACAAAAATTGAATGGTATATTAAATCAAAATTTTATTTTTTAAGAATTTAGATGTTAAATGTGGATTAAATGTTTTCAATTAGGTATTATAACATACATTTAATTATCTGTGTCTAAAATTTGGTAGAAATTGAAAAAGGAGAAGTTTGTGAAAATAACTAATGAGCTCATTCTTTCTGTCAACAGAAAAAAAGGAGAAATAAACGAACTTTACAATTATTAAGTTGTGTAACCTTGTTTGAATGAAATTTTGCTTTTTACTGAACAAAGAAAAACAAATATTAGGTTTGATGGATAAATTTTATAGTTATAGTCATTTATAAATAGGTAAGATGGTGGCTGACAGGGTGTCTCAGATGAAATTTTAAAGCTCATAACTTTTGAATCCCTCAATTATTTCATTATATTAAGAATCATTATCAAAAATTGTACATGTATACCAAATTTCATCAAAATCTTTGATGGTGAATGACATAATCTGTTGATCTGATGTGAAATGATTGCCCCCCCCCCTTTTTTTTTGGTCAATATCTTGCCAAGCTATTGAAGCTAATATGAAATTTTGCAAATATGTGAGGCACAATGTATGCGCTAGACAAGAGGTAATTTTCAAAGTTTTTAACCTATGGGAGGTCAAAATTTTTTTCACGGATCCCTCTTTATCTCAAAGAAAGGAGATACCCATATCTATCTTTTAAGAACAATCCTAACCATAAAGAATTTTACCAAATACTAATGCACAGATAAAATTATTTTATATAATGTTAAGGTGCAATTATAAATAAAGAAAACTGTATACTTCAGCCATTACATTTAAAAATATTTGGAAATTATAAAACAAATTTTACCACATTATCAGAATAAGCAGCAATAAAATGTTGTGTTACTAATTGTTTATTTTAATAAAATTCTTCTGGATACATACTTTAATAGATATAGGTAAACATTATTTGGTTTTTATTACATATCATACAAAAAATAGTAATAATAATTGTAGTATATAATAAATAGTATTATGAGATGAATAGGAAAATTCAGTATAAAATAACTTAACATATTGTATAATAATAAATGTAACATATTACTATTATAAGCAATACAATTAATTTTACTAACATTTAAATGTAAAGGTAATGTAATATGTTAGCATTCTCAAAACTGGACGTAGCACAAAAATTAATTTAATAAATCCATTAAAAGTTGCATAAAAATTTAAAGTCACATTTAGAAAAAGAACATATTTTAATAAAATCAACATACTTTGCTACGAGGAAAACATTTAGCACATGGAATTCCAACAAAAGGTCGCAGTTTTTTATGAGGTACAACAGTTGGAGCCATCTTAATCTGAGCAAGGCTGTCATACTTGCGCTAGAACACAGGAGGGGAATTAGCTATAAATAGATACCACAACAGAGCTTTGCTAGTGGAGACATCTGCTCTTCATTAGCTAATGGATTTCAACAGTTCTTAGGAATTCTCTGCTTGTATGATAATAAACTAAAGTTGCTTTACAATATGTACACAGAGTTCTGAAAGTAAGTATTTTAATAACATTGGACACTGTATTAGAAAAATATATCTATGAATACTATATTTAAAATTTGTAGCTATTAATTTTTGTATGTATAGACATTCTAAATATGTTATTTTCCATAGTAAACTATTTACTATGGAAATTAAAAACACACAAATAGAAGTTTGTGTGTTTTTAGGATGATCATAAATGAGTTAAAAAAAATAATATATAAATAAGTAAAAAAAAAAAAACAATTTAAAAACTGCAGATTTTAAATCTATTCTTAGTATTTCAAAATTTATATCCTGATTATTTTTGTTACCACAATTAAACTGCAAAACTAACCCTTTATTTATTTTATTTCCTACACTCAGACCAAAATAATAATAATAAAAATGATTTCTGTAAAGAAAAATTAAAATTTTAGAGAATATCACATATTAAAAAAATAAAACTTTGATCATTTTTAGCATATTTTAGACACTAAATAAATTTGAATTTAAGTGTCCAACTTTATTAAAATGGATACTTTGAAACAACTTGTATAGTACCCCCCCCCCCCTCCCCAAGAAAAGAAAACTACTTTCAAAGAAGTACTACTTTGAAAATACTCACCATTCAACTTGCAAGAGTCAAACTAATTTACATCAATTACTCTCCATGTTTGTATTTAAAAAAATATGAGTAGATATATATCAGGGTGTCTACCAAATTTCTGAAAGTCAATTTCCTGACTTTTGGGAGGTCCCAGGAAAAAAATTCCTGACCAATGCATTTTACTTTGGGAAATTGCACAATGCCCCCTCCCTTGTCTTTGTATTTGCACATTTTGTACAACTTCTTGAAATCAATTTTAACTGAAGTATACAGGATTAAGCTTTCATCAATTGAGAAACAGAAGTAGTAGCACTTTCTGATAGAATTAACTAACTGTTCGGTCGGAAATATGGTCCTAAGCCATAGTTACCAAGTAAGCAAATTTGTCTTTTACGCTCCTGTCACAATTGATGAGCCCCCATTTTTTCCTCCTTATACAAACAGATCGCTTGATGCTTTCGCAGTCCAAAAAATGCATTGCAGTTGCTTTCGGTTTTGAGTCTGACAATTAGAGTGAAAGGGTTAAAAAAAAATGGACATGAAAAAAAATTGATTCTTTTGGTGAATTTTCTGGACCCATTATCCAATTTCCTAGTTTTTTCCAGACTTTCCGAACCCATTTTCCAGTTTTCTGGCTTTTTCTAGACTTTCCGGAGCAGTAGACAGCCTGTATATTCAATACACATTTTCCCAATTGCACATTTTTCTGCAGATATAAATTTAATATATATTTATATATACAATATAGTTATATGTGTGCGTGTGTTCAGTGCCGATCCTAGCGGGGAGCAAGATGGTGCACCGCACGTGGGCGGCGAAATGATTATCAACCAACATAAAAAAAATAATGGCCTTATATAAATGTTTTTTTAAAAAGAAAGAAACAAACAAACAAACTTTGAGTGAACATTACCCTAAACCCTAACCAGCTGCTCGCAGTGTTTCATATACACACAAACCGTTCAGAGTTGCCTGAGATCGCGCTTTGGCCTAAAACGCTCAAACAACATCGCTACATCGCTACACTGGAGTCGGTTTGGGGCGAAACAATTAATTTTTTTCCATAGCCGCCAATTACCGTCCTCAAATGAACGTTAGTGTGTCCTGGGAAAAGTGTTGCCCCAAGTGTGATAAATGAGACTGTGGTTTTGGAGAATGTATAGACATAGCAGAATCTGATCTCGCAGAGGCTCATCCTGGAACATCCAAAGAAAACACAACCTCTGGTTTTACTGTCAGTGATGCTGGTACTTGGCCTTCCAAATTAACTTTTAGAACTACTGAACTTTTAATTGAGACGGAATTTATGTCTGTAAGTGAAAATTTTAAATTTCCTACAAGTGAAACTGGTAGACGATATAGTTATTCGTATTTTTACAAGTCATTGAAAAATGTTGAAAAACTTACGACGAACTTGGCTTTTATATTCTGTTTCATTAGATGCCGCATTTTGCTTTCCATGCAAATTATTTGGAGGGTCCGAAGGAGAAAATATCCAGCTTATTAGTCTTGGTTATAGGGATTGGCAACATTGCTCTGACTATTTTTCTAGAAACGAGAATAGTGCAAAACATGTGAAATGTATTAAGACTTTTTGGGAGCTCAAAACACAGCTAAGCAACAATAGCACAATAGATAGAGAACAACAAAACTTCTTTTCTTTGGAAAAGAAATGATGGAGAGCAATTATCGAACGAATAATTGCTATTGTGCAATATTTGGCAAGCCAGAACTTAGTTTTTAGAAGTAGTAGTTTAAACCTATACGGAAAAAACAATGGAAACTTTTTAAAAGTGCTAGAAATGATAGCCATATTCGATCCTGTTTTACTTGAACATATAAATAACGTCCAAAAATCTAAGGATAAAAATACCCGCATGCCCCATTATTTAGGTCAACATTTTCAAAATGAAATTACTGCACTTTTAGCTGATTCTACTAAAAAACAGATTATAAAAATAATACAGAAGTCCAGATAGTTTTCTGTTATATTGGACAGCATACCGGACATTAGCCACACTGAACAAATTACCTTTATAATTCGAAGCATGAACATGTCAGATAGCAAATCAGTCATTTCCAAATATTTTGTTGGATTTTACAAAATTAAGGAAACTACAGGGGAAGGTTTGTTCAATTTTGTGTAAATCTAGATGTTCAAAACATTTGGACACAAGGATACGATAATGGCGCCAACATGCACGGAAAAAAAATATAGGTCTGCAAAAAAGACTATTAGATATTAATCCTAGGGCATTTTTTGTACCATGCACGGCACATTGTCTGAACTTAGTAATTAACGATGCTGCTAAATCAAGTGGAGAGATTGCAAATTTTTTTATGTTATTCAAGAATTATACAACTATTTTTCAGCTTCGATACATAGATGGGATATTTAAAAATATCCCATACAATTACAAACTTTTTATTAATGCGGCTAAGCAATACTTGCTGGGAGAGTCGAATACTTGCATCACGACCATTGCAAACAGATCTTAAAAATATCCTCATTGCGCTGAATCAACTTTCACATGAAGCAAAAGATCGTGTAGCAAAGCTAAAAGCTAAATCCTTAACGGAAACAATTTATTCATTTAAATTTATATTTTCAGTAATGATTTGGCATGATTTACTAAAAAGAATAAATATTGTTTCGAAAATGTTACAGCAATCAAACATAGATTTAGCAGAATGTGTCGAAGCATTAAGAAATTTAAAAGCATATTTAATTTCGAAAAGAAATGACGAAAGCTTTGCCACATTTATCAATCAATTGTCTGTCATTGCACAGGAAATTAATGTAGAGCCCGAATTTTCTGAAAGAAAAACACCTCGTATGTTTCACTACAAATTACATGATGAAGATGTTACAGACTCTGAAAAAAAGTTTAAGATTAATTTTTATTTTCAAATTTTTGATATTTCCATCAATTCAGTAGGTGAACATTTCGATTTGTTGGAAAGTTGTTTCTCACAGGGTTCATACTGGTTTCAAAAAATGGAAATTAATGAGTTTTTAATGACTTTTTAATGACCCTAGGAAATCGCATTTTTTTAGTTACATATGTACTACATGTTACATAATTTGTTTAGTCAGCATACTTCAAATGTAAATTAAATTATCATTATGAAATTATGCTATGAAAAGTATAAATAATATAAAAACGAAGTTGTGAATGAAATCGTTAAAAACACCATAATACTGTACACATATGAAAATTACACTCACCATATAAAATTTAATTTTTAAAAATGAAATATTTCGGAAACTGTGTTACGCGTTGGAGAGATTATATTGTATGGAAATTCCGAAGAACCGCAACATTTTATTGTGGTAGAGGGAATTTTCGTTGCAATGAATTTCGTTTTAGAGACTTTTACTGTTTTTATTACGAATGGATCACACAAAAAACATCTGAACTAATTATGGTATATGTATAGTAATTAAATTATTTGTTTATTTTTTGCGTTTGGAGACCATTACTACAATATTTGCGAACTATTTTGAATGTTTCTCCCCCCTCCAAAAACAATTTGTGCGATACTCATGAGTTTTAGTCTATATTACTCAGAAATAATATACCTTTCTACATGTGAAAAATCTTTAGAATCGGTTCAGTAATTGCCGACTTGTCCATAGAGAGTGAGCGTAATATGTTAGAACTATTTTGAGTGTTCCTGTAAACACTAATTGAATTAAAAAAATAAATAAATTAGTAAATTGAAACAAATTGTACCTTTATTGTACTATATCTTGAACGCTGCATATATTTAACATATGATTAATATAAATGTAATACACATTGCATGTTAATTATGATCAAATTCTTGTAGACATCGAATTAAAAATAATTTTTCTTAGTTGTCTTACTATTTATTATTGATTACAATTTGACGGGCACAATTAAGTTGAGCCCGTCAAATTGGAATTTCCTTAATTGTGCCCGTTTTAACGGGCACAATTAAGGAAATCGATTCAAGAAAGTTAAATGGAAAACCTTCTTGAATCAATTTCCTATGGACTGACTTCGTACAAAGGTCACACCCCTTAAAATAATAATTCATATTTACATCTACTCATCTTTAATATTATATTTAAATTTCTTTATTCAAATATTTAAAAAAAAAATCCTCTTTAAACTTCGAATTCGTAAAAGGAACATGCGCCTTAAATGATCTGTTCTTAAACGAAAACCTCGAAATCATTTCTTTACACAAAGAACAACCCAGAAGAATCATCCCCAGTCTTCACTCCATCCACACAAACGAAAACCAAACCCTCGACCTCGAACAAACTTCATCCAGAAGAATAATCCCCAGTCTTTACTCCATTCACGCACATCGGGAAAATCATCTTTTCTTTCTCCCTTTCTAAGTACAGTAAACCTTAATCCAATCGAGATAGCACCACAAACATTGCCAAGCAGCAGGTTCTTATGCGCATCTTCATGCGCATAGCATTGGCAGTGCTTGGCATGCTTGTTTCGTGCCGCAGGGAGGCTGCCGTGCCTGAGCCGGGCCATTTTTTATATTGTTCTTTCAGCAGCCATGCTGAATTGAAAACACACTTTCCTGGCATTTCTCACAATCGCTTATTAAGAGTTCCTAAACACGTGGTTGTACACCAGCACCAGCAATTCAAATAGCACCGTGTGGCATATTATCTTATCAGCTTTTAAATAATTTTGATGCAACCCTTCTCAGAGATATTTGGCGAGATATGGCTTACATTCCTAAAGGAACAACCACTGGAGAAAGGAAAATCCCAACAATAATAGACGCAGAGCAAACAACGGTAGCGGGTAGGGAAGAAGGATTGATTTGCATTAGGAGGATTTTCTTTCTCCCCCTCTCCGGGAAGAACAGCAGGGAGAAAAAATATCTAAGCCATATGTTTGGCGACGGCACAGTAGAAATTTGTTCTGCCACATTTGCCGTCACACGGCACACTTTTATATGAAAATTTTCAAATTTTATGACCACAAGTCAAAATTAATGAGTTTAAAGGGCCCTTTTTTTATGACTAACCAAAATTAATGAGTTGTTTATGACTTAAATGACCAGTACGAACCCTGTTCTCAATATTCAGTTTCTTATTAACTTTTAACTCTGAAGATAGTGACAATTTGAAAGAAAAAGTTGTATGGATTTGGACATTAAACTTCAAATAAATAAAGATGGAAAAATAGAAAGGGACTTAGACAGTCTAGAATTGCACAGTGAACTATTATGCTTTCGAGATCTGTTTCCAAATACTTGCCGGTTAAAGCCATTAGAAAATTTGAACCATATATTAAGTCAAGATTTAACATCATATTTTCCCAATTTATCCATAGCACTCAGAATATTTTTGACTATACCAATCAGTGTTGCTTCAGGTGAAAGAAGCTTTTCAAAATTAAGTTTGATTAAAAATTACTTAAGATCTACAATCTCACAAGAAAGGCTTACGAATTTGGCTATTATTTCAATTAAAAGTGACATCTGTGAGGCGCTAGACATTTCAAGTGTTATAGATGAATTTGCCTGTAAGAAAGCTCGAAAAATATTGTTATAATTTTTTGAAAGATCAGAAATATTTATTGTAGTTGTAGATTGTATTTTACTGAAAATAAATTACGAACTTTAACTTGATTTTCATCCATTCCATGCTTTTTACACTTCCATACATTTTTTAAAATGTGTTTGATAGTAATTTATTTAAACATTTTGTTAGTTTGTAAGAAAAGGGGCGGCCAATTTTAATTTGCACGTGGGCGGCCGAAGGTCTAGGATCAGCACTGTGTGTGTTTACACTAGTCTTACTGGTATGTTAATGCACTTTTGAAATAAGAATTTAACACTTAATAGCTGTGTAAAAGAAAGAGAAAAAAAAAAAAACATTGATGTGAGATTGAGGAATGGAAAGTGTACAAAAATTATAACTTACAGTGTTAGAATGTGGTGCTCTATGAAAATTTCTCTGCTGAAGTGATCTAGAAAAATTTGACAAACTATCAGCTTCATGATACTGTTTCCTACCACTGAATCTGTTATTCTGTATGTTTCTTGTTCTTCCACGGTTCGGATTTGATTTGGATTCCCATTTTTTATAAACTTCTTGAACATTCTGTATGAGATCAGCCATATTCTATAAAATATCATAAATGTATATATATAATAGGAGTGATAAATAAGATTGAACACAGAAATACAGTCCAAAACTTAATCTCTTATGTATGGTTCCAGATGTTATTTATGTATTTAAATTTTTTACCCCATGAAAGACTAAAAGGAGATTTTGATATGACATAGTATAATATAAAGTAACCATCTTTCTTAAGTTATTTAATTAAAGGTAAAATTTTTGAAAATAAAGAGTGTTTAAACTTCAAATTAATTTTTAATGCAAATTATACTTAGCAGATGATAATACTGTCCATCACACAGGCACATATTTACTTGCAACAATTTCATTTTTCACTGTTCTTTGCAAATTAAAAAAAAAAAAAAAAAGAAAGAAATTGGGTGGCCCCCAAAATCATGATTTTGAACAAAGAAGGGCCATTTTCTAGCAGTGATCACAGGAATGAAAATACAAGACAATGCAGGACATAACCTCGAAACAAACTATGGGACTGTCCCGTAAATGGGACAGTTGATCACTTTACACTATATAAACATATTTGGGATTTAATTGTAGTTAGGAATATTGATTTTTGTATTATGCTCTTGTATACATTTGGTTTTTGATTCTTGCTCATTCCTGCTGTTATACATGGAAATATATATAGAGAGAGCTTTGGTGTGTGCCTGTATGTATGCGTGTTCACTAAGGCAACTCTGGACAGTTCATTGAATCTTTACCAAATTTAGTACAACTATTACTGAAAAAAAAAAAAAAGTAGTAAAATGATTGTTAGTGTTTAGTTATTTTATGGTTCATCATTTTTATGCCTATCTCTCATATTTTATGTTTTGGCAAACTATTTTTATCAACTATATTTCTTTTATCACAGAAAAGTACAGAGAATGCTTATATATGTTTTAATGCTTTTTCAAGTGAGCTTTGTTTTTAAACATAATTATTTTTTTTACTTTCTTGCATATGAAGTAAAAGGAAGTATAGTGACAGCAAAACATTTTGGTGTGCAGATTTTAATGAAAAATTCCAGATTAACTATTTCTAAACTTACTTAGAAGAGCTCTTGAGAGACGTCTCAACGTACACATGTATGTATGTTTATACATATATAATCCATTATGGCTAATTGCCAGCCAGACTTGGATAATATAGACTAACACGAGAACAGAGCATTCACAGAGAATTTTCAAAATTTGCAGACAGCTTAGATAATAAATTGCGTTTATTATGTTTGATTGGTACTTGCGTATTATCCCGGCAGTCATTCGCACCAAATTATTTTTTCATCAAATGTGCTCGCAAACTGTTGCCAATCGTATTCCCAACCATTCTTAATTTCATGTGCCCAACATTTATTTTGGCTAAAAACCACTCGTCTTGGCAGAGGCCAGGATAATACATAAGTACCATTTGATTTTATGAAATTATCAATCAATATCAAAATAAACTTTAATTTAAGAGTAATAGTAATGGATAAAACATATTATAATACTTTAAGCTTATGTGACTTTAAAATAATGTAACTTCAAAATATTTAGGTAATAACTCTGAAACTTTTAATCATAGATGTTCACATAATCTGAGATTTTGCATTTAGAACTATTGTAACATCTAATTTTGCATCTCTTTTTTGATTGCAATCGAGTGTATAATTTATTTACAGGGTCGCCCAAAAGGCTTTCGATATATTAAGTCAATAGATATCTTCAAATCATTAAAAGTCTGTAGTTAATTACTATCTCAGCTATGCCCAAAATTTCACAAACTAGCTTAAGCTTGGTGATTTAAGACAAAATATTGCCAAATTCAGTGCCCAAAAATCTCTTTCAAACTGAACCTATGGTGATACTCAAATACTTCACTAGAAATTGCTAAACCTTAGTGTTGTTGCAGTATTGTACCTCTTTCAAATGAAATAAGTTTAGAAGTGCACCAAAAATTTATGATTTAATAGACATAAAAGGAAGTCTTGTGGTCTCCACATCAGATTATTTTTCTTTTTATTTTCATGGCTTTCTAAAATGTCACAAAAAAAATTCCAAATTTTAGTGACTGAAATCTTTTGAACCTGCATGATAATTTCCCAACAATTGTTTTGAAAATTTAATAATCTGAAGAAAAGACATCATCCCCCCCCCCATCCTGGGATATTAAAAAAAAAATCATGATACTTAATATTATTTTCCTAATCTCTAAAACTGAAATTCAATCAGATTTCATGTATACTAGTGGTTGCTTTAACCTTGAATAGCTGTCTTCCTTCTGCAGAACAATTTTTGAGGGCGACTGCAGAATGGGATTTTCTTGTACTTCTTCCTTCAATTTTGACATCATTCGTTAGTAGTGCTATGTAGTTAAGTGAAAATTATCTTTGTAATCAGTAAGTTATGATAGCCATTGTGTAAAAATGAAATAATTTTGCATAATAAATAATCTTAATAGCATTTGAAACTTTTTTTCAAGCTAGGTATGCAAATAAGAGATTGCACAGTCGTACAGTGCGACCAAAAAATCAGTGCAAGCAACTAAAAATTACACTTTTTACCACAATTTTGAAAGATAAGAAAAGTTTGGTGCCACTAAATATTTGGATCCTTTTACTCCACTGTCTTAGGCCTATACATTGCAAAATGTTGAATGCTATTTTAAATTGTGTACATGCCATGATATACATTTAATCACCAAGCCATCATGATGTATTTAATCATCTAACATCAAGATGATTAATAATTACCCTGATAACAGTTAAAAATCTTGATGGGGTGATTTTTAATCAAAAATATTAATTTATTTTATTAATTAAATCAGCATGATAAAAAAAAACCTTTTATTTGTCAGTAAATAAAAGCTCCATATGATACTGTAAAACATTTATCATATGGAGCTGTCACATCAAAAGTTAATATAAGTTGGATGGATGTAACTGAAAAGCAATTAAAAATCACCCAAGTCTGCATCATCATTTACAATTTTTTCTTTGCAATACTTGAAATGGTTTTTATAAAAAGAACTTAATCCATATAAACAATTTTTTTAATGTTAGTTATAAGTGCAGATACTTCATTTGAAAGTGGTCCTAGGTACAACAGTTTTGCCCATATGCCTAGAGGAGAAATTTTTGAGTGGCAGCTTTTGAGATTTTTCTCCTTTTAACTTCCTTGTACTAAATAACGGAAGTAATTTGATAGTGAAAAATTTAGGTATTCAGATTTTGATAGAAATATGCACTTTGAACATTCCTGAATTGACTTTGGCAAGTCTCTACAAGACATCTCAATGTATACATATATAATTATGCATATATGATCTATTTTGATTGATTTCAATTCATTTTGATGTGCTGTCTGTATGTACAGGCCAAGAGGGACAGGGGGACATGTCCTCCTGCGCCCTCTGCTTGAGGCGCCTTCTGCACCTTAGGCCAACGAAAGAAATTCCGACAGATTTAAATTTTCATCAACAAAAGAATGAAAGTTAAAAATGTGTTTTAAACAAAATGTTTTTTTTTTTCTCGAGTGTTATAATTTTTAAAATACAAAAATTTAGATTATACTACACTATTACGAAGAAGAATGTGATGTACAAAAAGTTTAATATTTTAAATATCAATAACAAGATTCTTCAGTTTTGATTTCCTTCTGCACGAAGGACAAACAGTCAGTGATTTCTAAACGACATCGGCACTCAGTCTGCTTTTGTCTGCATCAGTTACTAGTGATATTTTCTGTTGTTGATAGTAAAATACGATACTTAAAAATATTCGCGACATTTTTATATTAATAGTGCAATTTTCTTTGTTTTTCACAGAGTCGTAGCTAGGGTCATGAGGGCCCCTGGCAAGATATAAATTTTGTGCCCCTGACTTCTTACTTATCCTTATGCAGGTAAAGTCTGTAAAGTGAGCCCTTCTGAGGCTTGCACCCTTGGTGGCAACTGCCCGTCTGGCTAGCCTCTTGCTGTAGCATAGCTTTTTCAAATTAAAATTATGAAAGGTCAACAAATAAAAAAGCTGTTCATTTATGTTGAACAATTCAGTCATTTTGTCCATGAACGTTGGATTCAAGTCAGAGTGGTGTCCTGTTTAAGCGTAAAAGGTTCTAAATAGTCTCTCTCTCTTTTTCTTTTTTTAAAATACTGGTATGTTTTACTTCTTGTACAGGTAGTACTTTGGAAACGTCATTTTCTCAGAAACTTGTAAGCCAAATTCATTGTCTCTCTTAAAGAAATGGCATAGCTTACGTAGAGAGAGAAAAGGGGTGCTTGCACTGGGACGCACTTCGCGCAGACTTCTATACAGGGTGTATCACAATTCCCTCCCGGGTTTGGAAGGCTTATAAAAAATATATATATTACCAATGCAGCAACAAAGTTGACTTTATTACTTAATTAGAGAAAGAAATGTTACAAGTTTTATTTCACATAAGTCCAATATGTGAGCCTTTCGTGACAGCGATGGATTAATGCAATTTTGTCAGGGGTGGGAGGAGAGCAGTTAGTTTGTCTAATAATCAGCATTATGAAACAAGTATGGATTATTGGAGGGGGGGGGGGCAAAGGGTCGACCACCCCAATTGAGAAAAAAGAAATTAATGTAAAAGATCCTATTTTACTTCCATAAAATGGATGTATATATCAATCTTCTTTGAACCACCCCCACCAATAAACTAACTGTCCTCCTCCCCCACCCCCAGCAAAATTGCATTAATCCATCGCTGTCACAAACGGTTCACATATTGGACTTTTGTGAAATAAAACTTGTAACATTTCTTTCTTCAATAAAGTCAACTTTGTTGCTGTATTGGATGATTTATACCGGGTGATTCAAAATAGATGTTAAGGCGATTATTTTTTAAACCATAAGTGATTGAAACACACTTCCAATTAGAAAAGTTCGTCAAATTAAGAGTAGCTTTCAGATATGGCATTTTTTTACTGGGGGTCTGTATACATATTAAAATGCAGATTTTAATTTTTATACGGTCCCTCCTTTCCTACCCTTTATACTTAGAAGAATGTTGCTTTTTGCTTAAGAAAATTAATAAAACAAATCCCGTGTCTCTAAGTGAAATAGTTTGCAAGAAAATTAATTTTGAAAATGATGACTTACACCACTTTACCTGCTGTGTTGGCATCAGTTTTCAGGCAAAAAATCTTTACTTTAGGGGACCAACTATGAGTTGATAAAAAATAAATAAAGATCCCATTGTTGGGAAAAGTAATTAAATGCGTTCAAATGTGTGAAATTAATAGGTGCAATTTTACCTAAAATGATCGGTACTACTTTATGAAATTAGAGATAATTTAGTCTTTTAAGGGATCATCCACTAATTACATCACGCTTCCAGAGAAGGAATTTTAAAGTGTAAAAGAGAATGACAAAATAATGGTGTAGGTTACTATGATGGGTAACTTTACCTAAAAACTGTCAAACATGTTTTACAGAAAAATTCTAGCTAATTTAGGATTTGAGGAGTCAACTGTGTCTATCGAGTGACTATTAACATGAATTAACAGCAGTTGAAAATTAATAATATTTTTTTCACTTTTGAGACATCCCCTTAGTGCTTGGCAACAAATGCCAAAATTTTCCAATTGATATATCTTGAAAACTATTCCACATAGGGACACAGGATTTGCTTTATTAATTTACTTTGGCAAAGGGCAACATTCTTCTAAATATAAAGGGTAGGAAAGGAGGGACTGTATAAAAATTAAATTTCATGTTTTAATATGTATACAACCCCCAGTAAAAAAATGCCATATCTGAAAACCACTCTTAATTTGACGAACTTTTTTAACTGGAAGTATGTTTCGATCACTTACGGTTTAAAAAATAACCGCCTTAACATCTATTTTGAATCACCCGGTACATTTTTATAAGCCTTCCAAACCCAGAAGGGAATTGTGATACACCCAGGGCGCGAAATTAGCGGTCGTTAGTCGTATTTTGCAACTGTAGTTTTTGTTTTGACGACCGAGATTTAAGAACCAGTCGTCATTTTTTACGCCTAACATTTTGCCCAAGACAGGCGACTAAAAAGCGACTATTTTGGCATCGGCCGACTCCGGCGACTTTTTAAACAAAAATACTGCAAAAAACGAATATTTTACGAATTCTGGGGACTTTTTTAGTGTCTAGACGACTATTTTTCAAAATGTGCTGAAAAAATATAAATGTAAATTTCCGTGAAAAAAACTTTTGCTTTCGTAGGCACCGCTCCGTGGCAGAAAGAGAACGATTCTCTGCAGACAATCTTCTGTGGTTGAAAAACGAATGGAAGACCACTTTCTTGTCTTCTGCGGATGTGTAATCATTTAAATCACACCTTTTTTAATGTAAACAAATAGAGGAACTTAAAGAAATTTAGCCATAATTTTTTAACTCAATATTAATGAAGTTGATCGGAGGAAACTACGAGCTCGCATTTGCCATATTGGATTCTTTCTCCAAATGAGTGTTTTAGCGGTAGCTCGGCTCATTTGGCACGGCAGTGTGGGAAGATGCGATGATAAAACTGATCAATATTGATGAACACACGAGATCCTTTTAAATAAGGCAGTGTAAAAGTTAATTGGATTAGCAGTTAATATTCATTAATTAAATATAATTATTTACCGCGGGAGAGTACAGGTTTATGGGCCGGACGCCATCTTGGATTTTATTTGCCGCGCCGCAATAACGGCTGGTTAAGTGCAGCAGTTCGTGACTGAAAACAATACATGGATTGACTGCAATTAATTAATGCAATTTCGTGAAAAACGAAAGAAGATTTATTTATTTGTGTATGTGCTTGGGGGGGGGGGGGGGACATTAGCAAAACATCTGGATTTGGGAAAGTCTAAATTTCGGACTTCCGGCCTAAATTACGATAATTCAAATAAAAATATTATTTGAATAAAAATGTTATTTCATGGTTTAAACTTAATAAAATTTATCTTTTTTAAATAAAACTCCTTTATAAGATAATGTAAATTTAAAAAAAAAAAAACATAAATTGAATTAGTTATTTGAAAATATAAAAAAAAAAACTTTTTATTTAAATATAAAAATTTTAATAATTAAGATAAAGTTCAGTTTGTAATAAAATATGTTTTAAGTGATTTAATTAAAAATAATTTTTAATAAGATAAAATAGCTATGTACAATAATAAATCCTTCTTGGTGACATTGAAAGCTTTCATAGATCCTCTCCCAACTTCAGTTCAACCCACTGAGAATACAAATACATATTTCCACAATTTTAACATGTACTATCTGTTTGCTTACAGTGGTGGTTGATCAGGTGACATTTTGAAGCTAGTACATGTATACTGCAGAAGTTTATCTACCATAGGCATTGTAGTTATATAGCAACAATTTATAAAATACTTCTAAACTAAAACTAAAGACCATGTTCTTGTAAAATGTATCAGAATATTTTATTCTGGATGCATAGGTGGAAAGCCATAAAAATTGATTTTATATTTACTTACTATTACTATCTTAATTTTAATAGTCCTGATCTTCTTTATTATTACTGTACATGATCATTAAGCCTACCTGTTTATAGTCTATGTGTATAAACAAAACAAAGGTTTTCGAAACTGCACCTGAACGAGACAGTTTAGCAACCGGAAAAAAAAAAGTTAGGTGCCATTGACGCCTAGATTTTTGCTCCCAATTTCTCACCTGGATACACCCTGTGTAATAGTACTTCTATGGCTAAAGTGACCAGACGTCCTGCTTTTGGCAGGACAGTCCTGTTTTTTAACCGATATGTCTTGCTGTCCCCACACAACCCTAAAATGTCCCGCCAAAGTCCCTCTTTATGAAAAATAAATAAATATATGTAAAATAATTTGTGAATGAATTAACATGAAAATGATTGTGTTATTTACAAAGTTTTCTGTTATTTGTATTTAACACCAGTTTTTTTTATTGGTGAAAATAACTTTTTTTTTTTTTTTAAAGTATATATTAATAACAGAAAACTGGTGATTATAGGTATGTCCTCTGACATACCTATAATCAGAGGACAATGATTTTATAGTTAATGTTAGAAAGCAAACTGTTTTGGAAAGTTATTTAAAAATTTAAAAATAAAATTATTTAAAAACTTTTTTTTTTCTTTTTTCCAATGGCAAGAGAAAAAGACAAATTCTTACAGAATACAGAAAAGTGAATAACATCAAATTCAAAAACAGTAAGATAAAAAAGTCAATATCTCATCAGCCGATGTCTAGCACTCCAGTATCTCGTTACCTCGGAGTCCCCATGCAGAGCCGAGCATCCCAACAAATGGCCCCTGTCCATGATTTCGTCCTCCCACAAAGTGGGCAATTCGAACTCATGAAAATTTCAATATGATACAGGTGAGCAGCGAGGCAGTCATGGCCCACTGCAAGTTTGAATTCTGCCACAGCTTTTTCACGGGATTTATCAGAAACACCCTGCTCCAAGTTGCTCCTCCAACTTCTTGAACACATGCGAGAATTGAGCAATGCCTTCCAGTTTTGTCTCATTAGATTTTTTAAGTAAAGTTTTGTGGAATGGAAGGACTTGTAAGCACATGGCTGCTGAACTATTTGAGTGCCCTTCTTAGCCAGCATATCGGCCTTTTCGTTGCTGTATATACCACAATGTCCTGGTATCCATTTTAGTATTATATGTCGCCCTTCTTTTTTCAGACTCTCAAGAAGAGCCCAACAGTCTAGGATATTATTTAAGAAGGATATTTCCCCAGATCCGATAGCCTGAATATCAGCCTTGGATTATTTAAAAATATATACAAATAAAATAAGCCCATTATATAAACTTAGTTAAAAAAAAAAAAAAATAAGTTTATATAATGGGCTTATTTTATTTGTATATTTTTTCAACTTATTTTTCTCATAAAAATAGAAAATCTGATTATGGTAGAAGAAAGAAAAAAATCTTGAGGAGGTGGGGAGGAGTGATTGATTTTTACCCCTCATGAATCTGTGGTTTACAAATATCATGATTTTGAGTTCAGACAAAATTATCTATGGCACTTTGTTGCAGGGGGGGGGGGGGGGGTTGCAGAATCCCTATCGTTGACTTAATAGTAAGGAGACTAGAAGAGATCCAACAATAACATTTTTTTTTTTTAATGTTTTTGACCAACCCCTTTTTTTAAAAACATAGGACTGTCATTTGCCAGGCGCAGTTCTAAAGTAGTATTTTAACTTTTGATTTCTATTCTAACATTTTCTCTTCTTTTGGCTTCTTTTTGGTGATTTTTTTCTTTCATCTTAATTATACTCTTTGGCAAAGGCCTGTATGCAGCCTACCTTGCAGTTGCATTTCTGTTCTAGAATTTCCTTTGCCTTAAAAATCTTGTCATATTTTTAACATTTACATTGTATCAGTGGCTTAGCGAGTAGAACTGGTGCCCCTCCCTCCTATTTTTTGTCAAATTTTCTTTGTCTTAGTGACAATTTGGCACCCCTCTGCGAGTAGCACCTGGCGCATGATAGACCCCCTTGCCCACCCCTCATTATACTACTGAATTGGATATAAATTAGGTATTGTGATTTCGTTTATCTCTAAATAGCATCTGGAAAAAAGACCTTGCTCAGTGTTACTTCTGATTTGAATCTGTTTCACCAACATCTTTTTCTTTTGCTAGTATAACTTTGTTTCATTGTACATTCTAAGATTTTCTTTTAAGATTTCTGTTGGTAAGTATGTAATTTAATTATTTTATGTATTTAACAGTTTGTTTGTTTTTAAATGGAATGCAGGGTTATTACAAGTCAAGTGATCCAATTTAAAAATAATAGTTTACCTCATGTTTCCGGATTTTCTTATAATTTCCTACACTTGTTAATGACCTAAAGTAAATGCAAATGTAAAATATTAAAGGTTTATCTGTTGTTATTTCAAAATATCATTTCATTATTCAAGAATTTTGAAAGATACCAGCATGTTCTTTATATATATTATACACAGGGTGATTCAAAGCTTTGTGTTAGAAATGTAAAGGGTGATAGAGTAGACCATTACGATTCAGAATCACATAGCAATGTGGGATCAGTAACGTCATCTCTATTTACCTGTTGACCCCGTAGCAGAAAATGCGAGATGCAAGACGTACGTCGCAGATTTTTTTTACAGTCTGCAGATTATTTTCATAAGAGTATTGTGTCCGGATCAGGGTTCCCGCTAGAGCATGAGAATCTCGCACAAATTTCTTTAATCTCGCACAAAAAATATTACAGCCCGAGGCATTCTCGCGCTGCAAAATATTCGCCACCAGCGCTAAATTCTGGCACACTGATTTAAAGTTTAAAAACGCCAGTTTACAAATACAAAAATTTGTTTTCACTTTACTACTGTCGCAATCCGAAAAGAATCGGCGTTAACAGCCGGAGACAAAAAGGCACTGACACGGCTGCAAAGAAGCGCCCCCCCCCTTCCTCTCCGAGTTTCTGTTTAGAGATAACACGGTTGAATCATCGGAATGCAGAGGGGGGAATATTAACCTTTTGCTATCCGCACTGAGCTGTTGTGTCGATTTTTCTCCTCCTACTTGCCAGCTGTAAAATGTTTTGTTTTTGTATGTGTGTCCGTCCGTTGTATATGAGTTCTGAGAGCATTTCATCTGTTTGTTTTTTTATATACCAACCACCACGATTCATGGAATTATTGATATTTTCTGGCAGTTTGAAATTTGCCCTCCCCCCCCTTCCGTTCTAAGTTTAGTTGCGGTTTACTGTAAGAGTTAATCAATCTTGTAAGAAGACCCCCCCCCCCCAAAAAAAATTTTTTTTTTTAAAAGGGAAGCTGAAATTTTCCGGTTAAATGCCGGATAATCTAGCATTTACTGTAGTAAGAATTTGAACTAAATATGTCTGTTTTAACTTTGTCACACATATTTGTATCTTACCAACTTGGTAGTATAATATAATTTAATATTTATATAAATATTAAGTTATATTATATAATTTTATTATACTAGATAAAATATTATAGTTAATAATTCTGTTGCTTAGTTAAACTGGATGTGATTCTTTGAGATTTTTAATATTCATGAACAATTCAAGTGCAAATTTAAGCAATCTTATTAGAATAGCTGAAGGAAATATCAATTTAGAAAGTTTTCCACATGATCAAGCTGCTAAAATTTTTAATGAACGGGAAGGGTGAGAAATCTCACCCAATTTTTTTTTTTTTTTTTTTTTTTGTAATGGGAATCCTGCGAATTCTTTTTTAAGATCATGAAAAAAATTCCTCTACTAATTTTCAAATTAACATTTTCTGTTAGAAAATGCGGAAGAATATAATATCCCTCCCCCCCCATCACAGCTCAAAAATACTCTAGGCAATAAATGTAGCAGATAGCAGATACAAAAAGAAGTTTTGGGTTCTCTTTCAATTGTTTATTGAAATGGCTGCACAGCTGGATAAAGTTGCTTGCTTGGAATGCAAGAATTCAATGTTATATAAGAATTTGAAAACATGATTTACGATTTCATGAGGGTAAAAATTACATATAAATCGGTTTCCAATTGAAATTGTTTAAGGCTGTTCATGAGCTTTCAAAGAAAATACCTGCATTTATTAAGTTTTTTACACACACACTTTCAATTCCAGTATCGGAAGCTTCCTGTGAAAGTTGGGGATTGGTCACTGAGAAAGTGAGCAAAATGCAATTAAAATGTACAGATGGCAATGACGAACAAGCTGTTGGAACTGTTGATCACAGAGTGCTTATATTTCTCTATGACCCTCCATCTGGTTATACAGGAACCAGAAAAGTTTTGAAAGCTGCATTTATTTCCATGCTTGGGGTCTCTTATTACAAATATTTTGCTAGAGTCAGTACAAACAAAATTATAGACAAAATATCTCTTCTCTTGTGATATCAAGAATAATAAATAACCCTTTAAGTCCTGACTTACACAATTGTGTATGTGATCTACATCCTCTCTCAAAAAGTGTAAGTCATAGTTCCTAAGTCGATTTCATACATAAAACCTTGTTCTTTATAAGAACTGAATCAGGTATGAAATAATTTCTCATATTTGAGTTGTGTGTTATTCGATAAACTTAATGAGCTATTTACAAAACTAAGAAATTTATCTTACACTCAAATACTTTTTTGTAGCAAAAATAACCCAGGTCTTAAAGGGATAATGCTAACTGTTTACCTTGCTTCATGTAATTAAAACTGCTATAGTTTTTGGCCTGATAATTAAATTGAATATTTTCTCATTTCTTGCTTTTTATGCAATTTAAACTAAGAGTGCCACAAAAAGTTTTTCTGTGTAACTATTACATTCTATCTAGAAAAGTAATTTATTTACAACACTGTCCTTCTCAATAGATTATTGCTGTAAAATTTGATATAACCTACCAGAAATGTTTTTCTTAAGAATATCTGTTTACATAGTCTTTCTCATTATCCAATTCTGTTAACCAAGACAACTGAAACAGGTTGTTATATTTTATTCTAAATAAATTATACATATAAATTTCTATCAGTTTGATCAAGTCTAACTTATTAACTAACATTAGATAAATGAAAGCTTATGATAAAATATGCTTACTGAATCCTACAACCTTTTTTCCGTTATTGTAAAATTATGCTGCAGATTTTTTTCAGTGCCTAAAAAGTCGTCGCAGATTGGCAAAAAAAATTCTGCTTCTGGGCCTGTTGACAATCACTTTGGAAGAAGTATTGAAGTAATGGTAAACCATATGCCTTTCACAGAAAACACAGAACCAAAATTGGTAGTTTACAAATTCTATTTCATTTCATTGCTGAAAGTGTCTTAGAAAAGCTGATTGCACATGAAACTCGGCTGAGAATTTAGAAAACACTCCAAGAGTTCTTCCAAAGTGATTATTAACAGGTAAATGAAGACGAAGTTTCCAACCTCAAATTGCTATGTAATTCTGAATAGTAATGGTCTCCTCAATCATTCTTTACATTTTTGATGTAAGTTTAGAATCATCCTGTATAGGCCATGCTTACCTCAAAATCATTTAAATTGAGCTAAAACGTTTAGGGCATTTTGTGTTAAATGCACCTTGTTACCTGTTAAATTACTTTGCCTCTATTTTCATATAATTCTGAATTTCTGTGTTCCTTAACTATATATATATGCATAAGACATGTTGTTAATTTTTGTGAGTATAAGTAAATAAATTTATGGCAGTAAAATTTATTTAAATTATGGCTGCATTTATAAACGCCAAACGAGTTACACTCGTGCAACTAGTTTCTATCTAAGGTGTTCGTAAAGGAAACTGAGTGCATTAAGTTTATAAACTAGAGCGTTCGTATACAAAACTGAGTGCGGTTAGTTTCAAATTACAGTAATTTATAGAAGAAACGCCGCAACCGGCGTAAACGCCGCACCCACGTAAATGAGCTTAGTTAGCTAGAAAATTATCAGAAACGCCGCACCTGCCATAAACGCTGCAGCCGCGATCGTATGTGGGGGGGGTGATCGTGGTCAGAAGAAGTCAATGCCAGATAAAATTCAATCTTTTCTAAAATAATTTCTTAATTAACAAAAATAAAAAATATGTTGCATTACTTATTAGACCTTATTTATTAGAAAAGCTATTAAGTTGATTGGCTATATTTCGGGAGAAATTGGATAAACGGTAAAAAAAAAAATCTCCTTTTTTCTCCCCCTTCCCATAGAATGTTTTAAAGTATTTACTGCTATTTTAGGAAGCTTACGATTTCTATTTTCAAGTAATCAGATTGTTTATTTATATTCACAAAGGCGAATTTATAGAAATAAAAAAATAACTTCTAAAAACCTTCTTGCTTCCGCACAAAGTTCGGACAGACTACTAGGCGCCATTAAAATGAAAACAGCAATCGATGTGTGAGAAGAGGCTCCAGTTAAAAGTAAACATTTCCCCCTGCAGATGGCCAGCTGTTGAATTACGTAATGAGCTTGGTTAATTAAATTAATGAATGTTAATTAATTAAATCTAGTGGTTAATTAAAGTAATGATTTGCTACAGAGCCGTCAAGTGGCGAGTTATAGCAAAATGGATAACGCCAAAATATTCTCATTGTTCAAATAGCTATGTATACCGATTTTCATAGCGACCGTTTGAATGGTCAAGAATTTGGCCTGCTGCAGCGTCATCTAGTGGCGAGTTAAAATAATAATGCATTGCAGTGTGATCTAGTGGTGAGTAACATCAAAAGGAACGCAGTTAGAATATATTCTTCGTGCTCAAATGTGTAAGTATAAAATATTTTATGCCAATCGGTCGAACGGTATAGAAGTTGATGCGTTGCAGCGCCATTTAGCGGCAAGTTACAGTAAAATGGATAATGAAAAATATTCTCCGTGTTCTAATATTCGCATGTACCTAATTTCATCGAAATCGGTTGGACGATATTCGCATAGCAAACGGCTGAATGGAATAGAATTCGACGTTGTGCTGCGGCACCAAGTGGCAAGTTAGAGGCAAACGGATAGCAAAAAAAACCTTCTCCATGATAATAGACTTTGAACCAAATTTCATGGTGCAACGGTGCTGGAGTTTTTCAACCTCATACACATGTACCAACATTCATTTTTATTTATAACCAGTGTCATTATATATACCAGTTTCAAATAAAATCCAGTTTCAAATCTAAGCCTCGCCAAAGTGCCAACATACGCCATTTTGCAAGAGTTTTTTTCAGGGAATCATTCGAAGCATTGACTTAGCAGCAATCAATATGGGAAATGGTTCGACCGCCAAAAAGTAAAGCGGGCATTTATTTGAAAAGTGGAATCCCTTAATACAGCTAATTTTTTTTTTTTAATTATCAACTATAATATGTTTTATTCATCATTACTCCGATGTACTAAATGAGAAGATTTCAATTTTCTGAAATTTGGCGGAATTCCCCCACCTTAAATCAATGAACTCAATTGGCGAGAATTCTGAAGATAGATCGCTTGAAATCCCTTAATAACTGCATTATTTCTTCACGGATCATTAAAATTTAATGCTGTATTCTAATAAAACCTTTGCAGTTGTTTTCAAAAATCTATTTCCTTAAGCTCTCAATAAATTGCGCCAAGCCGAAAACTGTGCAAACCGCTAGAACTCACTTTCTCAAAATTGGCATTTGAGCTATTTTATTTTTTCGCCAAACTAAAAAATTTTACATATTAGCCCCGTAAATCTTCAATTCTTATTGTTTTGCGTATAAAACATTTCATTCCTGCTCTGATTTCCCATGCACATGATATTATAATAAAAAAATAATAATCTTACAAATATAAACTAACAAAAAAAAATCATTATTATTCTTTTATTTTTACTTTGAGAATTTAAAACATTTTATTCGGCAAAATCGCCACACATGGCAACCACGATGCTTATTTCACACTTTTTTCACTACAGGGGTTACAATTACGGAAAGCTTTTTGCGTAGAGAACAAAAAAAATCTCTTAAATTCCGGTAACGGGCGGACTTTCAAAGTTTTAAAGTGTGTATGTGTGTGGACTATGATTTATTCTATATTATTTTACATATCTGTGCAAAATTTCATGCTGATAGGTCCATTTTTGTGGATTTGTATACAAATCAATTCCACAAACAAACAGAATTTCATTTTTATTTATAAGATTACATCCTTCTTTGTATGGTGTGAGATATGAACGTTGATTTATAGGGTATAAGAAAGTTTTCGTAAGGGGTGGGGTGGTCTCCCAATGGAGCTTTTGCCCTGGGCCCCATCTCTGCAAATCGGTCTCAGCTGTTCATACTCCTAAAACTGTATTTCTTTAGGTGAAACAAACTTTTATAATGAAGCAAAATCTACAAAAAGCTTACCGACTAGAAGAGTTTCATTGGCTAATTCCTGAAGGAAGCAATTTTCTCCCCTGTCCTCCAAGTGAAAATACAAAGCATCCACTGAAGAAAAGGCTGAAAACCATAAGTAAAGACACACCGCGTGTTTTATCATGTTCTTTCGATCTTGCATTCCAAATATGAATAATAAATTGAGGAACTGTGTGTGTATGTGTAGGGGGAGTGGGGGGGGGGTTGACAACGATGCCTATTAAATCAATAAAGAATGCCAAGCGGCGACGGGTAGTGTTTCCATGGCAGTTAAAAATGTTTTCTTTCTTATTGACAGCTTTTCTTTCCGATTGCAATTGTTATTTCCCTTTGGTGTCTGTTGTCAAAGTTTAGTACCTTAAATCTCTATATGTTTAAATTTCCTAAAATTGCCATACATTTAGTGTTTTGTACAAGCTGAAATAACCGTAATTTATTTAAATTATGGCTGCATTTATAAACGCCAAACGAGTTACACTCGTGCAACTAGTTTCTATCTAAGGTGTTCGAAAAGGAAACTGAGTGTATTAAGTTTATAAACTAGAGCGTTCGTATACAAAACTGAGTGCGGTTAGTTTCAAACTAAATAAACTGAGCAAGGAGCGGGTGCATCGAGTTTGTTGAGAAGATTATTTGCTGCACGTTGTTTTTGTTTAGAAATGGCATCCGCTGTTATGAAAAGTACTTTATGTTTGCTGAAGCTGCAAATATAATTTTTTTTCGAGGAGGAAATTCATGCATATATTAGAAACTGTAATGAAGGTACACAATTTTACAAAGGTAATCATTTTCTTGTATTTTTCATTTTAGTAAATTCAAAAATGCATTATTTTTAGTGTTGAGATTGAAGTTGATTTAGACTGTTATTAGTGAAATTTGGTCTTCTCTTGTTAAATACTTTCGAAAAAATGCGAGTTTAAGTTAATATTTCAAAATTTTGATCAGTGCCCTTCAATGATGGCCATTCTTTTGTTTTAAATCCTGTTGATTTTATATTGAGTATGTACTAAAAACTCCCCGAGAAGAATAACAACATACTCAAACTGTAAATAAACACATCTCCTAGGCGACGAAACTGAATAAACTGAAGTTGTTCGTAAAGGCAAAAGAAATTGATAGAACTGAACTGCATTAAACAAACGCATTCTAGTTTTCTTACGAAAACTCGTGCAATGAGTTTGTCATTAACAAATGCACCCTATATTTGGCACAGATATTGACAAGATCAATGTGCCAATTATTTTATTTCTGCTACATACACCCTCTCATAAAAGTATTTGAATATTTTATTTCATAAAAGAAATGCACACTACAGATTAAAATCCATTTACAGTGATCCATAAAAGGACAAATTACATAAGACAAAATTGAAAAAGATAAAATACAGAGATAAAATAAATACCAGTCATGACTGCAAAATTTCAAAACACTTAACTCTAAAGACTTTAAAAGCCATGTTAAAAATATCCAAATCCAAAGAAAACTTATTATAAATTTTATAAAATATATATAACGAAAAGTATATGTAACTATATATTAAGTGAAATTTCCTATTTTCGCTTTGCGAAAAAGTAATTAGGTTTTGGAAAACAACTCGACAGAGAAATATGAAAAATTATAATTATGCATAACCCAATTCATAATTTATGATAAATAATTTTTAATATATGAAACCAACGATGGAAGTTTCACTTTCACGTGACTACTTTTTTGAAATGGTGTACACAAGAGAAGCAGACAGTCATAGGAAAATATCATTAGATGCATTCATCTGTTAAAAAGAATGCTATTACAGTACACTCTTGATAATTCAGTGGTTGGTTAGACCAGCACGTTCAATAATCCGACATTCTTGGGAAACATGTCATTCTGTTCCAATCCGCTGACAACAGCGGATGTAAACAAGATGCCCGCTCTTGTGCTTGCCTCACTCTTTCACGATTGAATTCTAGTTTACCTAATGTATTTTTTGTAGTGCATTTATCTAGTGTACTATAGTGTTGACTAAACAAAAGCACATGACTAGGTTTGTGTCAAAAACAAGAGATCTGGACAATCCTGAAATTTTCAATAATCTGGCAGCAGCGTTGGGCATTATTCAATTAATTTTTTAATTGTAGGACCAAACAATAGTAATCTGAATGTAACAATTCAGATTACAATTTTAGTTGCATCTGAATTAATTGCAATTATTTTAATTCAACTGACTGATTAATTGTCAGATGCAAATTAATTGCGATTGAAATCAACTGCAATTGAAATTAATTGCGATTGAAATCAACTGCAATTGAAATTAATTGCAATTAAATCCATTAATTGTGGTTTACAATTAATTTACTAATTGGCATTAAAATTAACTGCAGTTGAATGTAACCGATGCAATCAGATCCATTGAATGCAATTAGATCCATTAATTGTGGTTTACAATTAATTTAATCGCAATTAAATATATTATTTGTGGTTTCCAATAAATTTAATTGCAATTATTATTTAGTTGTTACTTACAACTAACTTAATCGTCAACTGCCTATTTTAACAATTAACACCATTCCTCCATCGTCCTGCTCTTACATACATGCTTAACTCACTCACTATTTATAGATTGTTGCTACTGGAGTCAGGTGATTTGATAATTGTACATCCAATTTTTTGAGTCACCTCAAACGGAAACATGGAGAAGATTGTGTAAATAAATATAAAGCATACATAAAAATGAAGAAACAAGATAAAAAAAAGGAAGGTGCATTAATTCCTGATAAAAATCGAAAATCAGTTTCAAAAAAGTCGAAGGGGCCAAGTCTTATACCAAGAGGAACTCGCCCAAAATATTATTGAGTTCTTTATTGACTCTATGATCCCATTTAGAGCTATACATAACCCATATTTTTTAAAGATATTCGCCAGTTTACAGATATCTGATAAGGGCTTAAATGTTATAAGCCGTTCAAGTTTGAGCCATCATATAAATATGAAAAACAAATGTCTGTAAGTAAATCTGACCCGATGGATGTTGATTTCGTGTGCACAACAACTGATATCTGGTCGGCAGAGAAGAGAAGCTTTTTAGGTATGACAGCACATTGGATAACAAAAGATTTGAATCGGGTTTCTGTAGCAATAGTAGCATATCAGAGGTTCAAAGGCACGCATAGTTATGATCGTACTGATTTAACAAAGCAAATTCATGCAGAATTTGGCTTGAGCAATAATAAAGTAGTTGCATCAGTTACTGACAAAGGCAGCAATTTTGTAAAAGCATTTCACACATTTGGTGTGCAACTTACAAATATTAGTTGTTGTGAGATGAATGATCCAGAAGATCCTTTGTTTGAAGGGATAGAGATGGAATATCATTGAAGTCTGGACGAAGAAGAATCTGAAGAATTTATTTTGCCTGCCGATTTAAGATGCTGTGCGCATACTTTAAACTAAATGTACTATCGTTGGTGCCAATAAAATTTTTAATATTATAGAGGTACTCCATTATCTGATTTACATGCCATCACATTAATAAAATGCAACTCTTGCATTGTGCAGCCCAGGTGCAGTGGGGCAGCAGTGGGGAATGCCCCCGTCTGCCCCAAACCAGCTCAAATCATACAAGACACATTATAACCAGGGTTTTAAAAAACTTGGTTTAAAAAACGCCAGTAAAAACATCTACCAATACTAACACCCCCTTAACAAAGGCTGAGTTATTGATGTTGTACTTCTTTGCAGAAGAAAGCGAAGAACTAAATTTACTGAACAGATACCCAGAAATAAAACAAAGTTTCATAAAATACAATACGCCTTTACCATCTTCTGCACCAGTGGAAAGACTTCTCTTTTCCTACGATGATGAATCATTCTAGGATCAAAAGAGGGCAGGGTGCTCTGAGTTCTAAAAAGGGCACTTCTATAATTTTGAGGGCACTTTATAAAAAAAAAATTGATTATGTATGCAGGCGTAGTGCTGACTGTAGAAAAAAATAGCCCCCAGAGGGAGGGGGAGGGAGAGATAAAAAAAGGGCACTTTTGAGTTCCACGAGAATGTTACAAGTAGATAACATTTATAGAAACTGGTTTGTAACAATCTCAATTTGACTTATCTCCAATTGGACTTATCCCCAAAGCTTTAACATTGTAGGGTTGTAATGTGTGTTCTGATTTACAATGCATAGTTAGCTCCCCTCCCCCCTCTTTTGGAGAAAATTTTCTGTAAAAGTAAGCAAATGGGAAAAATTATTTATAGACATTATTTTGGCCTAAATATCACATAAATAAAACATGTTCTGATTAATTAAATCTGTACAAACCTAGAAGTTTTTGATTAAAAAAAAGAAGAGGCTTTAATATGATTAATTTATAATAAGAATGTTGACCATTTTTTCTCGAAACTGCATTAAATACATATTTATTATTTACTAGCTGAAGTACCAGTTCTTCGCACGGGAATGAATGGACTTTTTGATATTACGATTTGTGGTGATTACTATTCATTGTAATAAAGAGATATAGCAAAATGGATATCGCATTATATTGTGTTCAATAACCATGCATACCGAATTTCAAGGCAATCGTTTGTACGGTGCAGAAGGCCATGCGGCGTAGCGCAATCTAGTGGCGAGTTTTAGCAAAACGGATACGGCGAATATATTCTTCGCATTCATATATCGATGAATACGAAATTTCAGGACGATCGGCTGGACAGCCCTGAAGTTCATGTGTTGACGCGACATCTAACGCGAAACTCTTCCCCGTGTTCAAATATCTATGTATACCTATTTTCATAGCGATCAGTTGCACAGTCAAGTGATACACTGCAGCGCCATCTAGTGGTTAATTAAAGTAATGATTTGCTACAGTGCCGTCAAGTGGCGAGTTATAGCAAAATGGATAACGCCAAAATATTCTCATTGTTCAAATAGCTATGTATACTGATTTTCAAAGCGACCGTTTGAATGGTCAAGAATTTGGCCTGCTGCAGCGTCATCTAGTGGCGAGTTAAAATAATAATGCATTGCAGTGTCATCTAGTGGTGAGTAACATCAAAAGGAACGCAGTTAGAATATATTCTTCGTGCTCAAATGTGTAAGTATAAAATATTTTAATCCAATCGGTCGAACGGTATAGAAGTTGACGCGTTGCAGCGCCATTTAGCGGCAAGTTACAGTAAAATGGATAGTTTAAAATATTCTCCGTGTTCTAATATTCGCATGTACCTAATTTCATCGAAATCGGTTGGACGATATTCGCATAGCAAACGGCTGAATGGAATAGAATTCGACGTTGTGCTGCGGCACCAATTGGCAAGTTAGAGGCAAACGGATAGCAAAAAAACCTTCTCCATGATAAAAGACTTAGGTGAACCAAATTTCATGGTGCAACGGTGCTCAACGGTGCTGGAGTTTTTCACATATGCAGGTTTCACATGTGCTCATACACATGTACCAACATTCATTTTTATCTATAACCAGTGTCATTATATATACCAGTTTCAAATAAAATCCAGTTTCAAATCTAAGCCTCGCCAAAGTGCCAACATAGGCCATTTTGCAAGAGTTTTTTTCAGGGAATCATTCGAAGCATTGACTTAGCAGCAATCAATATGGGAAATGGTTCGACCGCCAAAAAGTAAAGCGCGCATTTATTTGAAAAGTGGAATCCCTTAATACAGCCAATTTTTTTTAATTATCAACTATAACATGTTTTATTCATCGTTACTCCGATGTACTAAATGAGAAGATTTCAATTTTCTGAAATTTGGCGGAATTCCCCCAACTTAAATCAATGCCGCTCCTGAGACATTTTACAAAATTGCGGCTACCTCATACTCCAAGGGACATAAAATTGATCTAATAAACTTTTAAGTTGTGAGTTGCCCTATTTTCAGTGGAAAAATAGATAATATGGTATAGCATAATAACACACAGAAAGGAGCAGAGAAAATACTCGAAATACCTAAAAATTCCGAACAATATATATTCTCGCAGAAGAAAGTGATAAATAAAAAAATTCTAGGAATCGACAAAAAATTCGCCTTATCCAAGTTTCACGGAAGAATAATTCGCACGTTTCGAGTGGTACAAAATCTCCACCCTTCTTTTCAGGAGCGTAGTGAAGAAGGGTAGACCTTTTGTACCATCCTAAACTTACATACTGTTTATATGATTTTTGTTTAAGTGAGTTTATAGTAATATTCTATATGCATATAAGCATTTAACGGTTTTTCCATGCTTAACCTTTTCGCTCTCATTATTGAAAAGATGCAGCGGAGAATATTATCCTGGGACCTTGGTCGGAGGACTTTTTAAGGGTTTCTAATGGGTATTCACGTTACATCTGGAGAAAAACGACCAAAACTCCAGACAATTAGATCGACAGCTCCTCGAATTGACCCGAAACCGGTACCTTCACACTTCAGTATTCATTATCCAATATTCAGACTCCAACACTCAGACAGTTTACATATATTTGATAAATTTTCAGACCCTTATTATCGCATGGGCAGATCGGGACTTTGCTCAGGGCCCCCGGTTCGGAAGGGCCCCCCAGTTTCAAATGTTGTTCTAAAATATTCTTTTATATATCAAAATTTTATGAAAAAGAAAACAAATTTTATAAATGGGGACCAGACTTCGTGCCGATTACACAGACGTGTAATCGATTACGATTACGATGAATTTTCACTTTTAGACAAGGATTACGATTGCAAGAGAAAGTATATTTCCCGATTACGATTAGATTATGATTATCATAAAAACCCAAATTTACCGATTACGATTATGTAATCTATTAAAACTTCCGATTATGATGACATTTGAGTCCGATTACGATTAGCTTACGATTACAAAACTTTTCTTTTTACCCTTCTGGCGTTGATATTATAATGTCTAAATTTTACAATTTTAACTCAAGAACGGAATAATCCCTAGTAGCACAACTAATTCAAAAAAAGTTTAAATTACGTTGGAAAGACGGTTTTTGACACTAAAAAACGTGTTTTAAACGTTTTTTGGACTAATTGTGCGACTAGGGTGTGTCCATCTGTTCAGGGAGCTAAATTACAAGAATACCATACAGCAATAACTGTTATACTATTAGACGAACCTGGTTGATTTCCTAAGCCCACTTGTGAAAATTTTTTTAATGCATACGAACCTCCATTTGAAGATGGCATTTTCCAGTTTAAAATTAAACGTCTGTCATTTGCAATGTGTGTTCGTGTGGAAGGGGGGGGGGCAGACCTGGTGGTTTAACACATCTTTGAAATAAACCCAGGTTTAACCTAATCAAGCAAAAAATGTTATTTCATCCCTTCTATGCTCAGCGTTGCTTCCTTGCTTATGTCCTGGTTTGCTGATTTCGACAGAGGTACTGGCAGACGCATGAAAAGTAGTAATATTCAGCCGAGGAGGAGGAACCTCTGCCGTTACGATCTTGCAGCGATGTGCACGAACATATTAAACCAAAGTTTAAGATTTTTCAATGCATTGAGTAAAACGCTAAAAACAGGGGCTCTCGACAAATGCATTGTTTTCTCCACAATAACCGTTAGCCTGAATCTGAATAAATGAGGCTGAACGTATATTGCAGCTATTATTTCACAGAAAACTTCACGCACAGTTTAACTTTTTTTATATACTTTCATAACACGCATGGGTATTAAATATCTGGACCTGCCGAACAAACAAATTTTTTAATTTCTAGAATACACAGGCCTTTTTAAAAATTCAAAACTAACTACTAACTCAAAACTATATGCATACTATCCATTGAGGATAAGTTAAGAATTACAGAAAGACTTAAGAATACTACTAATAAGAATTATTTAAGAATAGCCGAAGGGAGATGTCTAAAGATATCTCTAAACATACATCTTTAAAGTGTGGTGGGTCATATATAGCGTATTGGTACTGGTACGACGTAATAAACAAAAAACTGGACAGTGATATTTGCGGTATGAAGGGTAAAACCCAATGTAATTCTAATTACAATAAAAAAGGCACGAATTTACTGTAAAACTATTTTATAAATAATTAACCGTTCAAAGATGCTCACTTTCTAAGCAATTAGCTGATATATATGCTAAAGAACTGACACACATTTTCGTCTCTGGTCAAGAATTCCTTTTATATGTCGAATATTTAATATACACATACATACATACATTTGAAATTTAATGAAAATAGTATAGTACCAAATGTTGTTTAAACATTTGAATATGGCATAAAGGAGCTAACATTTTTATGAGAGATAGAAAATAGGTTAATATAGACGTAGAGATGTCAAGGATTTGCGGATGGGGGGGGATGTGTGTACATGATATATTGAAGAGTGGAAATAGTGAAATTTTTATAGGTTTTGTGGGAGGAAAAGACTTTTGAATGAATGGCATTTTAAACAAAGTAGACGGCAGACGGAGCATGCTGTCCCCTGTCCTACGCCTATGTTGGTTAATGCGAATTCTTTGAGGAATTATAAAAGCTTATAATACACACAATAGAAAAGTTATATATAATTAGTCTCCATTTTAATTCCAAATTGATAATACATAGATGGCAACAATTCAAGTTCGAAAGACTTACTATGTTTTAACATAATATTTGTACAGTACAAATTAGATGCGAACAAAATATTTTAAATAATTTTCACACTCATCAGCGAAAAAACGAAATATGAAAACTTTGTGAATGATATTTTAAAAAAATTTTGAATTGTTTCCTGGGACTAATCACTAACACTGGCATAAATGAAAATAAATTTTTTGTCCGTTAAACTTTTAGAACTAAGTCAAGGCAGCTAATCAAGTCGAAAATACGACAAAATTGATTTTTAATACTTCATTATGTATTTTCACGCATTTTTACTCACCATCATATTCTATTGAAGGAAAAAACAAAATGTTAATTCTATTAAAGGGGGAAAAGGGGTTTTTTTAGATCATTGTCTATGTTCCCTACTCTTTACCCATTTATCCAGAACTTTATCGATCATTAAAAAATATTGATATTTCTAAAGATCTTTATACATTATAAAACTATTACATTGTTATGTAACATACTCAAAATTAATAGCACAAAGATATACTAATTTTTAATGCAGATATATGCGCTCCTACCTGCTTATCCAAACAACACAAGGAACCAAAGTTTATCTGTTGTCCACTAATCCAAACAACACATTCATAGTTTTTAAATGCACGTCTTTTTCCATTTTTATTTTTATACTAAAACTGAAAAAAGATGCTGCATTTTTTCCTGTGTAGGTGCCATTAATGTTCTTTTTCACGGCCGCAAATCGGAAGAATTATAAAAGCTTATAATACACACAATAGAAAAGTTATATATAATTAGTCTCCATTTTAATTCCAAATTGATAATACATAGATGGCAACAATTCAAGTTCGAAAGACTTACTATGTTTTAACATAATATTTGTACAGTACAAATTAGATGCGAACAAAATATTTTAAATAATTTTCACACTCATCAGCGAAAAAACGAAATATGAACACTTTGTGAATCATATTTTTAAAAAATTTTGAATTGTTTCCTGCGACTAATCACTAACACTGGCATAAATGAAAATAAATTTTTTATCCGTTAAACTTTTAAAACTAAGTCAAGGCAGCTAATCAAGTCGAAAATACTACAAAATTGATTTTTAATACTTCATTATGTATTTTCAAGCATTTTTACTCACCATCAAATTCTATTGAGCGCAAAAACAAAATGTTAATTCTATTAAAGGGGGAAAAGGGGTTTTGTAGATCATTGTCTTTGTTCCCTACTCTTTACCCATTTATCCAGAAATTTATCGATCATTAAAAAATATTGATATTTCTATTTCTAAATATCTTTATACATTATAAAACTATTACATTGTTATGTAACAAATTAAAAAGTAATAGCACAGAGATATACTAATTTTTAATGCAGATAAATGCGCTCTTACCTGCTTATCCAAACAACACAAGGAACCAAAGTTTATCTGTTGACCACTAATCCAAACAACACATTCATAGTTTTTAAATGCACGTGCTTTTCCATTTTTATTTTTATACTTTTCTAAAACTGAAAAAAGATGCTGCATTTTTTCCTGTGTAGGTGCCATTTGTGTTTTTTTTTCACGGCTGCAAATCAAAATGAAGAAATGAAGCACAGATCTGACACAGCAAGAAATAGTTCAAACTATTCCCTCCCGCACAGTCCTCACTTTCTTCTGGGAAGTCCATTCTTGTCTCTCACCAGTCCGGACAGGGGCGGATCCAGAGAAACCATCTGGGGGGGCTCCGTTTTTCGTTAAGATGATACATTGATTTCCCAATACTTTTTCTCCCAATCTATAATTAGACATGGTAAATCAAAACTAAATAATTATGTTGTCTGCTGCAAGAACCCTCGAAAGAAAGCTCAGAAGGGGGTGGGGGAGACAGAGCTATCGTGCGCCCTATACCGATCAAGTTAAAGCCAATGCTCATAAGCCACCTGTTTTATGCGTTTCAATGGACGACGGGGAAAAAATGTTCCGTTGCTCTCTCCATTGTAGGGGGGGGGGGGTGGACAGGGTTTTCAGTTTAATACATTAATCTTTTGTTGTTAGATCCCGATCTGTCATTAAAAGTCGTAAATTTTGCCAGAAAAATGTCGCCTTAACCCCTCTAGTGACGACAAGACGTGACTAATCACCTTTGGACTAATGACCTTTATTCATGTTGTTATTCGCGGTGCCCTACCCATAAACATTTCAGAGTGTACAGAGTATCATTGCTGAATGCATTATTGAACCCATTTCACAGCCACCGTGCAATATACAGTGTTCACAGCATACATTTTTACATTTTAGGATGGCATTAAGTTTTCTAGATTAATTAATTCCCATCCTTTCTGTGAGGACTGTAGTAAACCAACCTCAATTGCTATTTACAACTATTATCACGATTACCTGCTATTTGCAATTTGAGCTTTCTTTTTTAAACCAGACCAGCTATACATTGCCAGGTACTCGCTTTGTCTGATATCTTAGAATATGTTTTACTTTTATAATGAGGATTTGTACCCATACGTCTGGGTGGTGTGGATAACTTATGACAGCAATTGAAAGAATGAAAGTTGTACAAACTGCGGAGAGTTGGATTGTTCGTCTATGCTTCAGCATCGCTTAAGGCCGATGCTGATAGCCGCTGCGTCTAACGTGACTGTAGTGGGTAAGCGGGCATTTTCGTCGCGAATTTTTCCGAAGGGTAGTCCTATTAGACAGGTTCCACTGAACAAATAAAACTAGGAACTGTGCTCCAGCCACTGTGGCGATAGCGAGTCAATAAAATTTGCCCCTCCTTCTATTTAAAATTAAAAGCTCTATTATTTTTGTAAATAGAGAAATTATGTTTAGTCCACAATGATTCAATAAGTATTGGTGCAAATATTCTTAGTACATATATATATAGTTGGCTCTCTGTTTAACGACTTTCAAGGAACTGTGAAAAAGTGAAAAATCATCCTTAAATAGAGATCTTCCATAAACAGAATTTGTAAAATAATAACATCTCCCTTTACACTTCGGAAGGTATCTGGTTCAAAACCAGTTCGCGTTCGCCGACCTAACTGTTCGGAGTTTTCCGTGCTTTCCTCCGAAACTTAGAGTAAATAAGGGTTAGGACCCCTTAGAAAGGCCTCCACGGAGTGCACCCCACCCATCGGCTTAGATTCCATGTGCAGATAGTTGGCCGTAATCCTACAGCGTGGGTATTTTTCTAAGGAGCCTTATTCCGTATTTATGAGAAGTTTCGGAGAAAACTGCGTTAGACTTCGAACGGCTAGATTGACGACCGTGACCTGGGTTCGAACCAGGCACTTTTATCCTCCCAGTTGCGAGCGCTATGAGATCAGCCACTCGTCGGACCTCCAGAAATTAGAGTTATGTGTTATGTGATGTTATGTGGTGAGCCTATTAGAGGCTTCTGCATTCTGAGGCGGTTGCCTTGGTCGGAAGATTTTTTCAGAGGTTCTAACGCATATTCACGTTAAATCTGGAGAAAAACCGTCTGGAAAAACTCCAGATAGTAAGATCAAAAGCCGCGCGGTAGGACCAAACGCGGGACCTTTACACTTCAGCCGTCTATCATGTCGAGTGTCTTATCCACTCGCCCAGACAGCACAGCAAACTTGCAGCAAGCTTGCTTTATCAAGTCAATAAACTTGAATTAAGCTTGAAAATTTCAAGCGTGTAAGCTTAATGCATGCTTGAATCAAGTGTTCAAGTTTTACTTGCCCAGCTTGCATTAAGCTTGACATAGTAAGCTTGAATCAAGCTTAAAAATTTTCCTAAATACACGGGGCGCCCGTCGGCGAATTCGCCCCATATATTTTATTTTCCAAGCGTTTCCCCCTCTATGGTGAAATTTTAAGTTATTTTAATCTGTTTAGATCAAGAGTCCGCGCCTGGGATCAAACTCGGGACCTAAGTGTTGGGAAGCCAGCGTGCTAACCATTCAGCCAATCTGCCTTGCGCTGGTATGACTAAAGTTTGAAGTGACAGTTATGGCTGTCACGCCGTTTTCTGGCGATATCGTGCTGATCTGTTTCTTTTATTTTTCCATAGTAGGAATCAAAATTAAAATAATGTTATGTGTGATTTATAGACTCTACTAATAGGGAAATAAGCATAATATAAACTTAAAAGCAGCACACGTTTCAAAACTTTCAATATCGCGACACTTATGTTGGGCAATACTGGCCAAAATCGAGACAAACGACTGATTTTGAAATCAATTTCGTACTATTATTGTATTTTATTTTGAAGAATTTCCATATTTGGAAATATAGAATCATATTTTCTAATTCTATGGTCAAGTACATTTATGACTGATGAAAAATTATTTGTTATGTGGCTGTGGCTTTCCAAATCAAGCAGTAATCAAGTTGTATTCAAGCTTGACAGTTCAAATGACTTCTCCAAGTTTGCTGCAAGCTTAAAATGAATTGAACTGCCAAGCTTGTATTAATACGTCAAATTCAAAGAAATGTCAAGCTTGATTTAAGCTTATGTGCTGTCTGGGCGGGAAGGGGGGGGCAGAAATTAGAATGTAGGATGCTGTTGCTTCATGCCACCATTTGCATCTAGAAGTGCCTTGGCAAACTCTTCCAATCGGCCACATTGACTTTTCGGCCGTTTGGATTTGGATCCCGAACTAAATTTTTGTGCTGCTTCAAGAACTTTCTTTTTGCTTCTAAAATACCTTTGATAATACACTCAAGTAGTTGAGATTGTCTTGCGAATTGCACTTTTGACAGTCCCCGACACTTTTTTCCCACTCTTAAAAAAATTTTCCCCTGTTCGTATAGCGTAAGATGAAAAAAAATTCGTTGTTAAACACAAACGACGTCGTCTTTGAATAGAAATTTTTTACGTTGGAGTTGTTGGGACTTTGAAATATCGTCTTTGGAAAGAGATCGTCGTTAAACAGAGAGTCAACTGTATATACAGTGCTACTTTTTAAAATTTCAGTTCATGTGAAAATTTGCAATTTTTTTAAACTTCCCTAATCTATGGAGTATTTCTAGCTCTGGGGGGGGGCTCGAGCCCCCAGAGCCCCCCCCCGTGGATCCACCACTGAGTCCGGATTCGGATGAACAGAAGACGACAGATAACAACAACAACAACAACAAAAAAAGAATGGTCATCTAAATAGTTTCCCGGGGAAAAAAATAATACAAGCGAGCTCCTGTCTTCCTCCAAACGTCGGAGCTCCAGGGGAACTTCCTGCAGTGGCGGCTCGTGGGATACAGCAAGTACAGCCGGGCTGCACTTGAAATCATCAGCACATACTTTAATATAATTTATTCTACTAATTTTCTAAATTCAGATTAGAATTATGGAATTCCTATGGTAAATTAAAAAAATCTCCAAAAAAACCAAACAAAAAAACCGTATTGTGGCCAGATCGCTCATTCCGAAAATAAGCACATTAATCTTCCCGCAATTCAATTGGGAAAATCTTTGGTTCAGCCCAGAGCGCTGATAAGAAAATTGGCAGCACTGTTGCCATGACAACGGTTACGTAAGCATTTCCTCCGGCATAGGCTATAATGGGGGTACGCAGCTAAGACTCAGCTCATTCAAGATTTTGAAAGGTCGGCAGCACTTGTGAATTCGACTCACTGATTGGCTCGAGAAGTCAGAGAGGGAGTAAGGAGAATATTTGTTCGGCAAACTCTCGACTTTATATTGCTGAATTATATTGCTAGAACGTAAGCCTGAATAGACGCTTATGAATGGACAATTACCCATCAAAGCAGTATTGTTTTTAAGTAAGCAAGAACTGGCATTTAGAGGACATGGCGAGCGAGAAAATTCTTTAAACAGGGGAAATTTTAAAGAGCTTTTAAAATTATTGATATCTGAATTAAAACAACGCCTTTTTATGGGGACATCACTGACCGATTCGCATGTTTACAAGAAAGGAGGATTGATTTGACTTACAAAAAATAAGTAAGTTTCCTTTTTTTTTTTCTTTTCTTCTCAAGTTATCGTTACAAAAGAAAATTCTAAGGAAACTTCGAATCAGACACGGATGAATGCAATTTTGAGGATAAGAGCGGCTGGTTGAAATTTATGTCCATTTTATGGAAAAGTAAAATAGGATCTCTTACATTTTTTATGTAATTTCCTTTTTTTTCCTCGGTGAGGGCTTAATCCGCCAGCTTTCGAATTCAATAACAAAGATTTTCCATTCCTGTCCGGAGGAGGGGAGGGAGGCTCATATGCTTCCGGCTGCACTAACAGTTTTGACCACGGGCCGCCACTGACTTCCTGCCTTCAGGGCATGCCTGTGCCTCCCCGTGAAAATCTTTTTCCCAGCAAGCAGAACAAAAACTAAAACTGGGCAACTGTAATCGTTTTGTAATCGTCTCGTAATCAAAACGACTACGATTACAGGCTCTTCGATTACGGCTATCTGGCAAATGAAATCCTAGATTACGATTAGACTACGATTACACGAAAAAATAAACTTCCAGATTATGACCATTACATGAAAAATTCGATTGCCAGTTTACGATTAGATTACGATTACACGAGAAATGTAATCGATTACGATTACACGATTATGATTACACGAAGTCTGTGGGGACCCCCAAATTCATCAATGCCCGGGACCCCTGTTGGTCATAATCGGGCTCTGTAAATTTTTATAAGCTACGTTCGGGCTAAATGAATAGTGTGTAATTATATTCAAATTCCTTACAAACATAAAATAAGAAGCACTTCACTTTCCAGAACGATTGAGAAAAATGAAAATCACAGTTTCACAGCAAAAGGAAAACTATTTTAATATAATAAAATTTAATATAACAGTTATTACGGCAAATTTTAACCTGAATAATTACAATATATATATATATATATATATATATGTGTGTGTATATGTATATAATGCACATAACATATGAAACACGAAGTTAATATAATGCGAGGGGGGGAGGACCGCTCCAGTTAGATGCTTTGAAAATGGGCGAGTTTGGCGCATTTTCGAGTGCATTAAGTTAGCAACCATTGTTTTTTTGTCTTTAATTTCGATGGCATATCTTGCATACGTTGAGCAACGAGAGAGTTATAATTGATGAATTACGAATCAAGTACACTTTTTAGGATACACATTTTTCCGGTTTCTCATTGTACAATTTTATCGTTTAACACCAGTATTTTGAGTGTTTTTTCAGTTGTTTTGTTTATTTGGACTTTTAACACTCACTTTTGTTCTCTCTTTTCTTCCTTCCTTCTTCGTGTGCTTTTTCTTGCTTATTTCTTTTCTGTTTTTGTGTTTTCTGTATGGATTCATCTTTGTTTAACCGTTTTTCCCGTTTACGATTGAAACGTTCTCGTTTCTTGAATCATTTAGGTTTTCTTGTTCGATGCAAACGCAGTAATGTCATTCCTAAGTTCATTGACATTAAGTGCAAAATTCACGGTTCTTCTCGTGTTGATAAGGCTCTGAATAGGTCTAAGCGGGCGGTTTTACGGGCTTTTATTCAGGATGTTCGTTATAAAGTTTCGATTCTTGAATCTGATCTTTATGATCTCCATTTGCTTTTGAGTAAGTCTTACCCTGCGTTTGCTAACTGGGAAAAACGGAATTTCGCTTATGTTGAACAACGTTCTATTTCTCACAGAGCTACTTTGGATAAGAAATTCCAAGCTCTTCTTCCGGTTAGGTCTTCCCTCGGTTCTGTTAGTCCTCTTGTTCAGGACACTGTTGTTAATTTGTCTTCACATGTTTTAACTGATTCTCAGAGAGATGCTCTTAGTTTAGGTTTGAATTTTTCTCGTGTTAGTAACGTTTCGGTTTCCAAACTTATTGCTCCTATGGAAAACTCCTTTAAAAATAGTAAACTCTAATACTATCTCTTCAAATAATATGCATGCCAAATCTAACCTTTCTCGTTCTCAAAAAACTGCTCTCAAAGAACTTAATTCTAACCCTAATTTACTCATTACTAAAGCTGATAAAGGCGGCCAGACTGTTTTACTTGATAAATCTTCTTATGTTGATTGTATTAATAACATGCTAACCACTGGTCCATACACTAAATTAAATTCTGATCCTACTAACAGTCACCTTTCTGAAATTAAACACACTGTGAAGTCCTCTGTAATCTTAAATGCTCAAACTAAACGTTATGTTATTCCTTCTATTGCTAACTGTGCTCGTTTCTATGCCCTTCCTAAAATTCATAAACCTTCTCTTGCCTTTCGCCCCATTGTTTCTAACATTGGTACTGCTTCTTATAACCTTGCACGTTTCCTCTCGCATACTCTTTCACCTTTGACTGCTAGTAATACCCACACTGTTAAAAACTCTTATGATTTCGTTAACAAAGTTAAACTTCTTTCTCCTACTAATTGTAAAATGCTTTCTCTTGATGTTAAATCTTTATTCACTAATGTTCCTATCCAAGGTGCGATTGACTGTTTGGAAAAGCGTTTACGCGAGTTTCATTATTCTTCTATTGAGATTAAAGAGTTTATAGCTTTAGTAAGCGTTTGTATTAAACAAACTGCTTTCATTTTTAATGGCTCTTTCTATAAACAAACCGAGGGTCTTGCTATGGGTAATTCTCTCTCACCTCTCTTATGTGATATTTATATGCATTATTTTGAAGAGAAGCTCTTCAAGGTCTTTAATTTTCCGTGCTGGGTCAGATATGTTGACGATACTTTCGTTCTAGTGGATTCCAATTGTGATATTTCTAATTTACTTTTGATCGTTAATTCTGTTGATCCGTGTATCCAATTTACTCTAAAAGAGGAGTGCAACAATTCTTTACCTTTTTTGGATGTTCTTGTTTCTAGGAATCCTGACGGTTTCTCTACTTCTGTTTTCCGCAAGCCCTTTTCTATATCTTTACCTCCTCATGCCCTATCTAATCATCCTTACCAGCAAAAACCTTCTGCTTTTTACACTTATGTGTTTCGTGCTATCAAAATTTGCTCTGATTCTTCTTCTCTTAATAATGAAATTAGTTACTTAAAATCCTTAGCTGTTTCTCGTGGTTTTAGCCCCTCTATTATTGATAAAGCTGTTTCTAAATTTAATAAGCCTGTGGCGCCCTCGCCATCTCTCTCTCCTTTTTTGCCCACGACACGTGACGGCTGCTCTAGCCAGGTGTTCGTGATCGCGGGCTGGCACTGCATACCTACCGGCAGCCAGGAAAAGGCCACATGCAAATATCTCTAAGAGAAAAGTGGTGGTATGCAAATCTATAAAAAGATGGCTCAATATAAAAGCGAGTCGCTCCCTGCACTGCAGTCTTCTTCACGGGCAGCCCTGATCTGGTGGAGATAACGGTCGGCTTCGTGTCCCGGTTCCGCCTTCAGATGTCCGGCAGCACTACAGGACGAATGTGACCGGTGCGGCTCCGCTCCATCGTCTCCCGTCCTGCATTTTGAAGTCCGTGTGTAACTCCGTCCCTGGTGAATATGACAAGTGGTCCCGTCCTCATCGGCCCTGCTCCAGCGTGTACGCAGTTGACTTCAAGCGTCCCCCGTTAAACAGTGCGCTGCTAGATCATCAAAAAAAAGCGAACGCCTCCCCAGCAAAAATCTACTGAATAAGAACTTTTTCAAGATTGTGGTGTTACGTTTTGTTCTACTAACAAGAATGTTAAATAATTAATAAAGCTTTGTTCTGCTTACGTATTCAGCTTAATATTTGGTGTGCAGGAAATCCTGCGCTATCCTTTGACACCAAAGATGGTGACCCGTGTCTGTGAAGAACGTTGATAAAAGTCGCAGGAGGACTGAAGAAAACTATGATACGCAAGAACACTACGCAACAGTGCGAAGCCCTTGTGAAGAGTGCTGAAGTTCTCTGCAAGCTATAAACTCTGCAACAAGCATTTCTGGCAGTCCGGGCGACGGCCCATATACCAGTGGAAAAATATTTTTCTTAAGGGGTAAGAAAACCAATCTTTTTAACCACTTTTTTCTTCTAGTAAAATAGATATGACTGAGGTCGCTAGAGTCGCTTTTCGTGCTCCTCCATTTTGGAAGAATGACCCAGAACTTTGGTTCCTTCAGGTCGAATCGCAATTCGTAGTGTCAGGTTTAACAGCAGACCACACTAAATTTCACTGTGTGATTTCGGCATTGGATGCCTCAATGCTAGCATATGTTAAGGATATCGTCACACAACCTCCTGATACGGACGCGTATGAGACTTTAAAACATAGAATCCTTAGTCAGTTTTCACAAACAGAAAGCGCACGCTTAAAGCAGCTTTTGCAGGATTTACCATTGGGCGATCTGCGACCCTCACAGCTCCTCATGCAAATGAGAAACTTAGCTGCCGACAAGGTGGATGATAAACTCCTTAAACCCTTGTGGTTACAAAGACTGCCGGTGCAAACACAACAAATAATATCCACCTGTAAAGATTCATTAACTGATCTCGCAGTAATCGCGGATAAAATTCATGAGGTGTCGAACCCGCAAGAAGTGGCTATGTCCACTGCCAAAGTGACGGACGGTATTGACCTACACACGCTATATACTGAAATTCAAGAGTTGCGTGAATCTGTCCGCAGGTTATCGCGTAGAAGTCACACCGCACCTCAACGGACTCGTAGCCACTCCAAAGGCAGAGATCCTCCTGGATCAAAAAAATCGCATAACAAAACCTGGTGTTGGTATCACCAACGGTTCCGAGATAAATCTAGGAAATGTGTTCCACCATGCGCGTTTCAGGGAAACCCGCCGAATCATTCGTAATGACGGCTACGGATGATAAAACGAAAGTAGACCGTCTTTTTGTTACTGATCGTAACCAAGGTATTCGATTTCTCGTGGACACTGGTGCATCAGTCGGTTGCCTTCCGGTTAAACTACACAGACCTAGTAAAAAAGGAAACTTCACTTTGTCTGCCGCAAATGGTAGTATTATTAGTACATATGGTGTTAAACATTTAAATATCGATTTAGGGTTGCGTCGAACCTTTTCGTTCGCGTTTGTGGTTGCCGACGTTTCTCACGCTATTCTGGGTATGGACTTCCTTAGTACGTTTGGATTAATAGTTGATCTTCAACACCGTGTCCTAAAAGATCACTGTACCACACTTAAAGTACACGGCACTGTACTCACTAACGATAACGCTGTTGCAACCCCCATCGCGATAAATTCACCATTTCACGCAATACTACTAAAATTTCCAGAATTATTTAAAACTGATTTGCCACCAGTAGCCCATAAAGGTGAGGTTTTCCACCACATCGAAACTTCAGGACAGCCTATACATTCAAAGGTCCGTCGATTGTCCCCGGAGAAGCTAAAGGCTTTAAAGGCTGAATTCGACATTTTAAGAAATGCTGGAATAATTGTCCCGTCCAAAAGTCAGTGGAGTAGTCCGCTACATTTCGTTCCCAAAAAGAATGGGAAATGGCGCATATGTGGAGATTACCGGCGGTTGAACGCTATAACTGTTCCCGATAGGTACCCAATTCCACACATTCAAGACTTCTCTCACTTACTGTCCGGTAAAACAATACCAAAAGCCTAATACTTCTACTAATACTATTAATTTTCACAACGAATTAATTGTACTACCTTTCTTTTCACCTTTATGCTACAAAATTTCTAAACTTCTCAAAAATTTCGGTTTCAAAGTCATTTTTAAACCTGTTAATAAACTTAAATTTTCTTCCCTTAAAGATCCTATTCCTACTGAGAACCGTTGGGGTGTTTATTATATTCCTTGTGAATCTTGTGATTTGGGCTATATTGGTCAGACCAGAAGAGCTCTCAAATTTAGGCTCAAAGAGCATGAGAGATATGTCTCTAAGCACGAACTTTCTAAATCTTCTATTGCCTCACATTGTTGGAATTCCAATCATCGATTTCAGTTTTCTAAGGCTAAGATTTTGTGCACTCCTCAGTCTTTGTCCCATCTGGATTTTTTGGAAGGTTTTTCCATTACCCAGCACTTAGATCGTCTTGTGAACGATAGTTCTTCCGTTCCTTTCGTTCATTCTGCTTGGAAGTTGCTGTTGTAAGGTTCTTTTCACTTTCTTCGTCTACCCCCCCTTTTTTTTCCCTGTTTCTTTAATGTGTATGTACGTGTGTTACTGTCTTTCTTTTTCGTTTTTATTAAAAAAAAAAAATATTTATATATATATTTATTGTGCTGTCCTGTTCGTGGTTTTTATTTAAAAAAACGTGTGCTATTTGTTTTTTGTTTGTTTGTTCTGTTTTCTCTTTTGTGTGTGTGTGTTTGTACTTGTGTGTTCCATTTTTTATTATTTTTCTTTATTCCTTTCTGTATTTTTTGTGCTTCTTTCCTTTCCTTTTTATCCCCCTTTTTTAATTTTTTTTCTCCCCTCTCCGTGGTTTTGTTCGACTTTTCTTTGCCATTTGTGGCAACATCTTACTTGTTTTTCTCTTTTCAGTTCCCTGTGTTCTTTACGTCGAAGGGCTTGGACTGAAGAAGTTCAAAACAATTTTTGAACGAAACGCGTATCCTCTTTCCTTTTACTTCTTATGTGTGTTTTTTACAAAGTTTTTTAATTACTTTAATATAGAATATTTTTTTTAATGTGAAATACTTACATTCTAGACGATTATTCATTTAAGTAAGTGAAGAGTGCAGTTAAGTGTCCAACAGATCTATCAAAAAAGACTGAATTATTAAAATTAATTCATGCCTTTTCCAATGGGTCTGTTAGATTAATGCTCTTCAAATTATGCAGCAGAAATTCATGTAAGCACTGATTCATTCCTATAATTAAGAAATAAATATATAAATAGGGAAACAATTTATTTAGTTCATCACATATCCAACAATTTCTTCACTTATAATAAGCAATAGTCATATTCAATACAAATTAAACATGTTTGTAAGTAGTAATCGTGCAAAATGATACATTGTAAAACATTTCAAAAATATTCGATCAATTCATAAAAAAATTATAAAACAAAAGTCATACACATTTAGTTATTATTTGTGATCAACTAATTATTCATTATCACATTGAAAAACACCAAAAATACAACACTAGTTTAGAACTAATACATGCCGACATTACGGATGTACAATGTTTATTTACATTCTCAGATCGTTAGGCTTAGACGATTTCAACTATTATCGACGAATTAATCATATTTATAGTCATTCAATTTACTTGATATTCATACAAGAGATAAAACTTACTGCACTGTAGTTGAAAAATGGAGTGAAATGTCTTATTTTTGTGTAATTTTGAAGATATGAAGCAATTTATAAAACCCTATGGGAAACTAACATGGGAACACAATGTTTTGATGCCCAAAACCCGGCTGTGACGTCACACTTCGACAGCGTATTGAATAATTTGACTATTATTAATAATGGCTGTGTGGAGGAGCGTGCTATCAGCTCCTTACAATAGATAAAAATTAAGAATACGTCGAGTGTAACATACGTTGAATACAAATACCATCTAGTAAAAACTTAACAACATTTTATTCAGACTTTAAGTCGAGCATGCAAGCTCTGCATGATACGGTCAATTTACATCCATAGAGTTCTGGTAACAGCAATGCGATAACAATAATAAAAAAAAAACACATATATTTTGTCTAAGCGGATTATCGCAAATTGAATATATTAAAAATATTCAGCCTTCAGCTGAAATTAGTTTCCCCTCCGCTAAAGAGGTTTTTTGACAGAACCTTTTAATTTGTATTGGCAGCCATGTACAGGATGTATTTGCATGTAAATCAAACGGGGAGAAACCAACCGTTCTTCCAGTTTTTCAGATTTGAGAGTTAAGCTCGTATGACTCGTTTAAAAAAAAACGCCTTTTCTCAATAGATGGCGCTGAATTTCACAGGCTTTTTCCTCATTAAAATGCTGTATTTTAGTGGAAGGTAGCTACCGATTTCTGGTAACGCCTTACTAGGAGGTGCATGATTCAACACTTGATTGATGGACGTACTGGTAATTTCATTTGCTGAAGCATGAGAAAGGAAAGGCCGCTAAGATTTGAAAGTGGGTTTTTGGTCAGTTCTAAATGTTTTTGTCTGGAGTGTTGTTTGAACAACTAACTTGTTTTTAGATTTTGCAGTCCATTTTACAGTAAAAAAATGGGAAGAAAAAGAAAACTTCCTTTGTGGTCTAAACGTTCTAAAGCTCAACGTATGAGACGACAGCGTGAAAGAATTTTAGCACACGAAACTTCTATCAACACTGAAAGGTAAGATTTATTATTCTTATTTCATTTTGTGTCTTTTGCAAGTGTGTTTGTTTTGTAATTGGAAAAAATGCGAATAACAGTTAACCAAGTATTTAATTGCAATTAATATTCAATTTATCCAGTGTTTGTAGTTTAAGAATAGAAGTATCCAGTATAGAAGTTTCAGAAGAGCGAAATTTTATTAATATTAAAAGGGGAAAAATACGCATTTAAAAATAAGTGTAATAAAATATAATATAATGACATATTTATTTCAAAACCCCAAAATGCTAGATATTTTTTTTTTAAATTGCGTATGTATTTTCAATCCAATTTTTTTCTAATAACGCGAAAAAATGAAATTTATTAATACATTATTCGATTTTCAATTAACATTTAACTTACTTTTCCGATTATTATAGATCTGTTTGTAAAACTCTTCTTGACAACGGCTTTCTGATCGTGTCTATGTATTTCAAATGTCGCTATTTGAAAAAAAAATTCTGTCAATAATGCTTAAGTGAAAAGTAATCCATTTAATGGTAAATATTCAGTGAGTCTGATTTAATATTAATTTTATTATAATTTCTAAAACATTTTAGTAAGAAGAAATATTTTTCTGTTTTCAGCTGAGATTATTGAATTAATAATTTCAGCTGATTTTTATTTCTATATGTACTTAAAAACGCATTTTACTTATGAATTAGGAAAACATATTTTTTAATCGTTATTATACTTATAGAAACTGTTTTAGAATACTCATTACATTTAATATAGATTGTACGCGGGAAAAAAAGGGGGGGGGGTGGAATGTGTTAGAAAGAACATATATATGTACTTCAGAAAAAATCTCTTTCACTATTTTTTTTTTGTTTGTTTGTTTTGATAGTAGTAATGCAAATAAATATTTACTTGTAATGTATTTCAAAACAGCTTAGGTAGCTTTCAATAACAAAAACTTCTTCTATAAGCTGCAGTTCCGTTAAAAAAAAAGGAGAGGGTTACAGCTACCTATGCACACACACACACACACACACACACACACACACAAAAGAATAATAATAATTATGGAAAGAACCCTAAAAATAATCTAAATGTTATTCAAACTTTTTACTATATATTGTAATTAATCATCACCTTCGAGAACTATATTTTTCCTTATTATATTCTTTTAAGTGTTACACACAATCGCATTGCAAAATTTTCTGAAGCATTATATATGTTAACAAAATATTATATAGGTACATGACAGTTTTATGTGAGGTTTACCATTCTTTATTATTATTATTATTATTATTTCATGTGTCTTATGCAAGGGTGCAGCGGCTTTATTCAAGGAGGTGTGTGTGTGTGTGGGGGGGGAGTTTGGGGATTTAACCCCTTCCCTTGATACTAAGGGTGATCAAGAAAATTTTACTGTTCGTTACATTTTTTTACGTATGCGTACATATTTTATGTGTGTATGTTTATGTATAAGTAATGGGAAAGACGAAACCCATCTTCCCCTTAAAAAATCCAGGACACGCCACTGCAAGTGTGTGCCTTTTTTTTTTTTTTTTTTTCAAACAAAAAATGCGCGAAAGGGTACGTAACAGTTAACGAAGTACTTTATTACAATTAATATTTAATTTATTCAGTATATGTAGTTAAAGAATTCCAGAGCTAAATTTTATTAATATTGAAAGGGGGAAAAGTATTCGATAATTTTTAAACATACGTATTTTAAATCGCATTTAAAAAAGGAGATACTTTGAAAAATTAAAATTTATTAATTCATAGTACGATTTGTAAACAATTGCTATATTATTCTGTGTATATATATATTTGAAATGGTATTATTTGAGAGTCATTCAACATCTGTTCAAACAAGCATGACACCCATGATCACGGATTTTGATAAAATTTGGCACGAATGTTCCTTTTGTGGTAGTGAGAAACCCCATGAAATCCCTGGTGACAGGGGCGTAGTCACGGGGGGAGGTTAGGGGGTCATTCCCTTCCCTATTGAAAAATTTCTGGCTACGCCCCTGTCTGGTGCTTATGGTTTTAGTTTTATGGTTCTTCAAACTTTTGAAGATTTTAAATTTTGGGTGTTTAAAACAACACTTCTTAAAAAAAAAAACAAAAAAAAACACTCCTCATTAGTTCACTAAGTATTTTATCTTTTTGAAATTTTCTACCCTTGTTGAATAATGTATAAGAATTTTAGAAATAAATGTCTAAACTTGATAAATAATTTTTTGTATTTTTTAAAAATGTTACAGAATGATTTTTGAGAAATTTTTTGGGAGTTCATTTAAAATGGAAAACTCACTAAAAGGGAAAAAGCTATAACCAAAAAAATTTTGTTCAGAAAGACGATCATATATATTCATTATCTTGGGCTGAAATAAAATTAATGGTTCCTTCATTCTTTCAGATTAAAAAATTAGCATTTTTATAACTTTTGTTATGAAATTCTGCGTACATTACAATCCAAATCAACAAAAAATTCCGTTGTTGGCAACAACGTTCTTGGATATGAATGTTTCTTCTGTAGCGCTACAATTTCTACAGTGCTACAAGAATTGGAGCAGCTCCTCTACTAGTATGGAAAGTGACATAATAGTACAGGGACTGAATTACCTTTATGAAACGCATAAATTGAGATGCACGAAGGTCGTCGGTGATGGAGATTCCAACACAATGTTCAAAATAAAAGAAAAGGTACCTTACGGTGGAGAAGTGTTAAAAATTGAATGCGCAAATCATGCTGTGCGACGGTTCAGGAGAGGGCTGGAAAGACTCCACATAAGCAAGCAAATGGCTGAAGGTATCATTTACACAAAAAGACAGTTCAAAGAAAAAATTCCATCCCTGGTTAATGCGGCGAGAGCTGTTATAAAGCAAAATGCAGTACCAACGCACACTGAACCTGACAAAGCAATCCTGGAAAACTTTGTCGAAAAATTACGTAATGTACCACGGCATGTGTTTGGTGACCATACCCTTTGTGAGCCTACATGTAAAAAAAAAACGGAAAACATAAATTTGCAGAATATGGCTTTGAACTCAGAACTATTTGCTGCAATAAATTCTGAACTTAACAGAACTTTAATCTCTTGCGCAAATACCCTTATTTACAATACTACAAACAACTTAGCAGAGAGCTATATGGGCCAATTATGCAAAACATACGGTGGTAAAAGAATAGACTTTTCCAGAGCTGGTGGAATAAACAGACGGGCTAACATTGCTGTTTTAGCCTAT
>JAWZYV010012208.1:900000-978445 GCA_038373885.1 Cheiracanthium punctorium | reverse complement strand
TTAAGTACGCACGTGATATCTACCGCCTTCGACGGAGATGTCTGTTATTGCTAGTGAACCTTCAAATAATGGAATAATCAATATTGTGTGATCATCTATAGTGCGTGGTGTTTGCCGTATCTTGTGCTTTCTTACAATTGTGGATTACTACCGCATGGTAATATTTTTTTTCTCCCACGTGATCATCCCAACTCAGCACTGGAGTAAGTCGCTAAGTTTAAATTTTCTGAGTACCATTTTAGTTGCGTAAAAGTGTTCATTTCGCTCAGACAGCCTTGTTTTTAACAATTATTACGGCCTTTAGCCACATAGGCAGATCTTATCATATAGGTAATTCTCATTTGTTTTGCCTGATTACCACAATTAGTAATAATTTTCTAATCATGAATACTTGTTTGACTAATTATTAACTTTTATTTACTTTTTTTTCAAGTTGCTCTTACTTTAAAATAATTATGTGGTATTTACAGTTTGGTGATTACATTTTCCTTGGTTCGCATTTTAAAGTGCTGAAATTTTAAGTGTGATTTTTTGTTCTCTCTCTTAAAGATTTTTGCATGTTTTCCCTATATTGCATTTTAGTGTTTGTGAAATTTTAAATCGGTAATTTGGTATTCCGAAGACTTTAATAATTTCCCTGACCGCTAAAACAAAGCACTATTAATCAAAATGCAGGGCGGAAACAGCGAATAGTATGCCTTCGGCGGAAGTTAGCCGTGGTGCATTAAAATTGCCACCGTTTTGGGAAAAATCCCCCGACCTCTGGTTTGTCAATATTGAAGCTCAATTCCGTATTAGCGGAATCACGGAAGATAGCACACAGTACTACTCGGTAATTGCGGCTCTCAATGCTGATGCATTAATGCATGTCAGTGACATCGTGCTCGAGCCCCCGGCCACTGATAAGTATAAAAGCATCAAAGAGCGTTTAATTGAGGAATTAGCTGCGTGCCCGTTCTTCGCACGGTATATAGGAAACGGAAATTTTCCTAACATCATATGTGTAATTTGAATTAATTCCAGGGATGTGGTATCTAGAAAAGCAAAAATATTTGACCCTTGACTTAAAGTTTGCGTCATATGTACTAGCATGAGATCATTGCAATATAATGACACACACAAAAAAAAAAAAAAAAACTATGTAGCGTCATTCGCTATCCAAAAAGTGAAAAGTTTGACCGTTTGCAGTGAACTTCTCACTTTCAAAATGTCTTATTTCCACATCATGAATTTTTTTAGGTTCACGTTTTAGCGATAAATACTTCAGACACTACATAAAACGGACATTTTTTTTAAAATTACGTCACCCTCTCTTGTAACCCTTTACAAAAAGAAAAGAGATAAGGCTGCGCCAGGGGCGTAGCCAGAAATTTTTCATGGGGGGGTGGGTTACGACTACTGCAACTCACATAGTAGTTGCAAAAAAAGACGGCACTCTGAGGCCATGCGGAGATTATTGCCGCTTGAATGATATTACAGTACCAGATCGCTACCCTTTACCCAGAATGGAAGACTTCCATCATATTTTGAAAGGCAAAAATATATTTTCCAAGATTTGCTTAAAGCGTATTACCAAATTCTAATAGCAGAAGACGATAAACAGAAAACGGCCATAATAACACCATTTGGACTCTTTGAATTCAACGTAATGAGTTTTGGATTGAGAAACGCTCCCTCAACTTTTCAAAGATTCATTAATGAAGTTTTTTTTGGACTGGATTTTATTTTCCCATACTTGGATGATATCTTAATAGCATCGGAAACTGATTAACAGCACAAGAAGCATCTTACGGAAGTATTTACTAGAATTCAACACTATGGTCTACGTATCAACCTATCGAAATCAGTAATGGGAGTAGAGAAATTAGAATTTTTGGGTTATTTGATAACACCAAACGGCTCAAAACCTCTCCCAGAAAAAGTACAGGCCATAATAAATTTTAAACTTCCTGAAACTATTTACGGGCTTCGTAAATTTTTAGGAATGATTAACTTTTATAGACGATACTTAAAAGATGCGGCTAAAATTCAAGCTCCCTTAAATGAATACTTAAACGGTTCAACAAAGAAAGATCGTAGGAAAATTCCTTGTATAGAAGAAGCAAAAAAATCCTTTGAAAAATGCAAAGAAGATTTAGCCAATGCTGCTTTATTAACCTTTCCTAATCCAGATCTGCCATTAGCTTTATGTACAGATGCCTCTAATTTTGCAATTGAATCTGTTCTACAGCAATATGAAGACGGAGACTGGAAACCAATAGCATTTATTCCAAAAAGTTAAATGAAACTCAAAAAGCTTATAGCACATATGATCGGGAACTTTTAAGTATATATCTTTCAATCAAACAGTTTAAACACATGCTAGAAGGACGAGAATTCACGATATTCACAGATCACAAGCCAATTACATTTGCATTTAAACAGAAAAACGATAAAGCATCACGAAGACAATTAAGACATCTGCAATATATTTCTCAGTTTTCAACAAATATAAAATACATAACCGGGAAAGAAAATATTGCGGCAGACTCTATGTCTAGAATTGAATCAGTTTCGGACATCGATTATGACAAAATAGCAGATGAAAAAATCAATAATGAAGAATTAAAAGAATTACTAAATAGTAGCAAAAATTTAAATTTTAAACAATATCCTATGGAAAAATAATTTGGTGTGATGTATCAACTTCAAATATTCGACCGTTCATACCACAAGCATTTCGAATGAATGTTTTCCATAAAATACATGACTTGAATCATCCTGGCATCAAATCATCGATGAAACAAGTTGCATCAAGATTCATTTGGAAGAATGTTAAAAAAGATGTTAAAGAATGGGCTAAAACATGCATTGCTTGCCAGAAAAATAAAATTGTTAGGCACACACATTCTAAATTCTCCTCATTTGAAGAACCTGATGAAAGGTTTAGCATAATTCATATAGATATAATTGGCCCCTATCCACCATCGAATGGGAATAAATATTGCCTAACTTGCATCGATTGTTTTACTTGCTGGATGGATGTTATACCATTAGAAAATATCACCATGGAAACAATCACAAAAGCATTTTATGCAAACTGGATTTTTCGCTTTGACTGGATTTTTCGCTTTGGTGTTCCATACAGTGTGATCACAGACAGGGGAACTCATTTCAGATCACAACTTTTCAGAAGTTTGGGTGTTATTTGTGGAATTAAAATGCAAACAACGACGTCGTACCACCCACAAAGCAATGGAAAAATTGAAAGACAACACAGAATTTTAAAAGCAGCCGTTAGAGCTCACAATTCAGTCAAATGGACTGAAACTTTACCAACAATACTCCTTAGAATGCGGGCATCTCTGCGTGATGATACCAACTGCTCCATTGCAGAAATGGTTTATGGTAAATCACTGAACCTACCAGGAGAATTCTTTCAAGAACCCCAAACCAAAGTGGGGCCAGATACTTTCACTGGTGAACTGCGAAAGCAAATGGAAAAATTAAGACCAATTAAAAGCCGACGTAAAAGAAGTCAGAAAATAGTTTTTCACAAAGATTTAGAACTGTGTTCCCATGTGTTTGTCAGAGTAGACCGTGTTAAAAAAGCTTTAGAACCCCCTTATGAAGGACCTTTTCCCGTGATTGCCAGAAACGAGAAATATTATACCGTAAGAATGAAAGAAAAGGACATTACTGTTTCCGTCGATCGTTTGAAACAAGCTTATATTTTAAATCTGTTGTAAATAGCATTTATATGTAATTAGCATTTATTATGTAATTAGTTCATTAAGTTATTAGCTTATATTAGTTCATTTTAAGTAACATTTATTTTTCTTCTGTATCGCAACTATATTGCTTGGAAGGGAAGTAGTGTGAGTAGTGTAACCTCTAGGAAAAAAATAATTATCTTTGTTTAAACAAATTTATGTAAATACCTAATGGCAACAACAACAAAAAGATATATGATTAGTTTTTAGAACAACAATGGCTACAAAACAATGCGATATGTTAACGAAATAAATATTGATGAATTATGTAGTTGAAATTTATTTTTAAAGCTGATTAATATCTTTTGATGTAGTAACCGCTACACAACACTTAGTTTCAGCAGTACTATAGGGTTATAGTATTAAACAAAATTTTCAAAAAGAGGAATTATTCCCCTGTTTGGTGATACGCCAATGACTAAATGTGCTTTAGCAATGTGCTTGGCGACTTTTTTAAGACAGCGATAAGTGCGCGAAGTGTTGTAAATTCCATGTTTAAAAGCTGTAGAAAAACCTTGGAAAAGAGAATAATATTCATTATTCTTTCCGGGCAGGTCGGAATTCAAGAGACACTACACAAAAACGCGCCAATTCGACAATTTCTCCAGCCAGGCAGGATGCTAAAGTAAATTTTCTCCACAAATATTATTGAAGAAATACCTCAGCAATTAAGAGGGAGTGAAAATAATATTATTAATGAAGTGTATGGAAATATTTCCGAAAACATACTCTCAGATAACATATTGAAGTCAGTTACAATAGAACCTAAAAATGATGATTGAACTTTTATTAATGTTGGCATGATCGAATATCAGGCGCGGATCCAAGGGAAGGGCGGTGGGGAGCGATCGCCTCCTCCTGGGCGAAGTCCAAAAATCTGTTAAAATATATTATGAAAGTATAATGAAAATTATGTAGCTTTTTCCTAAGGGGTGTATTGCGGGTACTACTCCCTGTCCTTTTTAATAATCGCTCATATATAGATTTCATCAATAAAATAATTAATTACATTAATTGGTATAATTGATTATATTAATTAATTATAAAATGATTTTGCGCATTATACCCCCCCCCCCACCTCCCTGTTTCAGGTTCAAAATCGCCCCCTCTTGAGTAATTTCTGGATCCGCTCTGTCGAATATCTGATGAATGGAGATCATATCACCGTAGCTACGACAAAATAATTTGCTATGATGACAGTGAAATCAATAAATATCCAGTAGAGTTTTTAAATTCTTTGACTGTGAGTGTTTTCTTTTTTTCTTTTCAATTAGCCGGGAGCAAGTGAAAAATTGCCAAATAATTGTGATCTGCGCTAGGGATGGACGCGAGACGTGCGAGACGAGAATCGGGGCTGTCTCGTCTCGCGTCTCGCAAAGAAATTGGTGTCTCATCTCGCGCGAGACGTCTCGCGAGTCTCGCAAAATTAAGGACTGCGATTTCGTTACCATTTTATACTAACTTATTATTGGGATTTTATTGAAAATTAATATTAATAATAACAATTACTTACATATAGCCACATTAGTAGATATATTAATAACTATATCAGCATATATCGGCATTTGAAGTAAAAAAATTGAGATTTAATCCGTATATATAATGTCACACCAAAAATATAGTATTTATTTTTATTTACTAGCTGCGTGCCCGTTCTTCGTACTGTAGTAAACGAAAATTTTCCTAACATGAGTAATTTCAATTAATTCCAGTGATGTGAAATCTAAAATAAAAGTAAAATTATTTGACTCTTGATGTAAAGTTTGCGTCATGAGTATTAACCTGGCATCATTGCAATATAATGACTCAAAAAACTACGTCAGTGTCATTCGCGATCAGAAAAGTGAAAAGCTTAGCGGTTTGCAGAGAACTCCCGACTTTCAAAATGTGTTATTTCTACATCATACTGTAGTTCTACATCATACTGTTTAAGTTGTAGCATTAAATACCTCAGACACTACATGAAATGGACAACCGTTTGTTTTAAAATAGCTGCGCACCCGCTCTTCATACGAGAAGTAGCGAATATTTTACTAAAATCATATCTGCATGAGACAAAACATATATATATTTTTTTAAGTTCAAGTAATCTCCTCTGTTGAAATTACTGCGGGATATATTAACACAAATTAGAATTACTTATCGTTCAGTTGGTTGCAAGATAACCCTTGAAAAATTATAAACAGAACACTTTTATTCTTTATTAAATCTCTACTATTTACTTTAACGTCAATTTCAAGTCTCTAAAATATGTGTAATTTTTATATTAATGAAAACAAGATTATATTAACGATAATTATAATTATTTGCCTAATATTTCCAATAACATTACCGTGTCTGCATTTTTAGATTTCATTATAGTATCTCAGTTGGTTAATAGACGTCTTATTTTTTGTTTATATTTTAAATTACTGAACAGTTAATTTGTTGACGACTATCCGTTTGTACTTTTCCACAATAATTTTTAGCGATAGTACTACAGTCGTTATGGTCGCCCTGTTTACAGAAAATTAAACCATAATCCCCCTAATGTATATCCAGTGTGGATTTTTTAAAAAAATGAAAAGACATCTAACAGGCAAAGATAATTTTAGAATAGGAACCCAACTGCAAGATAAAATGATGGGGAGGAAAAAAATTTATAAAAGTTTTGCAAGCCGAAGGAAGGGAAAACATGATAATATAAACGAAAAGAGAAATAGTTTTTAAAAAAATTGCTTGCATTTCTTTCCGTCCGATATTAATATATAAGAATAAAAAATGTCATTTTAATCTCTTTAAAATAGGCCAACAATAGGGATTTAACTGCCCCTAGAAAGTTGTTATAGGGTGCCCCCCCCCCTACGCACGCCGCAACGTGCGGGAAAGTTTGAGGATAATATCGGTACAAGGATATTTCAACCAAGGATATTCAACCATATTTCAACCTACTCATTCTAAGCATCAATGCGAATGCAAGTTGCTCTACTTTTAATCGCTCTCTGATATACCCGAAACCCAATTATCACAGGGGCAAGGGGGAGGGCGGTAGTCCGGTGCCCCTGAAGAAAAATGGGGTCCATATATATCCCGATTATCTAAATTATAAATTCATATGTACTGAAATAGTAATTGTGGGGAAAAAACTGAATTTCCTCTATAATATAGGTATTACCTAATTGTCTATCACTAGATCAAGTTAGAGATTTTTTTGGGGGGTGATAAATACGATTTGATTAAAGTACAAAAACTACAGTTAACTGAAATGCAATTTTCGAGTACAACAGCGGTAAAAACTGGTTTAAAATGCTTAAAAAAGGGGGGCTCAGTAAAGGGGCTTAATGCGTAAAAAAGGGGATAGTAAGGGGGACCCCAAACTTAATGCCCCGGGCCCCGTCTAAAAGTGGTCAGATTTGAACATACCGTACCGCCTTTCCTATTTACTTATTATTTTTCTTTCAACTCTTCTGTGTTTTCTTTTTTTTCCGCCTCTTTCTTTATCCTCTCCTTTGTGTGTTTTGTATATCTCTCGTCTGTTCTAATTTTAAATGTTACGTGTTTGTGCGTATTGTAGAGTGCTGATAGTATACCAGGACCGAAAACGAAGGAGACGCAAGTTAAACGGTAGAGGCTTCAGCCAAATTGTCGCTTTTCAGATCGTATTTATGCGAGACGGAAAAAAATGCGAGAATTCTCGCGAGAAGTCTCTCGCGAGACAAGACTCTGTCTCGTCTCGCGTCTCGTCCCGCAAAATATTTTCTTTCTCGTCTCGCGAGACAATGCGAGAACGCGAGACAATGCGAGAATTCTCGCGTCTCGCGTCCATCCCTAATCTGCGTGAAGTTCTTACAAACCTAAAGCGATTTCCAGTACATAGTTTTTTATTCCTTTCCATATTTTGGAAGTTTAATTTAATTTCGTATTTTTATTCAATTCCTCACGTTTTCAGAAATTCCCCATTATGTAACCAATAAGCATAGAAATTTCTTTTTAGTATATTGATATTTTTGTATTTATTTAATTCTGTATCTAAATACTATTTTGTATACGGATTAAAATTTCCGCCTTTTTCGGGGAGAAAAGACAGTGTTTCAGAAGTAGTCTTAAAACGTTTTCCAGAAAAAACAGTTGGCGGGATTTGCACCGGGCTAAAAAAAAAAAAAAAAAAAAAAAAAAAAAAAAAACAGAGTTGGCCCCCACATAAGTTAGTAAATTGTATCATTATACTAATAAGAAACTTAAATACAAAGGAAGCATTAGTCCATGGAACAGGAATGCACATCAACTTTATAGATCATAATGCTATTGATTGCGAAGTTTGAACTGGAACCGCAGGCAATAAAAGAATTTTAATTCCATTAAGAAAATATTCTGGTACTATTTTACCATATCCTTTCAAAAAACTCAATTTCCAAATATACCTGCATTTGCGATGATAGTAAATAAATCTCAAGGACAATTATTCGGGAAAAGGGCAAATTTATTGAGGCAGCAAGGTTTCATACATGGTCAGTGGTACGCCTCAGCAAGTAGACTTGAATCATTCGACTTTTTAAGATTTTATAACTCCAAACATAATGGGCCTTTAGCCGAGGATAGTTCCAGGTTCAATTTTCGGAGGGGGCCACTAAGACTTTTTAGATTAGCTTAAATTGTTCAAAATGCAAACTGCGTGAAATCCAAGGTCGGTAGAGGGAGATAATCCTATGACCCATTCGCTGGAGCTGCCTTTGTATTTAGCAAAATATGGTAGAGTTTTTACAAAAACACTGTCTTCACAGAAAAGTGTGGTGACTGTAAAGTGAAATTGTACAAAAGTGGTTACTAAAGACAGATAGTCTCTTAGCCAGGGAGGTCACTTTATTAGGTTCCAGAGTATATGGAATGGTGAGACATATTTTTTGACAGAACTTTATTCACACTCAAATTTAAAAAAAAATTAATGCTTTGTGGTCGAATTTCGACCACAGGCAGACGACTAAAATTACTAAATATGGCAACCCAGAATTTCCTTAACTATTGAATTTGACACTATGCAACTACAGCAGATTTCCCATAAAACGGTATATACGTTCCGTGTTATAGGAATCCGTGTTGTACGGGTCCTGCGCAAAACTCCACCCGGAGTGCGGACTGCGCAGTAAAATCGCGGCAAAGCTTATTTGCGCTCCGTAGAAATATAATGATGTTTGGTGTTGCTATTCAAAAGTTATATTAATTACAGGAGCTAAAGCGTCATAATATCAGAACATGTGTCTCATTTGACCGTGCTGTACGAGACTCTTTTAACGTGTTACATGAAAACAATCGCAAATTTTCACCGTATTCTACGAATTCGTGTTGTAGACTCGTGTTATGAACGGGTCTACTGTAATCTGTTAAAAATAAAATATGAAATTAGTTATTTATTTAGTGCAAGTTGACAGTGAGATCAATGTCAGTTTTATGTAACAAGTGTGTTACTGCATTAAGAGTTTAGTAAGGGTGATAAACTGTATCTGAGAAGTTACGTCACAAATGCTTTCATTTGAAATGTGACTTGATTTTCACGGAAACAGTGTGCAATTTTGTCTTCTAACGTACGTAGTGCATCTATTGTTTCATGTAGGTTTTGTTAATTTAGGTAAAATTCAATAAAGTCATCTGCAAAATAACTGCGCTAATGCATTGTCCACGCTTTACGAAATGCAAGATAAAATAAAGTAGTTGTCAACATCATGTAATTTATTCATGTGGTATATATTAATGCTATAAATTAAGCCTAAAGAACAAACTTATATGATGTAGAAATCAGGCAGTTTTCGAAAGAGAAAAGTTTCACCCTCATACCGTAAAGATCTTTTTTGATCGCTAGTGTCACTGACGTAGTTTTTGAGTCATCAGGTTGCAATAATCTCAGATTTGCACTCATGACGTCAACTTTTAGTCACGATTCAAGTATTTCTTCACGTTTTGAGATTCCGCATTACTGGGTTTAATTCGAATTATATGTGTAAGGAAAATATTCGTTTTCCACCGTGTGGAGAACGGGTACCCAGGTAGTCATTATTAAAAGCTGCGTATTCTATAAATTTGCGCCATCTGTCAACGACTTCGTAAATAAAAACTCAATTGTATTCCTTTGTTTTCGGATAAAAGATAGTTTTTTTGTATATTATAGGAACAATGTTTTTTTCCCACGATAAAAAATAGCCTGTTTGTTAACACAAGGCTTTAACTGTCTTTATTCCAAATTTCGTCTAAATCCGTCAAACCGTTTCAGCGTGAAAGAGTAACAAACATACATACAAACATTGACATTTATAATAATAGTATGATTTTACTGAATTAAATATTTCTTTAGAAAATTATTTTGAACAATTGTTATTTCACGAAATTCTTTTTTTATTAATAGATAATTTTACATTTTTAAAAATATTACTTTAAATACCTATTATTTTTTTATGGATATCAGCGGAAAAAAAAATGCTTGATCAAGTTAGTTAAATGGCTTTCCGTCTCGAAATCCAACTTGACTTACATTATGAATGAAAAGGCTGGATTGCCTAAACGCGCTAACGCAGCGAACAGCGCGCCAAGGATGTTAGGCAGGCGAATCCGTGGTTCCAATATGGCTGCTCGTGCGCTGGCCCGCAATAATTTCAGCGGCTCCATAATTCACAGCGTAATGCAACGAACTAACTCAACGAGCGTTCGATGATACTGAATCACGGGCTGTTTTATGTCCCTTTATATCGCTTATGCCGACATCACGAGAAAATTCTAAAGAAAGCCAGCTTTAGAAAATTCCCGATTAATTACGAATTTCGATTGCGTAATAGAAATATAATTGAGTAATATTAGGCTACTGCGTAATACTAATGTAGAGAAACAAACATTACAGACCCCATTGGTAAAATCGCGCAAATGTCCAAAATATTGCCATGCTTGGCCACTTTTTGGCGAAATATCGTCAAATTTGGCGCCAAAACCAAGTCCTCAAAAGTGACGCCAGCTAAGCTCTAGCACCATAATTTCGCGAGATTTCGAGAAAACACTATAAACAACTTAATTATAAACAATGGGAAAACCCAAAATTCCCTATCTCGCGTTCTAGTAAATCGATTTTGATGCAACAAAATGCAAATTTTAATTATTTGACACCTAGAATTCGAATTGTAAGCTGTGTTTAATCATTAAAGAGACAGAACAACCCAGAAGTTCGTAACAGGTGGTTATACGCTTAATTATAACCCTGTATACTGTCAAATTTACACAACCTGAGAAGCGTTGTATTTGTAAAAGAGATTTTGTTGTTTGTGACCAGCAGTGGCGTAGCTAGAAATTTTTCATGGGGGGGTTGCGACTACTGCAACTCATATATGTATACCTCTGTGCAGGCCTGACGAGAGGGGATGGGGAAGAGGTGGATTCCCCCCGGGCCCGGGTTTTCTTGGGGCCCGTGATTATAAATTTCCGGAAACGTTTTTTTTGTATAGATAGAAAGAAGAATACGTGAAATTCAGCACCGACTGGAATAAGGAAAGCTGATGCCCTAAACGAAACTGGATTGCTAACGTCACACATACCGTGGCCATACTTAGCCGTTTCACGCGCAAACTGTTTGGTGAGAGCTGAGACTTATTGGCAGGCTTGGGCCGGACTGCTAAAACTACAAAGAATTTGCAGGGCCCGACTGAGACATTCGCGGGCCCTAGCCAACCCATTTTCGGGGGGGACCTGTAGGGTGTCATTCCTTGTTGACACATACAATCATAAGAAATACTTGTTCTCAGTGCCGTATATAAGGGAAAGGTTTAACCCCCACCCTTCTTCCAACATTTAAAAAAAATTAAATTCACAAAAGTTATGCTTTGAATGATGTCACTTCGATGAATACTTGATGGTGGAATGCTTTGATATATGACGTTTGTTCTTTTCCTGCATACAGTGTAACAAATATTTTTTCACGCCAGCATGTTTTGCTTATGTTTTTATGCTATTTTTTAAGAATATAGCTTAAACTATTTTAATCATTTTCAGCCCCTTAAAATAGTCCGACGCATAGTTAGGCTAACTAGTTTGACATCGAAACGACTTGCGCGGAACGAGCCGTCACGTATCAGTCTGATGGAAACGGGCTCTGATCTTTCGATAATCAGACCCTGGTTCACCCAGAAGCTCACTTTTATCAGCAAGAACTTTTGTTTTTGTTAAGGGAAAAAAAGCAATTAGTTGTATATAAGACCAACATTAATTTTTTAAATAAAAATCAGAACAGTAAAAGTGCCAGGGTGAAAGAAAAAGCACTTTATTTCTATTTTCCAATGAGAATAATTTGATCATTACGGGAGGGATTTGATCATTACGTCAGATCTCCGACCCCCGGGCCCGAGTTTTCTCTCTACGCGCCTGCCTGTGTGTGTGATTACAGAGTGAAGAAAACACATTTTGTATGACAAAAAAATTCCTCATGGGGCGGGGTGTTCTAATCCCCCTATCCCCCACTCCATGGCGCCGGGGGTATGCCCTTGGTCCGGGGTGGCCATCCAGGTTTTCCCCGGGGGGGTATTGGTTGGCGTAAACCGCCTTCGGCGGTCGCTCCCCCCCCCTGTGGGTGCTTCCCCCACTCCATGGCTACGCCACTGGAGACCAGTTTAGTACTAGAATTTATATGTTTGTAGCTTGCATGAGTGCAATAGCTTTTAAAAAATTCATTTTTATTCATTTCCAGATATCATGAACTTATTTTCTAATGAGTCCCTAAAGCAAAGAGTTTATTTTATAACCCAGTCCTACATTTAAAGTCCATTTTAAACAATAAAGGGCGGAACTAGGAAATTTTATTACTGGTCATTAGTGGAAATTTAATTAGAGGAAGCTTTTTACTTTCCGAACGTGTACATTGTAAGGACAGTATTACAATCATGAAAAAATTCAACTTCGAGATTTTGGCGTATATTTACACATTTTGAGGTCTTCTGAATTCATTTACGCTATTTGTATATGCGTGTGTGTGTGAGTGAACACGGTAGCTCCTAAACGGCGCATTCGATTGAGCTCAAATTTGGTATAAATGTCATAAAATACCGTCGCAAGACCGATATTGAATTTGGTGTGTATACGACTTATAGTTTCTTTTATAGGGCTACGAAAAAGATTACTTTTACATTACGGCCAATGGACGTAAATTCTTGAAAGAGTGCTAACGCGTTTAAACAATGCATTCAATTGAGCTCAAATTTGGTATATTTGCTAGAGACAACCGTTGAAAGACCGGTATTGATTTTGGTATGTATAGGATTTACATTAGAGATTTCTTTTACATTATGGCCAATTTACGGAAAATCTTGAAAGTGCGCTAGCGTCTAAACGGTGCATTCGATTGAGCACAAATTGAGTATGCATAAAAAGGTAACGGTTACATGATCTGCCCAGATTTTGCTGTGGTACAAAAAAATAATTCTTATACATTACGGCCTATGCACTCAAATCATTTAAAATGAGCTAGTGTCTGAATGGTGCATTCGAAGAAGTTCAAATTGGGTATGTAAATTGTAGGTCATGGTCACACAACATGTATAGACTTTGCTGTGTATAAGACTTACAGTTTTTTGAGAGGGCAACAAATGAGTGTTCTTTTATATTAAGGCCCATGTACTGAAATTCCTCAAAGTGCGCTAGTGTCTATAGGGTGATTTTGATCGAGCTGAAATTGGGTATGTAAATTATAGGTCACGGTCTCATGATTTGCATAGATTTTGGTGTGTGTAAAGCTGATAGTTTGTTTATAGACATGCAAGAAGTAATTCTTATGTATTACGGTTTTAAGGACGAAAATCATTTAAAGTGAGCTCGTGTCTAAATGGTGCATTCGATTGGCATCAAATTATGTACAAATATTATAGGTCACTGTCTTGAGTACTGCATAAATTTTAGCGAGTGTAAACCCTACAGTTTTTTACAGGGCTACAAAAAAGTATTCTTGTATATTGCGGCCTGTACCCTCAAATCATTTTAAGAGCACCAGTGCCTGAACACTAGATCCGATTGATTTGAGTGAAATTTATTTAAACGTTTGGTAAATATCAACTGTTTGGAAAATCCAGTCGAGTCACTCCAGATTTTTTTTTTTTTTAAAAGTTTAAAATGATAAACAAAAGAATGTTTTATAACTTTCGGTAGTCTTAAATACAATGACTTCACTATCTGACTTCATAACTTTATGAGGTAGAAAATGTCTCAATTTACTGTCAATATCTAGAGTTCAATGACAATTCTATTTCATTTGCCAGACGAGGAAAAAAGAAAGTTCAAATTCGGTTTTGTTGATTTAAGGAAAAGGAATATTTAAATTAATTTTTTAGCTATTTGAAAGAAAAAGCTACTATAAAGAAATATTGCTCAAAACTTTATTTTTCTTTTATTGTGAGGTGTTTGAAGTATCGGAGTCTATTCGATGCAAATCGAAATCCGGAATTCTACAAGATTACACAAACTTCAGGAGAAATTAATTTCACAATGTAATATGTAATATTGCAGTCTTATGGGGTGCGTTTGTTCTTCACCTTGTCGCAACATCGACAGAATTCTCGGATTCCAATTTGATGAGGATAATCCTTAGCGTGCTATAGAAGGAATATTTAATTACCAGAAGATAAAGGCCGTAGTAGAGGAAATTAGAATGATAACTAGAAAAAACATTCCGCGAAAATATGTCTACACTCTATAAATTTAATCTTTGTCCACTTAAAATAAATAACTTCATGTTCAATTTTTGTTATATACCGAAATCGGAACTGCATTTTCTCCTAAAAACGTTTTCGCATTCGAAAGATTTCGTTTCGTTGGGAACATGCCCTCTTATATCAGTGTTTCAAGCAGAGGAAATCATTTTATTTGTGAAAAAAAGTTAAACTGGAAAACTATTTTAAAAGGAATTAGAAGCACAATTTTCTTTTCAAAGCCTGATGACCGTGACTTCAATATGATGTCATTATCAATTGCGACACTTAAATTTGAAACACAAATTATTAACATTTTTTTTTCCTTCGGAAATAAAGTACAGGTGAAAATAGCGAAAAATCGATTGAAAATTAGGGAACGGGTGGATTTTCAGATTTTTAAAGTAGCGCAGATTGTTTTCAATATTTTTATACGTAATTATGAAAAATTTCAAGCGGATGGTACAAACGGTGCAGATTTTATTACGTTTTTATAAAATAACTCTTTAATCTGTGTGGATTAATGACGGTAAAAGTTTGATATTCGAGGGGTTCAATCGGAACTGTTACGGAGTCAATGAGCCAGTTAGTCAGGGACCAGCGTAACTATATAGTACACTGTTATAAATATAAGTTCAACGTTTCACTAAATAACAGGAGAAAACAGAGAGCTACAAGCAATGTCATACACCTTGAACCACTTTTGTGGTTCATTTGAAAATGCCTGAAAAATGTCAAGTACAAGTCGAAACGAATTTTCGAAATTTTCGGTTCCACATCCAAAAAGTCGAATTTTCCGTATACAGTCGAATCCGCTTAATGGAATACCAGTTAAACGAACCAAACCGTAATAATTAGTTAATGTGATCCCGGATAACGGAGTATCCCGTTTATTTGAATAAATTTTCGTGGCAAATGGGCTATTCCATTAAGTGGGGTGGACTATATTTCTATCGTCTGTTAATTTTGAGTGCCAAAGTAATTAATGTCTGCAATTGGCAACTTCAATTAGGACACATTTTATTGATTGCCGAAGAATGACGAAGGGCCCCCTTCGGTATACCGGGCTCCCCGAAAGCTCTGCCGAGAATCAGTTTCTTGGCAGTGCAGACGAGACGCCAGCCATGCCCAAGTGACACGCCGCCCCGCACCGAAGAATTCACCCAAAATAATTCATCACCTAGAAAAATATCCAAGAAAACAGATATTTAAAAATGTATCATCTCCAGCGCATGCTCGCTCGCCGCAAAAAAAGCGGGGGTGTCGTGGAGAACCCACGTGCGTTCCATATTCTGAAGAAATTCCCGTCGCTCCGGAAAACTTCTTTTTGCAAGGGGTCTCTTCTCTGTTCTGTGTGTTTGAGAAAATAGTCTAGCCCTTTGTTTTTTTATGAAAAAGAACGATGCTGGAAGGAACGCTCTCTGTGTACGCTTTCATCGTGGTTTTTCCTTTAACGGTGTTCGCAGGACTTATATTTTTGGTTAGGAATTTTATACGGACGACCGAGTATTGCGACGCTGATGCCAGATTCGACGGGAAGACTATAGTGGTCACAGGTAAGTGCCAATGGCTCTTAATAGCTTCGGCTCCTTATTATTGGTCGTGCATGTTTGTTTATTGTGTTGAGGCAAAGCTACACAGGGGGCCATCTGCCTATGTGTGTGTGGGGGGAGGTGCCTTGGCCGGACGACTTTTTAAGGGGTTCCAGCCCGTATTTACGTCACCTCTGGAGAAAACAATCGTCGTGCATGCAGGACTGTGCCTAGGATTCTCGCAGGCCGGTCATAGCCTGACTAAGGCAAGAGCAGACGTGGCGGCTGCCCCAGCCACCAGTGAAAGGGAACCAAAATCAAGATCAAAATAGAGAAATAATTTAATTATTATTGTTAACTATAATAAATTAAGTTAATGAATAATTCTTAGAGTATTAACTTTAATTATTAACTCCAATAACTCTAAATCAAATAGTAATAAATAAAAGAAAATAAGTCTATCTTCAATTGTGGGAATTATGTGTGACATTTATATCTACCTATTCGACCAGTACACACAAAAAATTATTGCATGCTTCATATCAGGGGCGTAGCCAGAAAATTTTCATGGGGGGGGGGTTACGACTACTACAACTCATATATATGTATAAGTGTGTGTGATAATGTAGTGAAGAATATACATTTTGCATGGCAAAAAATTCCTCAAAAAGGAAAGGATCCTCGTGGAGCTATGTCACCCGCAACTATTTTGATAGAAATCAAATCTATTCTTCATGACTGGCAACAGTCAAAATGTCAGAGTTAGGTGATCCCAGAGCGGGAACACTGCGCGTTAAAGGGTTAAAAGTTATGTTTTCATGCGGCTGCAGTCTGCTTTGAGTGTCAGAGCGGAGGCATATCTCGAAATACGAAACGCCTACTACAGCTTGTCTTACAGCTAAAAATCCCTTTCTGTCGGGAGGGTTCTGGGAAGTGAATCTGTCTAGCCCCATGGAAATATTAACTTACCTTGCCCCCTCCCCCTTGCCTTAAAAAAATATATTTCCAAATTAACACCCTGAGTGAGTGAGTGAGATGTAAAATTTTGCTCATAATTTTCAGCATCGGAAAAGACATTTGATCTAGTTCTTAAACCATTTAATGAGCGGTGGCCTCTCCGTGAAGACACAACTCTGACATTTTAACTGTTTTGATTCACGAAGAAATAAATTAAGATTTCCAGTTAAAATTACTTTTGGGAGGACATATATGCACAAGAATGCCTATTGCACAAGAATTTCCTAATTAGCACATCATTTCCAGTAAAAATGATAGATTATTTGTAAAATGGATATCATAATTATTTTTACCGGTACCGGCATTTCCTGAGAACTGGAGAATGCGATGAAATGCGATGCATCGATACAGAAGAAAAACCATATAGGCTGTCCGATGCCGTAAAAGTGCAGAAGTTGCCATCATTCGATTTAACTAACAGCAACATGACGGTTGATCGAATCGCCCATCGCATGCCACAGGAGAAAAAAGTAATCGCAGCAAATACTGAGGCGTTAAAAAAATTTCTAAGTTGACTTTAAAATACGATTTTCGAAAACGCAATTTATTGACTGAAAAAGACCTTTCCCGTTGAAAAAATTTCAATGGAAAAGTGCAAAACAATTTTAATTCTTATACTCCCCGAATCTAATAGGAATAAATAGGATGTTCAGATGCTCTTTTGAAATGCTTCAATTAAATTATGAGCTACTTGTTATCATTGTGCTTATTTGAAAACATCTTATAGGGTGGTTGAACAGAAAACTACTCTGATCTTCCAACCACCGGACTTCATTCATGGTTAGTTTCAAGTCTAACATAAGACGGAATATGTTCATGATACATCATGCATAAACAGCACTTAAAAATGTGAGTTAACTTCTGTAGTAACTACGATCAGTACTTGCAAAATTGCGGTGACGTGAATTAAAAAGTTAAAGTACAATGAGTATACATGCCATAAAAAAAATCTATCTAAAAGGATTTTTTTTTTCTCGTAAAATGAAAAGAAACGTAGTATTCGTGTGCAGACGATGAAAATAAAAAGGTTTGCATAAAAATTTATTACTTTAATGTTACTAATTTTAAATAATTCTTACAATAATTAAAACAGCAAAAATCAAAGGGTTTTTCTGCAAAAAAGCAAAAAACAAAAACGGTAACTTTATTCTACGACAGTTTCGTATTACATGTACAGTTCAATCTTGATAATCCGACATACATATGAAGTTAGGTAACCGCCAGATTATTGAAAAATTCTGGATTATCAATTTTGCACCAATAAAAAAAAAAAAAAAAAACCCTCTTTTGTTTGGTAACAAAAGTCCGTTAGGTCTCGTGTTACCCAAGACCTAACGACTAGGTCTTGATGAAGTAGCCCGATCTCGTTAGTTTGTGTTGAATCCCTAATTTTTTTTCAGTTTTCTGCAAACTTAAATAGTTTGAGCTCCTCCCCCCCCCTCCGTTTTTGCAGCAAACCCTTCAGTTGCTGTACGATTAAAGCTCACACGAAAAATGCACATACCACATTCAGAATCAAAGCGTTTATGGTACTTCATTTAATCTGCATAGAAAAAGTGGTTGTTTCAATAGTTTTCAATTAGAAAAGTGTTTATCCTTATATTTTTACATTAAAAAAAGTTTTGAGTAATTTTATGCGAATTTCCTTTTTTTCCATATAGACGTCAAAGAAGGTGTTTAATTGATTCTTTTAATTCTTTTCAGAAATCACAATAGGTGTTTCATTTTCAATATAAATCTGAAAATATGTGAATCAAACTTCCATAATTTTAAAGCTTAAATAAAAGAACGCTTCTACTTTAGTCAAAATTAGATTCACTGGAGAATTAAGAATAATCTTTGAGGAAATTAAATTTTCATCCATGAATACTCGAAACTTTTATGGGAAAGTGTAAAACTGTAAACTTATTTTTTTTTCTTTTGTTGTAGAGAGGAGTAGGACACAAATTTCTTCAGATCCGAGGTATTTTCGATTTTCCTAATATGCCAAGAAAAATAAACTAAAGATGACCAGAAAGTGCTTTGCGACTTACTCTTACAAAAAAAAAAAAAAAAAAAAACAAAACAAAAAAAACAACAACAAACAAACAGAAAAAAAAACAACGGGATAAAAAATGATAGCGGGAAACGGCTAATAAAAGAAATCAGATATTTTTACCCGATGGTGATGAAACTGTTTTATCTCTAAGTTTTTAAAACTACACATTAAAGCTAATTTTGAAATGAAGTACAAAATAAATATTAAAAAATGAATAATGTACTCTAACATCCATTCTTGTGTATAATGATAACCTCAAATAAAAATTCCACTTCTTCTTTTCTGCTGTACTTAAAAATCGTTAAATATTAATTAATTCAATCATTCTTACGATATTTTAATGCTAATTTAAATTCGTGTGGCCTATTTGAATGCCAAATAATTTATCCGAAATGTGTTTATTTCTATACTCAATACGGCTGTGTGTGTGTGTGTATGGGGGATGTTAAGGGGGTTAAAAAGCCGCCAAAAAGAAGTTTTGTACAAGTTGAGTTCTTTGACACCTTGTTATATTCCAGACGTTAAAAACACTTCTCCTCAGAGAAAACGCAAATTGGTGTGCCTGGTCCGCGAACTAGAGTTAACGACTCGAAACCCATTTCTGGGCATGGGAGTCAGTACAATATCTATTTCGGGTTACTGCAAGGAAACGGGAGCCCGCGCGGATAAACACTCATAAATATGCCTCTTCGTGAGGTTCTATTCTCGGATCGGGAGCGAAAAATTTTGATAAAAGAATTCTCCTGCCCCGGAAGAAAGCAGCCGATGTCAGCAAGGCATGACTGGATTCCCCCAGAATATGTATCTTCGTGCCGTTGACGCACTCTGGATGAATGTTTCAATGCGGTCGTAAAGAGCGAGAAGATCATAGACGGGCGAAAAATGAACGAATCTTCACTAATGAATAGGGATCGACCGATACCATATTTTAACCGATACCCGGTACTTTTTTACAAGGGGCTATATACATATCAACATAGAAAATTCAATTTTACATGTAACCTAATTTCCTGTCACTTACATTCCGAAAAGTGTAGACACAAAGAAAAATTCCTCCAAATTCTAGCGATGGGAAACGTGGTCTATATAACATAACTGCCAACTCTCCCGAAACTTTCGGGAGTTTTCCACCACAATTTTAAACGATTAGCACTAAAAATTCGGCCTTATTTCAAGCATAAATTGCTATGTAAAGATTAGTGAGGGAAAATCTTCGGTAGCTGTGATATGTTAAATTTTGTATTAAATTATGTATACAGTCCCTTGTAAAAAAGTATCGGGTATCGGTCGATCCCTTCTAATGAAGAGCAGTGTTGCCAGAACGAGGGAAATTTCAGCTGAATTTTCAGGAAGAGGGAAAAAGGGAAGAAAAGTCACTGAGGGATTTTTTTTCAACGTTCCAAGAAGCTCGTTTCCTCCCCTCCTCCATGAATCAGTTCTTCTATTAACCCCTTAACGCAAGGACGTACCCAGGGGGGTGGTCCAGGGGGTCCGGGCTTCCCCCCCCAAATTTCAGTTTTTGTTAACAAAATAAGAATGATGAAGTCTTTTTGTGAAAAATTCTGCCTTTTCATCGTTTGGACCCCTTCGAATTTTTTTTCTGGGTACGTCCCTGCCTTAACGCGCGGTGTCCTCGACGTGAGGACCCAAAACTCTGACGTTTTGACTAACGTCAGTCACGAAAAAATTTGATTCTTATAAAATATTTGAGGGTGACATAGTTACACGAAAATCCTTTACTTTTTAGCTTTTTAAAAATTGTCGATTATTTGTAAAATTGTCTAGATTGTTTTTAACAGTAATAAAATGGAGAATACGATGGAAATACATTGGACACAGAAGAACAAATGGACAGAGACTGCCCAATGCGGAATAAAAAAGGGCAGCTGTTGCCGTCGCTCGATTCAGCCACTAACTAGCGAGATGGCGATCAATTGAATCGTTCATCGCGTGCCACAGATCTAGAGACCATTTTTTGACACGGCTGTGCTCGCACATCCGCCATCTTGCTGGTAGTTAAATCGAGTGACGGCAACAGCTCCCTTTTTCCAGCATTGGGAAATGGTTGAGCTTCAAAGGTTAATGTTTAATTTAATGTTTAATTAATCAAATTAAGAGATAATTATTTAATTAAATTTTTCAATTAGTTTTTAGCTCATTTTTATTTTTATTCACATTCAGCTTCCCCGTTTTTGCACTTTTAATTAAGTATTTAATTTCACTTCAATTCAATTCTAAAAGAGGGAAATTTTGAGTCTCGAGAGAAAACAAAAAGGGAAAATTTTCGGAAATCCTCTGACAACACTGATAAAGAGGGAGCCAAGTAACTTCGTTTTCTCGGCCTATTGTATCATAATAACAGGCCTCAGTTGTATTACAAAAGAAGGCTAGAGATTTGAAAGACCAAAACTTGAGATCTTTGATGATCAAAATTTAACCTTTCGGAGGTAAAGGGTAAAAAAAAAGTGAATCTGTTTTCATGCCTCATCAAGTTCAACCAGTTGCGTAATTAAAAGGAGAAATTATATTATTTCTTCGGCCCCACTGAATCCCGAACTTGACCCGTCCACTCCTAAAATGTTAAATCTAGACTAGCTGACCCGTGCGAAAATTTCGCACAATATCGCATTTAATACTACAACTGTAAATATTATAGTGTGAAAATGAATAAATGTGTCTATAAGTACATAATATTCTGTTAAATATTTTCACGGGTCAGTTAGATGTTTGATTGGAAATCATTCTAAAAGTAGACATTTATTTTAACAGAAATAAATTTATTTTAACTGTTTTATTTTATAAAGCCTCTTTAAACACAATATTAGCAGTTATTATGTGATCATCATTGGTTTTTTGCCAATGTGTTTCTTTAATACAAACATGAATATTACTGAATTTGCGAAATCGTGAAAAAGCCACATATAATTGTCCGTGTGAAAATACAGGTTCTGGTAAATACAATCCTGCCCTTTGAAGCGTATGGCCTTGAACTTTATTAAGGGTCATAGCGAAGGCTACCTTTATTGGGAATTGTTTTCTCATCATTTGGAAGGGTGCGGTTGGATCCGAAGGTGTGAGATTAATCCGGGGAATAAGTACAGTTTTATCGGAGCCGTGATATTATGTCTCAACTGCTCACAAAATTAGTGAACGTGATATTATGTCTCAACTGCTCACAAAATTAAAAAAAATACATATTAATTATTAATATTAAAGAATTTTGATAATGTTGCACATTTGTTGTAATTGACCCTTCATACATTTATTAAAACTTACAAACTCTCTCTCTTCCTTTCTGGAAAGTATATTTCATTTAGTATACATTTACAAACAGATTGAAAATGACACAATACCGAAAGGAATCATCTAAACACTAAAATTTTTAAATCAGGATTTTGATTCAAATGGAAAAAGAGAAGCCCCAGGTGCCTAAAAATAAAATTTTATCGCTTAAACAATATTTTGTACAGGGAGATCAAATGGAGGCTAAAAGGAGGTCTTTATCATTTGCTAATCACAGAGAAAATCAAAAAAACACCTCAATGTCTCACAAAAATGGTTTAACTTATAATTTTGTAATAAAGATAATAACAATTTTAAGAACAGGGACCGTAGGTTGGTTCATTTATTTCATACTGAATATAGATGTAATCGACTGAACTGCCCATTTTTAGAAGGGTATTTTTTTCCCTGATTGGCACTTTTCTACTTGTAAACTTTCCACAAAATAAAAAATATATCAGGGAGCAATAGCGATCGTTTTACCTCGATTTGGACTTACGATATATCCAATCGTTTAGATGTACTTTTTGAGACATTAAAAAAGGAAAAAGCCTAGAAATATCACATATTTTGCTTGTAAGATTTAATAGTGAATGCTAAAAATGTTAAACTGTTCTTACAAAATGTAAAAAAAAAATGTATCTAACTTTAAGAAACACTTCCTTTAATGCAACATTTAAAAACTAGAAAATATTAAACTTATACTATATCTAAAATAACAAGAAATAAATTACAGGATGCAGTCAAGTGAATGAACTGAAAACTTAAGCATATTTTAATAAATGTATCATGAAAAATTCAGTCTATTTAAGAAGTTACTATTTGAACAACAGACCGAAAACGTATCGACATAATGGCAATTCTTTCAGTTAATTCCCTGGAACGCAAAGCTTCGATAAAACTTTCTTTTAGAGGATAGCATTAAATTTTTTCTTTGCGAAAAATTTTATACATGAGCGATGGCAATGGGCGATAGTAAGATCTACCCATTTCGGAACAAATTTGCGAACTAAATAGCCCAAAACCGGTTAGGGTGTTCCAGGTGGTTATTTTCTTGGTAAGCAAAATTCGCTTACTCGAGATATTTTTGTGCTCAACATAGCTCTTCAAATAGACACGGGGGAATTTAAATGATGAATTCTTACTGTACAGTAACAATAATTTAAAAAACTAATGTTAAAGTTATTTTATTTGTAATTTAATTTGTCTGTTACCTATGCCATCACTTTTATACAGTTTGCAACAATTCCCTTAACTCATTCTAGCAAATTTTTGAAATATGTTTTAAGATGATCAGATACCTTAAGGTATGGTTATTCTTTTAAAAATCCTACAATTTAGAAATATTAAAAATGAAGAGAGTTATGTAAGAGGTCCGATAAAACTTTGGATAACTCTTAACAAGCTGTATTGTGCGGGTGCACTCATTAAAAATGCTAAATCTATTAGAATAAAGACTAATTTAGAGAGAAACAATAAAGAAATATATGTGCTGCTTCAGAAAATTTCATAACGTGTTTCATTGTTTGGGGGAAAATTAAAATTATATGTGATACATGTTTGTTATTTGTAAGTATTTAAAAAAAATTGTCCTTAACTTTTCCTTTATCTGTCTACTTTAATTTGTTTATTTTTCAAATCTTTCGACAGCTGTGTGACATATGTTGTTTCTTAAGCAATAAATTTAACATCATAAATAATGGAAAATGCTGGATAAAAAAGAGCGTAATTCTATTAAAAAAATCTAAAAGAAATGAAAATAGAAAAGCAAGTATCTGACGATTGCGAATAGTTAAGCTACTTTGCATCATGGATATTAAAACGATAATGAAATGTAATCATTTTATGTCACGTGATTAAAGGACAGGTTACTTTATTTAAATTTTATTTACAAGCAGTTTTAAACTGATTAGAGACAAGTGTACTCCAAGTATATTGTGGTTTTATTTGAAGCGTAATTCGTTTATTCGTGATATATCATTACGTTCATCATCTCTAAAAGTTTACGTTGCTATACTTAACATCTTGGAGAAGCCTTTAAAATTAAAGCTGTAAAATGAAAACTTTTAAAACAGTTAAGAACGGTTTTTAGTGGATACAAAATGATGTAGACACATTAAACCTACCAATTTCCTTTAGCATTTTGCGGCAATATATTGCTTTAGATCACTGCAAGGAAACAAACCTAAAAATTATAGCAAGTAGCAGGGAAACGTTAAACAAATCTACAAATATTAAAACTTTTCTGTCGCACAGAAATAAGTCGGAAACTTACACTCGTATATGCTAGCTCATATTTTGCGCTAAGTTGATTCCTTAATACCCACCTTTCCCCACCTTTCTGCCACTTGACGTAGTATCTCACGTGCTACTAATTTTAACACATACTTCAGTATCTTTTTCTTCTAAAATTAACTTCAGTAGGTCGAGAGGTTTATACCATGGCAGGCACTTGCTCTTCAACTTTCATGCTTAAGGAAGGTCCTTAAAAAAGTTATTGAATATGCGAAAGGCATGAGAAGTAAATATTGATAACGAAAAATTCTAGGGAAGCAGAAAATCAAAATGGGTCTCCTTTGGGTTGTCTTTCATGATATACGAATTGTATAATATTCTTCATTTTTTAACAATTTCCAACAAGGTTGAAAAAACTACATGATTTCGGTTTGTCTGTCTGTCAGACCGTGCTCTAACTCCCGTAAATATGCATCGATTACTACGAAATTTATGGATGTTATTCTTATGTATATTACCATATACCCTACGGAAAATGGCGTATGTAGCATTTATGGTTCTTCTACGGGAGCACTAAAAAGATTTCCAATACATTACGCTCTATGGGTAGTCGTTCTTTAAAGCGTCGATTTAGAGATATTCGGCTATTTCAAATGAAACAAAATTGCTATATGTTATTAAGGATTACAAGATAAAGCTGTTCATCGAGAACAGTCAGGCTCGGACTTTCCAGGTCGGCTGGTCGGCGAATGCCGAGTGCCCCCCCGCTCCAGGGGGCTCCCCAAAATGGATATACTACTATAAAATTAGATTAGTTGGATATATATATATGTCAGAGTAATTGTATTATTTATTTCCCATTAATCTTACGTCTTTATGCAGTGGCGCAGCGGAGGACCGCAGGAACCCTGCGGCTTGAGGGGGCCCCAAAAGCTCTAAAATACTTAAATGAGGTTTTTAGGCACGTAAGACTAAATTCCAAAAATTGCGTATTCTAATATTCTATTCCCTCTACTCACTAAAAAGATTGCGCACTTACAGTGTAAAGATGTGTGTACTGGGGAAGCATATTGTATGTGCACTCTCAGGTACTGCACATAATTGTGCACTTAGTTTGTGCATTCAAGATGCACAGTTGATTGTACAATTAATCTACATAATGAATGTGTGGTAAGGCTACTCATAACCGTGTACTCAATTGTGCATTCTGGACGCACAATTGAATGTGCACTTTTGTTGCATCGCTTTTGTCAGAGCCGCCAACTCTCCCGTTTTTTTGGGGGGGATTTCCTTCCACTAATTTTTAATTAGCAGCTTATGATTAACATAAGGCCAAAAATTTAATCCAAAATAAAACTGTTTAAAAATTGTGGTGGGGATGAAAAAAAAAAAAAAAACCCGGGAGAGTTGGCAGCTCTGCTTTTGTTGTACTGCTCGAATCTTTTAACGCAAAAAGAAGCGACTAGCTGTGCTACAGAGTTACAAGCATTTACAAGAAGAGGTACAATGTTATGTGGAAGACTGCTATTGCTTCTCAATTCAGAAACAACGGATAAAATTTCATGCCTAAGAGCTTCCTTTGAATCAACATGTTGCTCATTTTGTTGAGAGTAAGTGCACTCACTCTACCTACATTGGCTGAACCTCAAATTAAAGTTTACAACGAGGTAAACGTTTGAGGTAAAGTCAAAGTTTAATTAAATTTATGTAGAAACTTATTTTTAATTTAAGCTATATCCATATATACATAATTACATTTTGAAAACCAGAAATTCAGTGTATCTTTGACGTCAAGACTTTAGTGATGACGTCAATGTTCGTCAAACTATTGTGCAATGATTGTGCAACTAGTATGTGCACTCACGTATCGCACATTGATTGTGCGGTTAGAGGGTGCATAATTTTTTTAGAGTGTAAATTGATCCGTAAGGGGACCCTTTTTTCAATCTCTACCCGAGGGACCCCAAAGGAGCTAGTCCGGGCCTGAAAACCGTGTCTGTATCATTAATAGTTCTTCTGCGGAACACTCAAAATAATTCCAATAAATTACGATCTTTGGCAGTTTAGAGGCATTATTTCATTTCAAGCACAATGCAATAGGTATAAAAATGTTCATAACCGTTTATTCGTTAGTTAAACGATGGGAAAAAAAATTTAAGCTCTTTTATAGGATCTCACAAAATTACATTTGTAGTGATTACTAGCTGAAGTACCCGCCCTTGACGGGCTAGTGAATGCAAATTTCCAAAAAGCAAGAACTTTTGTCGGCATTGTAGGAGTACACAGAATGGATGTAGTATGTTGCCAAAGTAAAGAAAGCGAAGTTATAATTTTTATGTATTGTTAAAATATTACAGGTTAGAGAGTAACTAAGTAATATCATTTCATTCGCTTTGTTTGGCAAAGATTTTATATTTCAGGATTTTCTAGAACAGTGAAAGCTAGTGAAAATGAATTGAGGGCTTGCCAGGTAAAGGATGACAAAAAGCATTTACCTTGATACTTCTTTTATTTTTGAGAAATGAGATGTGAAGCTTTGTACAGATGGAGATGAACAGACGGAAATTTGATGTAAAGTAATATGTATATATCGTTGAACACTTCTATGCATAATCCAGCTTATTGTACGAAGTCGGCAGCGTCATCTTAACTACTTGTACGGACGGGATCGAAGTTCCATCGGCGGCGGACAGACTGCATGTCTGACTCGTCGGTTGTTGCTGGGGCAGTAGTCTAACTCATTCTGTCCTAATTCCCAGCATACCATCGGCCAGCTACCAGTCTCATCTCATCTTTTAATAAGAACTTGCTGCGTGAGGAGTACCCGGGAACAAAATCCCACAACTCCCATTCAGTAACAGTTGAGAGGGGAGAAATGGGAGTGAGGAGTAAGAAAAATATTTAAAATTCAGAAACAAATTAAGGGCTAGCTGCGAGTTAACTAATTAATTAGAAAAAATACCTCAGCGAACGGCAACTTAAATACTCCCGACCGGGCAACGGCGTCACGAATTAATGCGGACCCGTGACGTGCAAGCTTGCAAAGAAAGGGAAAATAGCTCCGCGGCAAATCGCCGGGAGTACAGCGCCTCTAGCGGCCAAACATAAAAACACATTATGCAAAGGCGTTTTGCTAGCAATTAGGTGCTTGTTTGAAGCTTTAATATTAGAACACCGTTAAGTACGAACTTTAATTAAGAAAAATAAAAGGCTAGAAGTGCCTTTAGATTTAAAGCAGATAATTAAAGTTAAATTATTCAGCATGCTTTTATAATAAAGAAAGACCACAACCACATGCCATGAAACCTTTAAGGTAAGGTTTGCAGTTAATTTTCCTAACACGCTTTAGTCGTAATTATGTGATGCGCGAACGAATATTTACGCATATTGAAATAATTTTCGCAAAATCTCCAAAACTAATCAATATTTTTGAAAAATTGGAAGCCTAGAATTTAAATTGAGTGACAACCTATCATGTCACCCAATTTCGCTCCATTCCCTGCAGTCTTTATTTCGTGATGCTGGAACAAAATTTCAGCATTTTAAAACAATTTTTACAAAATCTCAAAATGTAATCAAACTATTTTAAAAATTCAACGCCTATAAATTAGGATTAGCAACTACCTATCATATCACTAAAATTCGTATCATTCGTATTAGTCGTTATTACGTGACGTTCGAAGAAATATAAACGTATTTTGAGAGAATTTTCACAAAATCTCAAAATCTAATAAAAATGTTTAAAAAAGATACCTATAGTTTATGTTGAGCAACCATCTATCATGTGACAAAATTTCATATTATTCGCTTTAGTCGTTATTACGGCGTAATGCGTGAACAAAGATTCACTCTGTTTTAAACGATTTTCGCAAAATCTCGAAATCTGATCGATTTTTTTAAATTAGATGCTTATAGTTTGAGGTGAGTGAACACCTATCATTTCACCAAATATCATTTTTTTCACCTTTGCAGTTATTACGTGATGTGCGAACACAAATTTACGCAGTTTAAAATGATTTTCGCAAAATCTCAAAATCTAATCAAGATTTTTTTTTTAATTCGACGCCTATGTTTTAAGTTGAGTGAGCACCTATCATGACACCAAACTTCATTTCAATCGCTTCAGTCGTTTTTACGTGATGCTCGAACACGAATTTATGCAGTTTAAAACGATTTTCGCAAAATCCCAAAATCTAATCAAGATTGTTTAAAAATTCGATGCCTATGTTTTAAGTTGAGTGACCACCTATCATGACACCCAATTTCATATCATTCGCTTCAGTCGATTTTACGTGTTGCTCGAACACAAATTTACGCAGTTTGAAAGGATTTTCGCAAAATCTCAAAATCCAATCAAGAATTTTTAAAAATTCGACTCCTACGTTTTAAGTTGAGGGACCACCTATCATGACACCCAATTTCATATCATTCGCTTCAGTCGTTTTTACGTGATGCTTGAACAAAAAAAGCGTCACAGACAGAATGACAGAATGACAGAACGACAGACAGACAAGCTTTTTTTTGAGGATCGCACCGGATTCTCAGGTGCTTGAAACGGATAGAAATCGCAACATTTTTTAATTCCAAGAAATATATAGACAAAAGTCTAATTTTATTTATATAGATATAGTTTTTAAGATTATTTCCGAAATCTCGCCAGATTTAAGAACAATACATTGCCAAATTTGACGCAAAAAATATTGTTGCGTTGGAAAGTGTTTTATTATCGATGCATTCGGCATGATTTGTCTTTCTTGTTTATAATAGAAAAATATTTTCCGTAAAATACTCAGAATATACGTAGAACTAACTGTGTAAATTTTCAGTGTCGTCTGATATATTATTAAGAATATCGAAAATAAATTAATAAATTATAAATGTATGTCCACACATGCACACACAGAAATTAGCTACGAAAGATGTGTCCACACACAGCTACGAAAAAAATTAGGTGCATTCAATATCATAAATATCAATTAGTAGGCACTTCATTTCTAATGTTATAGAAGAATGGAATACGTAGATTGCCTTTAAAATTTTACATTTAAGCAATATTTTAATAATAAGCTCGCTCTGTACCTTGAACTTCGTTTACTCCAAATATAAAGATTAGTTGATCAGCGATGAAAATTAATCGAGTTTGTTTGTATGGAACCCAAGCCATGCCGTTTCTCATACAAGCAAGCTCTATTAAAGTTTTAGAGATCACACCGGACGCATAATTATAAATGCGCACTGAAAGTCCACCGTACTGAAAATTTTTGAGAATCATAACGCTGATGCATAAACATCCCGATCGTTACCCAAACATAACTTATATAGTAATTTTTTAATTATAAAAGGCGTTGTTGAAATTCTGCACACTCCATTTTGCCAGATTCATAGCAATCATAAACTCACTGTAGGTTTTCTAATGGGGTCAAAATCATCCCGATAAGAATTTTTCTACCAATTTATTTATTTTAAAACGGAATTTTCCTTATTAAGCTTCAACAGCGTGTAAAATGAAATTGGATTTTCATTCTGTGAATTGAATGTTGCTGCAGATGTCTCGTTTATGAAAAATTGTTTCTGAACAAAATGGTTATAAAAAATACCCTCTTTATTTATTCTTTCCCACCCCTTAATATATATATTAATGTACGCAAAAGACCGCCACCTGGCGGTAAATTTGGAGTTAGCATTTTTATATCTCAAAAATGGTACGCAATACTAGAAAAAAGTCAGAAAGTTGTTCAGTATCACCGATATATTAAGAAAAGACATCTTGAGCACATTAATGTTAAAACTGAAGGCGTAAAAACGTATTACTGATACTTTTGCCTGCGTATCACCAGCCATATTGTAATGAGCATCATGTGCAAATTGAGATTTTTTTCTTATTACTTCGATGATGCTGAACAACTTGTAATTGACTTTTTTTGCCGTATCTCGGATCGTTTTTGAGATAAGAATGCTAACTCCGAATTTCGCCCCTAGGTGGTGCTGTAAGTGGTTTCCTAGCACACTGCATGGCAACTTTACTATACCTAGACATTACTTTTATGACTTAGCTTTTATCTTTCAGAAATTATTGGGGCGACAACGGACTTGAGCGGGTACACTGTTTATATATATGTACTAGCTGAAGTACCCGTTCTTCGCACGGGAATGAATGGACTTTTTGATATTAATATTTGTTGTGATTACTATTTATTGTAATAAAGAGATATAGCAAAATGGATATCGCGTTATATTGTGTTCAATAATCATGCATACTGAATTTCAAGGCAATCGTTTTTACGGTGCAGAAGGCGATGCGGCGTAGCACATTCTAGTGGCGAGTTTTAGCAAAACGGATGCGGCAAAAATATTCTTCGCATTCAGATATCGATGTATACGAATTTTCATGACGATCGGCTGAATAGTCTTGAAGTTCATGTGTTGACGCGACATCTAGTGTCAAGTTATAGGAAAATGGATCGTGCCAAACTCTTCCCTGTGTTCAAATATCTATGTATACCTATTTTCATAGCGATTATTCGCACAGTCAAGAAGTGATACACTGCAGGGCCATCTAGTGGTTAATTAAAGTAATGATTTGCTACAGCGCCGTCATGTGGCAAGTTATAGCAAAATGGATAACGCCAAAATATTCTCATTGTTCAAATAGCTATGTATACTGATTTTCATAGCCACCGTTTGAATGGTCAAAAATTTGGCCTGCTGCAGCGTCATCTAGTGGCGAGTTAAAATAATAATGCATTGCAGTGCCATCTAGTGGTGAGTAACATCAAAAGTAACGCAGTTAGAATATATTCTTCGTTCTCAAATGTGTAAGTATAAAAAATTTTATGCCGCACAGTCGAACGGTATAGAAGTTGATGCGTTGCAGCGCTATTTAGCGGTAAGTTACAGCAAATGGATAGTGAAAAATATTCTCCGTGTTCTAATATTCGCGTGTACCAAATTTCATCGAAATTTGTTGGACGATATTCGCATAGCAAACGGCTAAACGGAATAGAATTCGACGTTCTGCTGCGCCACCTAGTGAAAAGTTAGAGGAAAACGGATAGCATAAAAACCTTCTCCATGATAAAAGACTTAGGTGAACCAAATTTCATGGTGACGGTGAAACGGTGCTGGAGTTTTTCAACCTCCTACACACATACCAACATTCATTTTTATCTATAACCAGTCTTATTATACGTATATACCAGTCTCAAGTAAAATCCAGTTTCAAATCTAAGCCTCGCCAAAGTGCCAGCATACGCCATTTTGCAAGAGTTTTTTCAGGGAATCATTCAAAGCATTGACTTAGCAGCAATCAAAATGGGAAATGGTTCGACCGCCAGGCATTTATTTGAAAAGTGGAATCCCTTAATACAGCCGCATTTTTTAAATTATCAACTATAACATGTTTTATTCATCGTTACCTCGATGTACTAAATGCGAAGATTTCAATTTTCTGAAATTTGGCGGATTTCCCCCAAGTTAAATCAATGTACTCAATTGGCGAGAATTCTGAAGCTACATCGCTTGAAATGCCCTAATAACTGCATTATTTCTGCACGGATAGTTAAAATTTAATGCTGTATTCTAAGAAAACCTATACACTTGTTTTCAAAAATGCTATTCCCTTAAGCTCTCAGTAAATTGAGCCAAAAAGCCTAAAACTGTGCAAACCGCTAGAACTCACACTCTAAAAATCGGCCTATCAGACATTTTATTTTTCGCCAAACTAAAAAAAATTACATATTAGTCTCGGATATCTTCGATCCTCATTGTTTTGCGTATAAAACATTTCATTCCTGCTCTCATTTCTTATGCGCACACGATATTATAATTAAAAAAAATAACCTAAAAAAATAAACTAAAAAAATCATTATTATTCTTTTATTTTTACTTTAAGAATTTAAAACATTTTATTCGGCAAAATCGCCACACATGGCAACCAAGATGCTTATTTCACACACTTTTTTCACTACAGGGGTTAATATTACGTAAAGCTTTCTGCGTGGAGAACATAAAAAATCTCTTAAATTCCGGGAACGGAAATTAAGGGAACCCTTCAGGAGGAAAACGTTTTTAAGTGGAGTTTCAAAGTTTTAAAGTGGACTATCATTTATTCTATATTATTTTACATATCTGTGTAAAATTTCAGGCTGACAGGTCCATTTTTGTGGAATTGTATACTACCCAAATCAACAAATTGACAAACAGAATTTCATTTTTATTTATAAGATAACCTACGCTTGTTTTTAAAAATACCCTCTCATTAAATTGCGCCAAGCGCTAGAATCATAGAAAATCTGACACACTTTCAGATTTTTAAATACGCACTAAAGTGCTATATATAAAAAGAGTTATAATCCATGGGTCTTCCCTATTTTCGTTCCTTCTTTCATTAAGTTGGAAAGTGTATCATTATTCATGAGTGTGATTAAACAAAATTAAAATTGATATTTCTAACATCCTTTTTTCTGGATGTAATACATTAGATGCAGAAAAGCTGCTCTGAAAAATGCACAATTCTAACTGAATGAAAATTTCAAAAACTTATACGCAGGTGTATTCATAACCCAAATAGCAGACGATTAAATTACGATAAATAGCGCCAAGCGTTAGAATCCTCCTCAAAATCGCGAGAATGCTGAAGATAGATCGCTTGAAATCCCTTAATAACTGCATTATTTTCGCAGGGATCATTAAAATTTAACGCTGTATTCTAATAAAACCTTTGTACTTGTTTTCAAAAATCCGTTTCCTTAAGCTCTCAGTAAATTCGCCAAGCCGGAAACTGTGCAAACCGCTAGAACTCACTTTCTCGGCATTTGAGCCATTTTATTTTTTCGCCAAACTAAAAAATTTTAACATATTAGCCTCGGAAATCTTCAATTCTTATTGTTTTGCGTATAAAACATTTCATTCCTGCTCCGATTTCCCATGCACACGATATTATAATTAAAAAAAATATAACCTTACGAATATAAACTAACAAAAAAAAATCATTATTATTCTTTTATTTTTACTTTGAGAATTTAAAACATCTTATTCGGCAAAATCGCCACACATGGCAACCACGATCCTTATTTCACACTTTTTTCACTACAGGGGTTACAATTACGGAAAGCTTTTTGCGTGGAGAACATAAAAAATCTCTTAAATTCCGGGAACGGATGGACTTTCAAAGTTTTAAAGTGGACTATGATTTATTCTATATTATTTTACATATCTGTGCAAAATTTCAGGCTGATAGGTCCATTTCTGTGGATTTGTATACAACCCAAATCCACAAACAAACAAATAAACAAACAAACAAACAAACAAACAGAATTTCATTTTTATTTATAAGATTTATATATATATATATTAATAATTTTTGTTTGCATTTCTATAAATGGTCACAATTAATCTAGAATGCTTACATTCATAGGTGGTAGCAGTGGCTTGGGGCGGACGCTTTGCAAGGAGCTTGTACGCCGAGGGGCCCGCGTAATCGTTGCTTGTCGTACAAGAGCACGTTCCGACTCGACGGCCTTCTTCTTACGGAATAAAACTGGATCTCTCAATCTACGGACAGTCTTTGTGGATCTCACTAGGTTGGATTCTGTGTTAGACTTCTGTAGAGAAATTGTCGAGTCCGAAAAGAGGATAGATGCTATCGTCAACAATGCTGGTAAGTTACGCCAAATCGTTCGTTGAGTATTTTTATGTTATTTAACTTTTTACAGCACAAGCATTCTTATCACAGTTACCAGTTTTTGCAGATGCCTGGAGTGGATTGATGAACAAATTTCGGACATCAAATAAATGGAATGTCTATAATTTTTCTGTAAATCATCTGTCGGAAAGAAGTGTATTACTCTTTATCATTCTTTATCATTTTTTGAAAATTTCATTACCATCTGGCAAATAGCTACAATGCTTCTGTATTTTTGCGGCCAACAGTATAAATCTTACAAGTTGAGGACTAGACAGTCTACCACTGCACCCAAAATAGTTAAGCATTACAGAAATGTTATTCATAAGTTCCGAAAAACAAAATCTGTCGAAAACCATTCCCGTTTTAATTCATATCAGTGTAAGGTTCAGGTTCTTGGAGGACTGAAAGTCAACCCTGGAGGGTCGACTGTTTGTTACAGTCCGATAGCTAAGCGCAGATACGCACTTGTAAATATTTCTCTATTCAAGTGAGGATAGTGCTGAAAACTCGTTATAATCAACATATTCTCGGGCATTGTTATTGAGCTGTTTTACTGTGTGTGATAATATTATGCCAAACGTCATTAGACTAGCATCGCATCAGGGCCGGCTCTAGCCGTTTCGCCTCCCCGGACAAAAATATAAAATGCCGCTCCCTCCACACCACAGTAAAAATTTCTATTAAAAGAAATAAATTGTTTACAATTACATTCCTATAAAACTTGAACAGCTCTTCCAAACAAAGGAAAAAAAAACAGCGTAAGAAATAAACCATACTTATTAAAAACCATACAATAAGCTAAAAACCAAAAACAATGAAAAGAAATAAAGAAAAATAATTCTCTAAACGTTTTTATTTTCTTCCTTCCTGACTTTTAACTCCGCAACTTTTCGATTATTTCTTTTAAATCAATTTGTTCAGCTAATTCATGTTCAATACCCAATGTAGCTGAACCAAGGGCGTATTAAAAGAGGGGGGGTGGAGAAATTGTTTCTCCGCCCCCAGATGGAGAATCCTGTTTTACTTTCATAAAATGAATGTATATGTAAATCTTTTAACTGGACGCCCCTACCCACAAAATTGCATAAATCCGCCACTCAGCTAAACCGGACACTGTCTTGAAAATTTGTGGAGAGTAAGAAATTTTAACTAACTTTAATTTTGAAAAACTCATCTCTGCACTTACCACAATTATCGTCAGAGCAGCAAAATTTTTAAAGCAGTAGCAAGAGTTAATGCTAATTTTGGAGTCGAAATTAATTTTGAAGTTTCAATTTCAATTTCCTCTTATAAGGCCTAACTGATACTACATTTCATACGCTGGATCAAGCGCGTTTATATCCCCTGACTCTCCATCGGTCAACATTATTTTCAAATATTTATAATGTTTAATTAGTACGTTTCTAGAAGTACCTGTTAAATCATATGTGTAGTACAAAAACTGATAATAATTGTCGCGGGTACACATTAAATTAAATCTGCATTCCAAGGTATTAATCGCGTGGTCTATTGTAAAAGCATAAAACTCTATGCTTAAATTTTAATCGGAATATCTGTAAGTTCTCTTGCATCACAGAGAATTGCGTTAAATAAAAACCACATCATATTGAAGATCCTTAAAAAAAAAATTAGTTTCTTAAGAGTTCTATTGCCGGTCGTATACTGCAGTCTTTAGACTGTAATAGCTTCTTAATGGATTCCTGTTAGCTAGTTAACTAAAAATAAATTACAAAGAGTTTTACTGCCGTTTTCGATTTTGAGAAAATTCTGCAAAACTTTTCTAGGCCATAATATTAAAATATCTACAGTTAATCCAATGAAATTTAGCTAGAGAATAGAACACGCTTAAATCTACTGAGTAAAATAATAATCAAACGGAGTATATTTTTACTCAATTTTTGACTCAAACTTTTGCTCCATTAATGGACAAAAATGAATGGAGCGAAAAATTCTCAATTTTTGAGCATTATACAACAGCTCCATTTTGGCTAAATAATAATCAAAGAAGAGGAGTGTCTGTCCGTTTTTGATTAATATAACTATACTCAATTATGATTATTATTTAAGCTATAGAATGAGCATTTTTACAAAATCAGTCCTTTTAAAATTAATATATCTGTACTCAATAAGATTATTATTTTAAGCTAGAAAAAGGGTGTTTTATGAAAATTGAAAATTTGCTGTTCTTGATTAATATATTGAATTATTCGTTTTCTTCATTTTTTATTACCAGAGCTGTAATCTATGATTGTAAGCTCGAGAATTTTTTTTTAAATCAAGGCAAATACATTACATATATCTTAATGCACTATAAAAACGTATCTTTTTAATAAATAGAATATAATTTCACTATAGTCTCTAGTTATAAAACGAATTCACAGTACAGTCAGAATACAGAAATGCAATCATGGTTAAACCAGCTGTGAGATTTAATTAAAGCAGCAACCAAATTTATTTACATGAAAAGGGTAAAATACCACTTACTCACTTTGAGTGGAGATATCATAACTTCATTTGTATAACAGCGGCGAGATTTTTATAATCCAATAATAAAAAACTATGTCCATTAAAACAAAATTTTTACCGAAAGCATCCTCTCCACATTTAGGTTGAATTTATTTCACAACCCTGAATATCAAAAAGATGCATTTGGTATTCGGATATAACATAAAATTATCACCAGCGAATACATCGAGAAGTAATCACCCACTGCAAAAGGACTTAGCACACGGTAAAGTATACATCATCCGGTATCCTCTTTAGAAACTCTTTTAATTCATATTTTTAATAACGACATGTTTGTTCTTTGATGCCCGCCGCAAGCCACGATTCCCGCGTTGTGACTATGTCCGTTGAAGAGCATTGATCACGTGATAGTAATAGGATATCTTACAGGCGTCTTTTCGTGGGGGAGAGACAGAATTCTCAAATAAACACGAATTTAGTCAAAATGGAGTTAAACAGAATCTACCGAATTGGGAGCATTGAGGCGATTGGAGGAGATTACAAATTATTGTCTTTAAGGAGTATTTTTCGGAATTTTTTAGCGTAAAAGGATTTAAATCATCCAATAAGAAATTTAATCAATAAAGGAGTGTTAGTTTCAATCAATAGATTTAAGCGTGAAGATTCAGTGAAATAATATTGTTTGAATTCTTCCTAATTGAAAAAAAAATGATTGAGAAAATTTCAAAACTTTTACTGTCCACTATTTGTAAACAACTAAGGAAATGAAATGAATTTTTGTTAAATAGTAGCCAGTTAGTGAATTTTAATTACAGGTTTTGAATTTTCTACAAATTTGAATTTTTTTGAAGTATTACGTAAACTATGATAAAGTTTTTCGCTCAAGTAAAATTGTCTAAATGTAATAAAAGTCAAATGTTGCAGTGTTAAATGTAGACTACTTGCTATTAATAAGCATTTTCCAGATACTCTGTTTTAAGTTTAATATTTTACTAGCATCTTCTTCTGAAACACTAAATGAATCCCTGACTTTGAAAGCTTATTCCACTAAAAGAAAGCATTAATTTCGAAAATGAAATATTTTATCGATTGAGAGTTTGACTCAGTAAGTTGTTACTCTCTAACCTGTATTCTTATAACAAGCAGTTATAACTTTCTATATTTCTGACAGTATGCTAACTCCATTCTTTGCACACCAACTATGAAGACGAAAATTCGCGCTTTTTGAAAATCTGTAGAACATACTAACCCGTCAACGGCAAGTATATCAGCTGGTAAAGCTATATAAAATGATATTCTTCAAAATATTTGTAAGTAATTTTTTTTTGTATTTTCAAAGTCGAGCCAAATAAATGCCGCCCCTAAAATTTGCCGTCCGGGCAGGTCCCTAGGACCGCTCATGATCTTATCAATTTAATCAGATTTGTGCGAACACTTAGCTGACATCATCAGTTGCAGACTGTACAGTCTAGAAAAAGCTAAAATAAAACAAATGAGTAAGCATGCGTAAGTCACAGTATATATAAATGGTCTGGTAAAAAAGATAAGTTTTTTGCCGCCATAAAAATGTCTGCTGAAGAATGTCAAAGTTTATGAATCTAAATGCCTTTGAGAAACCTAGTTGAAATTAATTCTAGGGTTTAGAGAAATTTTATTTTTCTTCACTGGTGACAGCTGCAAACTTATATTTGTTGTGCTTTTTTTGTATTATTCGTATTTTTAAGGGGCTAATTAAGTTTCGATTGTTGTTAGTTTCTTATCACACTAAGCAACAGAAAATTGATGAGAACTTTCCTTATTCACTTATAATAAAGTGAAATATGAATAGAAAAGAAATTGCAATGAATAGATTAAAAGCATATGGAAAGAATTTAACGGTTAAAAGGGTACTTTTTAAGGGCAATAACAATTTTAAATTTCTACAAGTCAAGCAACAAGGCAACAGATCTAAATCACCTTTATACTAGATATACTATTTCTCTGAAATACTTACTCTTCTTTATTCTGACTTTGAAAATACTTTTAAAAGTCATGCGATTATTTTATACGTTAACATATGAGCTCAGTATGATTAAGATAAAATGCTTATGATTCTTGTCAAAATCATAATTTATGAGAGTTCTGTATTTTTATATGAACATGTTTAGCTGTGATGCACTTTTATAATGTGTCACAATTTTTTTCATTCGTACCATGCCTCATGTTCCTCAAATTTTCCATTAACATGACAGGGAATTTTCGGAGATCAGAAAGTAAGATGTATTTAAACAGCCCAATTAAATCAATCAATATTAGTATTGGGTAACTCCCATTGTAGAGGCATTTAAAAAACTGAAGAATTATGTACTTAACCCAGTGGCTCTCAACCTTTTAACGTGGCCCCCCCCCCCCTTACAAAGGCTAACTTACGGTGGCGCCCCCCCTCACATTTTTCAGCGTACATTCAGTTTCTTAATCTTTAACAATGAACATTTAGTCGAACTTTCTACAAAATAATGTTATCAGTAAAGTTTGAATGAACATTTTAGGCGAAAATGGATATATTTTTGAGTGAAAATGAGAATAAATAAGATCATTTTTTTAAAAACATGCATCACTACTTGCTCTTTGGTTTTTCTCGCGCCCCCTCTGTAAACGCTCTGCGCCCCCCTTGGGGGTCGCGCCCCGCAGGTTGAGAAACGCTGACTTAACACTCGTGATACATTTTCTGCGCCACAACTAAAGGCACAATCCCGCATAAAGATGGTTTAAATAAGATGAACTGTGAACATCTATTTACTCATTTCTTGATCATCAATTTCATGAAAATGTCATCGAGTTTTCCAGTATTTGAAAGGAGTTCCTATTTATACGATTTAGAAAACCTGTTGAAAGGTTTGCTGGTTTAGGTATACTTAAATAATACGCTTGCATATTTTTGCATTAAAGTTTTCGGCACTAAAGCTGTTGAGTTTAATTTTTAGTTTATTGTTTCAAGAGAAGGAGCATGATGGATCGCCAGTTCCCGATTTCTTATGTGAAGAAAGATAAGGTCTTTTAAATTGCCTTCATTAGTGTACTCATGATTTTCAAAATAGTCTGCTAACACTGTGCAGAAGAGATGCTATTTTTGTCAGAGTATCCTTACAGACCGCATTACAAAATTTCTGTAGCACTCGTTTAGGTGCAGTTTATTTTCTTGCTTCGATAAGCTAAATTTGTCAGTGGATTAAGCGACTTTGTTAAAGAAAAAAAACCTGACAGTATATTTTTGGCCATAGGCGTAGAGTTATGTTGGCCTGTAGATTCGAAAGTCTTTGACATCCTCTATAATTTATTCAGTTACATATACTTTATATGAATATATAATTGTATCCCCTCTCCCTCCTCAATAGTTTTCGAAACTTCACACCTATGTTTTAAACAACAACAACAACAAAAATAGCAAAATAGCCCATACGCCTCAAAATTGGAAAAATAAACCTTCGAGGTTTGCAAAAATGAATGTGCATAAATGGGTAAAAAAGTCCAAACTATAACTTTTAATAGCTGAGGCACTTTAGACATCAGACCTGTGAGCAGGGACTTAGAGAGGGAAAAATTTCGGGAAGGACCCGAAATTTGGTAAAGGTATAGTTTTTCACCAAAAATCTTGATTATGGACATTCAATTAACAAAAATTCAAAATTTTTGGGGGTGCTCAGGCCCCTATGGCCCACCCCTGGCTACGTCCACGCCTGTGAGGCTTATCTTACGTCTTCCAAACGTATTCTTAAATACTATATAATTTCAATATATAACAGAACATTAGTTATTGCCAAAGATTGAAATGTTAACTACTGTTTTGGCTTCAATTTATGATAGCATAATTTATATACTTCGCTCTACAGTTAAATCAGATTTTTTTCCCGTCCTACAAAATTCTGCCGGTATTCCCATTGGTTGGTGTTATGATGGTTTTTCAGCATTGAAATACTGATAAACCATCAAAACCATAGACCTATATTATATTATTTGTTTTATAGAAATAGTTATTTTTACTCTTTAGCGCTATCGATGATATGTTAAACTTCGCCATAATCTGTGTGTTATTAAAAAAAGTTGGTGGGCATTTATGCTGCAATTTTCGTTCTTACATCCTGATATTTGCTTGCTTTCAGCGATTTTATCATCCTCACATGAACAAACTCCCGACGACATCGATGCCATGCTGGGAGTGAACTATGTTGCTCATTATTTACTGGCCAGACTCCTACAGTCCAAGCATCCAACTACAGAGAAACTGAGGGTCGTCAACGTGGTGTGTGCTGGCATGAGGGCGGGTACGGTGCCCACTCTAGACCAACTGGAGGGCAAAGATACGAGCCATTATGATGCTCGCGGAATATACAGGAGCAGTAAACTTGCACTTCATCTTTTTACCAGAGAACTCGCTCACCAGTACAAGGACAAAGGTATCTTGGCTTACTCTGCAGATCCAGGTAAAGACCATTTTTTTCTTCTTTTTCTTTTACAGTTGCAGAGCTGAGTTCGAAACTCCCATTAGTTTGTGTAACACACCATTATTTCGCAATAATAATTTTTATTATACGATGTGAACTTCACAAAACGTATTTACTATCTACTTTCTCAAAACCCCAGTTACGCTTTATTATTTGAATGTTATGACACACTTAAATGAATATGAATGACTTTTAAAGTTTGTGCTAAGGCCTAAGTACACAGCAATAGCAATCGATGTTCTACGATGTCAGATTTCTATAATTTAATTCCCTAACTAAGGAAATCTCTGTTTCCTGCTTATTTGATAAAAAGATATCAGATTATTGAATCTACAGCTGAAAGTATTTATTATCATTTAATCGAAATAAAAATACATTTACACTATTTTTCATTGAGTGAGTTCATTAGAACCATATAGAAGCAAAACCTTACTTTATCAGTGTACGATAATTACTTTCATATAACAATGCATATTTTTTCTTGCTAGAAAATAGGCCTCATATTTTTACCAAAATAACTGTTCAAATACATTGAAAATGTTTTCTATGAAGATTCAAGGCAAAATGTTGTTTCAACCAATTAAAACATTTTTGCGATCACTGTTTAAAACTTAAAAACAACTTAAGTGATTGCAGTTTATGTTTACTGTTGAAGCGTTTTATCCATACATGTTTTGTGTAGAAGAATTTTATTTTGCCAGGAAGAAGACAGTTTCCGCCCCTGAATATATCATTCAAAGTCACTTGAATCCTTTTCCGGAATGATCTCCAAAATTTAAATTTTCACATAGAAGTAAGAAAAAAATCCGAATGTCTGAAGCCTTTGGATATCACTAAAGAACATCGGCATGCCTTATAGAGCAAGATCAATTAATCGAAGTACTACGGTATAAGACGGTCCAAATATTAATATTAGAAAATCTGGTATCGTTCATTCTAACTCTAGATTCTTCATTAAATTGGACACGATGAATAGGAACAACCACTAAATTTAGCTATCCACTAGACTTTAATCTTAATATGAAAATTAAATCTAATAAGTGCAGAATTAAATAATAACTGTAAAAGAAAAAAAATATGGAAAGCTGCTTGAATCAGAGCAAACACGTTCTGATTTTATCTCGTCTCAGCTAGATCTTAAATAAGTGTGATGTAGAAATGAAAGTAAATTATGTAAACAAGGAGCAAAAAACAAGAAAAGTATAAAGCTAGCTAGATATATAGCAGAACTTAAATGTAAGAAAAGAGGATAGAATCTGAAAACTCTGATCTACTACAGGATCTTGTTACCCCTGGCACAGGTGGAAAAGGACAGGAGGGTCTTAACCAACAAGGTCAGCAGTAAGCTCTCTGAACTAATGAACCTAAGATTCATCCTAAACATGATAATTTGTTTCTGTTAACATAATGACATTAAAAGAAGCCTGTGGGAAATCAAGTGTTAGAAAACGATAACAAATGAACTTGTATCAGTAAATTTCGTTGAAAGATCCTGACCATGTTTTACATTACGTACAAGTATAGAATGACATTTAAAATTGCTTAAATAGATCTGCGGTAATGTGCTATGGGTATAATTTAGTTGATAAGGGTAGATTTTTTAAGAAAAAAAAAATGATTTTCTGTTTTTTTCAGGCTACGTCAACACTGGCCTGTATAGGAACTTAGAAGGAACATGGGGACGCCTGAACCAGATCTGTGCCACTGTTTTATACCGCACGCCAGAAGAAGGCATTCAGACAATTCTTCACTGTTTGACATCCAAGGAAGTTGAGAAGGACTCTGGAAGGCTATTCAGGGATTGTGCCCCGAGACAGGAGCTCAGGGGCATCACAGAGAAGTCCGTTGGCGAACTGTGGGACAGGACAGAGGCTCTCATCCAATCGAAAGGCCTCAAACTGGAGCTGGTAGACGAAGAAGAGGAGGAGGAAGTGGATCTTGGTAAAGGACAAGAAGAAGAGGAAGAAGAAGACTAGAACAATAAAAGTATACAGAACAGAAGATCATAGACCGCACTGTCAGTAAACACGGACTGTGGCTGCTTGACAGTGTGCGTGTAATATAACATTTGTTTTAATAATAAATATAGCTTTTTAGAAACATGGCATTACCAGGCAAGGACATACAACTGATACCTAACCTTTATGCGCATAGCTTTTCTAATCTTATTCAACAAAACTGTAGTGTTTCGTAAAGCCACCTTGCTTTACTAGTGAAGATGATGGAAATATTTTCCACTCACTGTTATTCATAAAAAATTCTAAAAATGTCGAAGGGGGGGGGGGTAAAAGTATAAAAGCCATCAAGATGAAAGAATGAATCTCTTTCAAAAAAGAGATGGAAAACTGCTATACAGCTCCTGTCTCATGCCTTTTTGGGTTGCAACTGTTGTACCAGAAAGAAAATTCTGAGTACAGAGAATTCAGCTACTGCGCTTTTATCGTAATTCCCACTAAAAGCGGGAATTAACGACGATTATAGTGCAACAATACAGAAATAATGTGATGTTTGTTTGTTGTAGTTCTTAGTGTTTTATACACCAAAGAAAACATATTACTGCCGCTGTTTTAGAGTTCAGCCAAGATGGAAACAGGGAATAAGGGCTGTTTTAATTTTAGATCGGAGAGTAAGTAGAGTTAAATTTCAAGACAGTTAAATACTTGCTGTCTTTATCTCAAACTAAGATTGTTCACGTTCTTTTGCTGAGTATCTGATCATTCACGGATTTTTAATAGTCTGAAAATTAGTTAGTTGCAAATTAGTCAAGATTTTTAGTCAGACAATTCGAATGTTTGAAATTGTTAACCCATAACTGCGCATTTTTAGTTTTTCAGAGTCCTTAACATCATATTTACATACAACAACTTTTATTTTAAACAACCCTAATCAAAATGACCTTCATTGGAAACAATGTAAAAGTACTGAAAAATGCTTTGGCAATTTTGAAAATTTCTGTCAAAGCTTGTAATTTCTGAGAGTAACTGAAATGGAATCTGTATGTTTCATTAAAACAATAAAATAATGTTTGGACACTGCCTTTGAAACCAGATTTAAGTATAAACCTCATGTGCAGCTGTAACACAAGTTAAATAATTTCACATAAAACTGACTAAAGATTTTTGAAAATGTCTATTTATTTGTTTGAAATTTAATTTATTTGATTTTTTTTCTTGCAAGCATTGTGTAAATTCAATTTCAAAAGAAATTTTCTGCATGCGAGTATACGATTAAGGTATGCATATTATTTTAGGGAATTTGTATCATTTGAATGTTTCTTTTACTTTATTTATTATAAGTGAAATTTTCACTACTAGTCTTCTACTACATAAATACATTAATGAGGTATGTATAGTTTTACATGATCAACAAAAAAATTTATGAAATATTACTGAACAGGGTGACATAACTTAAATAAAAAAAATCTAAACTGCTTCTAAAATTTTAAATCTGTTTTTTTTTCCTACACGTCTTACAAGACTTCACAACTGTGACCTTTTAAATTGGCTTTCATATGAAAAGCAATTATCTGTTTTTCATAGCAAAGGAAAATTTTTTAGTTTTAGTCTTTTTAAGGCAATTATAAAAACCAGAGAGGGGAGGGGGATTATTCATGATATTACCATATTGTAGTATTTAGTATCGTTGGATTATCCCAAATACTTAAGATCTTTGCATTTCTATTGCTCCCAGTTTTCTAACATTTGGATAAGAACGGCAAAAGTACATATTTGAAAGGAAAAGACAAACTCTACGATGTCTAACATAATTTGAAAATGTATTTTCGACATTGGGCTAACTTTGTGTTAAACAAACATATTAATAACGTATATTTATTCTATTTACATTTCAACAAATGTAAAAATCTCCCTCCTTCAGAAGCAGAATATCCACCAATCCACTGGGAAAACTCAAAGGCGAATACTATAAAGAGTATTATTTAGAGCTAAGCAGAAATTTAAGAAGAATGAATTTTAATATTTAATACTCTTATGAAATATGCCAATACCATCATGTTACCGTACAAAAAGTTTTAGTTATTACGTACTTATAAGTTCAATGGTATACAGAAACTATTAAAAATGATTAATTACCACGAAGGATTAGAACCAATCAACATTAATAAACCAATCAATCTGTCACTTCGCAAGTACTTAGCGTATAAAATTGATAAAACTTTAAATTTCGACTTAAACGTAAATTTTAATAAAAATAGTAAAATGTAAAAATAATATCACGGGAAATCGAGCTTAATTTTCCCATTATAAAAAAATGGTTTGAAAAAAATATCATTTACTTTACAATACTCACGTGGCCAAATAAAAGAGTGGAATTCAAAAAAGGAAAATAATAGGGATCGACCGATACCACATTTTCGCCGATGACCGATACCGATACTTTACCTATAAATTCATTTTCAGAAATAGCCGATACCGATACTTTTAAGTTATGGTATCGGCCGATACCGATACTTAACCGATACGGATACTTTACATAATTTAATGTCATTTAAACCTACATCTGTTGGGCAGTTTTTGTACGAGAGTGTAGTTCTCGTTAAAATGAATAACAGAATGATGAAATTTGATCCCAGTAGAAAGCATTAATAAAAAAGCAGTGGATACATTGAAATGTGAATTTACAGTAGTTCTAGTCTTTCTTTTCTATTCAATCATGCCGACGAATGGGCGAATTTATAAAAAGTTGAGCTCTGGGAAGCGTCTTAGTGTGCAGATTCGGAATTCTTTCTCATCGCGTGTCTGTCGATGTAGTGGTCTAGAGTTTTGGGCGATTTTCTCCAGATGTTACGTGAATATGCGTTAGAGTCCCTTAAAAAGTCCTCCGCCCAAGCCCCCCCCCCCTTATAGGTAGATGCCCCTCATTTAGGCTTGACAGAACACAAACACGGGGGGGGGGGGGTTAAAGGGTATATTAATAAGATAATCCATTTCATTTCCAGTGCCGACTGGTGCAAATATTTAAATCAGTTTTTCTCAGCCTCTATTTTGTCGCCTAATTGTTGCCATAAGCCAGATAAAAGGTTTCCATATTAGGCCCAAAACAGCTTCATGCTTGCTCTTACTATATGTGTCTTTGTTTATGGTTCGGCTCATGCCTCGATTTTGTGCTTACAAAATTAAACACATGAAATTTATTCAACTTCAAAGCTTGCAATTTTTATTTAGATTTTTAGCACTTGAGATTTCTTTCAATCACTGGTTTTTTGTCTACGCGAGCGCGTCGAGTCACTTTTTTAGCACTTGAGAGTGCTATTTCTTTCAATCACGGGTTTTTTTGTCTTTAATTATAATTCTTTCACAAATGAAAATATTTTTTAGATTACTTAAACTGCATTAAATTGTGATAATGTATAAACTGTACAGTATTATGTAAGTACATATGTATTTAGATATTGTTCATTAAATACGTATGTAAATTCTTCCCTTAAAATGCATAATAAGTTCACATTAATTAATGGTTTTATTTATCTGCTTCAATTATTTAACCACTAAGTGAATTATTAAATATTTTAGGAAGATTTCTTTTTAATATGAACTCATATGATCATTTTTAAGAAAATCCGAATATTTTGTTTCTCCGGACAGGGTTAAGTCACAATTAATCCGGATGATCCATGTATTTGATCTTTTCCGTACGAAGAACAGGTACACACCGTTTTCCTTATATATAAACCAAATACTATTCACAAGAAATATATTTACTACCTCAAAATTTGAAATAAACTAAATAATAATTAGTATTACTAATTATAATAATACAGCTTCAACTTTTTAAATTAACAATATAAATAATTATTAGATATTAATAATTATTATACACTTCTCAAAACAGAATGATACTCAAATCCTACGTTCTCTCATTAATCTGATAGATAATAAAATCATTAAATGTTTGATAATTCGTACTTTTGATATTTTGTAATGTTTAAAAAATGAATCATTTAACTTCTGGACCAACATAATTAATGTTCACGTGTGTCGCCAGTTTTCAAGTCACTGCCAAAAAGTTAACTTCTTTGCGACACAAAAAAGGAATAAATTGTTTTTACATATAGGTTTCGTTTATAATTTTAGTATCATTAATTTTGTCATTGAAACAGCTACAATATGAAGAAAAATATTTTTGCTCGTTTTCAAGCTACGCCTTGGAGGGTCTAAATAAAAGATGCTTAAAAATGACGAGATTAAATGAAGGTTGAAGAAAAATCCAAAAATAATAAACTAAATTCAATTTTCAAGTCTTAAAAAAAGTTGCTACTTAAAGTATCCATATTTAATGAAATTGATCTTCAGTGTTTCTGTTTTTATGATCATTGTTAACATGTTTTTCTGTGATTGATATGAACAAATTTTATCTGTTTTAATTCTAAGCTCTGAGCAGGGGCGGCGTGGCACGGTTAGCAAGGTCTGGGTGCCATAGTCGAAAGGGGGGCCATTTCGAACTAAAACTGAGAAAATATTGATCTAGAACAGTGGTTCCCAAACTTTTTTGTCCTTCTATTCAAAAATCCTTCAACTATTTTTTTTTTTTTTTTTTTTTTGCGACCCACTACTACATAACGATAACCAATATAGGCTATATAAAATAGTATAGTTTACTATATATATAAGATACTAAAATTTAATTTTTCCCACCCTTTTCGATCCACCGAAATTGATCCCGTGACCCAACAATGGGTCGCGGCCCATTGTTTGGGAACCACTGATCTAGAACACTGATCTAGAGCCTTTTTTTTTACGTTTGCAGAGGGGGGGGGTATGACCGACAAACGTCATTCGGTTCAAACCCTATCCCCGTTTGCATGCGCAGAAATACGATTCACTTCGGATAGCAGAATGCTACTTTCGGTTTCAAATATTTTCGGCTGACTAATATTAAAATGCCTGTATCTGAAGTTCTATAAGCTAAATAGAAACAAATCCTCAAACGTATTTCGAAGGCTGAAATATTACACTTTAACACACATATGGGCAACCGCCGGCCCGTGGAACATTTGAAAACTCCGTATAAACGATTCAATATCTCATATAAATATCAATTATACGGCCCGCCACTTCACTAAAAACCGCAAGTATGGCCCGCGACTTTTCTAATATCCTAAAGTTTGGCCCACAACTTTTCAAAAGTTGCCCATACCTGCTTTAACACTTTAAAGGGGGTCATCCCCTGAAATATTAAACGATGTCAGGACCGTCTACCCCATCATTTTTGACCGTCTACCCCATCAATTCTATATCATACCCAAGCCGAATCAGATGTCCTTGCACCAATTTCTTAAAATAAAAATTTAAAACATGTCTCTTAAGCGTGAAATCTGTATCAAGAGCTAGACATTCTCCAACAATATCAAAAGCCTATATATACAACAGAATCTCCCTATAACGAAATTTTTCATGGAAACGTAACTTTAAGGCTTAAATGACACTATAAACAATCTCCATATAACGAAGAGCTTAGCTTCCCATAGTGAATATTTCAGATTTACCTTTGATTTTTTTTTTGTTAGTTTTGAAGAAAATTTAAATTTTTGAACAGACCACTTAGTGGAAGAGTAACAGATAGTAAAAATGGAGACCAGGAAAGTGAAACTGACTCCGATAATGAAGACACTTTACCAGTGCCCGGTTATGACCAACCGGGGCAGCGGGCATTGATAGATTTGGGGGTCCCAAACTATGAAATTTGTTATATTTTTCATAAAATTTTGATATAAAAAAGAATATTTCAGAAAAAAACATTTAAAATTGGGAGCCCTTTCAAGTCGGGGGCCCTGGGCAAAGTCCCAATTTGCACATATAATAATAAGGCCCTCCGCTTCACGACCAATACCACATCAAACTTTAAAGCTTCAACCTTTCAAAACCATTAAAAAGAGGTTTCCAAATGGAAGAAAATGTGCCTCACTCTATTTTCAGCGGACTTTTAAAATGTGAATATTTTTATGAAAATTTAAAATCACAGAATGCAAAACAATAAAAAATAACGGAATTTTGAAGTAAAATAAACGTAAGTGCATTACATATTTTATTCTCTAAATTCGTGGATTGTCTTTACTTTTGAACATTTGATTCATACAATAAAAAGTAAGAAACCCTTAAGTTTAACAAATTTATAATAAATACCAATTTATTTTTAATTGAAAGTCATAATTTAATACTCGTAAACATCGAATTAACTAAAAAGTTTGTAATATTTGCTGAAATAACTGCAAAAATCTCTGTACAACAAAATTTTCTCTTTAGAGAATTTTTTAACTGGAACCGAGCGAGTTCGTTATAGAGGAGATTCAATTGTGTGCATAAATATATGAATGACTTTTTTTTCCAGTCAACACAGTGAGAAAATAAACTTTCATAAAACTGGAATAAAATTATAGCCTACCTCTCGACATTTGTTTTTTTGCAATCCTTGCAGATAGCGTATTTAGTGTTGGGCACCAATTCAAAATGATTTAGAAGAATAGACGATTGTCCTGTTAAACTGTCATCTAACGATTCTTCGTCCATTATTTCGACCACACATGGTGATACGACATACATTTAGCGATGGTTAGAATAAAAAAAATAAAAAAAACACAGTTCGAAAACACTCGCACAAACAAATGTGCCAATGAAACGACGCCTCTCATCTCATTACCAAAATAAAGATTCTAGAATGGTGTTGCGCCTGCGTTGTTTCTTCTGAAAAGCGAAGTATCGGTTGAAAAGTATCGGTGAAAATGGATGAAAGCAACAGAAACCGATACTTTCCCGATACTTTTAGAATCGAAAGAACCGATACCGATACCTAAAAAAATTGGAGGTATCGGCGCCGATACTATCGGTCGATCCCTAGAAAATAAATATTTACAATGATTAAAGCTTAAACCTTATGCAACCATTTCATTGTAGAGTCACATTTTTCAACAGATAAATAGTATAAATAACTTTATACTATTCTCTCTGAGCTCTGAGTATTTAAGCTCTGAGTATTTAAATAAATCGATTTCTTTTACAAACGGAAGTATCGTAGTTTATTCTGACAATAAAATCGGCGAGTCTTAGAACATTTTTGCAACACAGCAAAATCGATAAGTGAACGTGCCATCAAGAAAGAACAACAAGATTTAGTACAAAAATACAGAAAAACATTAAAAATACTTTCTCTGTGTTTGAAAACTTGAATTTTGAAAATGTTTTGAAAATAAGAATTAAATGTACAAAAATTATCCTACTTATAGTAAACAAATGAGAGGATTATCATTCTATCCTTTTACAAAGTCCTGCAATCAACTGGCAACATTACTATTTTGGAAAGTTCAAAATATCCCTTTAAAATAATGCAAAATTAGCTGCAACCTTTCTATGGAGAAACTTTACACCATAAATTTGTGCTTATACTGGTCAATGAATCCAAATAATGGTGAAACCTTACTATGGAGAAACTTTGCGCCATAAAGTGGTGCTTATACTCATCAATGATTTTAAATCATTGATCGGGTACAATCTTTCTCCATAGAAAGGTTGCAGCTAATTTAGTACCATTTGATGGTGAAATTCTGAATTGTTACTTATCCTATTTCTATTAACACACAGTGTGTGTAAAATAACATATTTTCAATGTTGATACTAAATTCCTTTTTGTACGTATGGAAGCTAACACTATTTAATGAAAAAAAAGTGATTTTGTTCATTTAAAATAATTTTTGACTAAGCATAAATCATTTTAATAAAAAAGAATGAATTTTTGAAGAGAAAAAAAGGAAAGATGCAGATATGCAGTTTATTTATTCTTTTTTTTGTACAAGTTCAGTGCCAACAATTGATTAACAACATCTTTGTTCTATCAAAATGAGAAGGATGTGGCCGGAAAAGAATATTTTATGAATCGACATAGAATTCTTGTATCTTCCAGAAAAAAATCTTTGGATTATATTTATAACAAACGAATGTCTCTATGAACAATTGGTATCTCCTTGCAATGGAAGGTTTGGAAACCAATTCAATACATGACACACTGTTCTCTCTTTCTCTTTCTGTTCTTGCTTGCTGAAGTTGGTTCTCCCAAATGTAAGGTTTTGAAGTATATGACAAGAATGCAATGAAATGTGTATGGAATACAAAACAGATAACTCGGAAGTCTATAAGCGACGGGAATAAGAGATGGATGACTAGATAAACTCAGCGGATCTCAATCGCGATTATGAATGTGCTGTTGAAAATATTTTAAAATTCGAAGAACTGACTGCACTTTAAGATTTTAAAAAAGCGCGTCAGTGTTTAACCAGTAACAAAAAAAGACTGTTTCATAAAAATGTGTGCAAGATGTTTGCATGAACTAAGACTTTTCATAGGTAAAAATTATACTTGATACAAATAAAAGAGATGAAAAATCTTAGTTATATGTACGTTTTGCTTTTCATTAACCCTTTGAAGCGCAACCATTTTCACATCGATAGAGAAGAACAACTCTACATACTGCTCGACGCCAAAAAAGTGAACCCGTTGCCATTCCTCTGTTTAACTACCAGGATAAAATCAAAAACTTCAGAGAGCAGCTCACTTTTTTGGTTTTAAGCATTTTTTGCTCTCGGAGTATTTTAGTGTCAAACGAAACCCCATATCAGGGCCTCGGGCCTGAAGAGCAGCAGCTAACAATTTTTTCACAATTTTTTACATTGTTTTACATGATGACAGTTATATGGGTGCAAAACTTCTTCTTTTTTTAAATATACTGCCTGTTAACATGTGATACTGAAAAACTTTTTTCTAGATTCCTTATAATTACATAATCATTAATATTTTACACATAGAGAGACACATAGCAGAGACACTTAAAAGAACTGGATAATATAAAAAAAAGAATAAAATTGTAATTTCTATTAAAAAAATTTTTTTTTCGAAGGTGGGATATTGTTAGACTTAGTAAAGTTCTATAGGAATTGACATTTCTATTTCTCCTTTAGTTAAATATTCCTTAAAACAACAGTTACAATCAATCAAATTGACATTTTAATTAACTACTTGTTGTAGAAATTAATTTTGTGGAACTAGTAGGGTAGTCAAAAACTTTTTTCAGAGATGACTGAGAACTCAAAAAACTAAAATGCAACATAGCTTATAAAAATAGCTACAATATATCTTTTTTTTTTTGGGGGGGGGTGATGGAACAAATTTACTTTACCTGCAAATATTTGAATATAAAAATGAATTTAAAAAACGAAAGAAAAAATAGATTCATAAATCGAATTTGAAATCTTTGCAGTTGGAGAAGCATACATTAGAGAAAATATTAAAATATTAAATTTGGCTTAGGTCCGTAGCTGAAACTCAAAATTTTCAAGGGAAACTTTCAAATTTATCCACAAATAAATAATATTTTTCGTATCTTATATTTACTTATTTAGGCTGTGGTAATATTCCCATCAGCCATCCCTTACCTACACTCCTGTGTGTAGCCAAGTAACATTTGCCATATACTGAGAGAACCTGAATTTGATAATCGCGCCCTTATTTCTTTAGTAATATATTTTGGAAAATAATCCTTTTCTGTGCACATTTCTCTTGAAGTATATTAAGAAAAGAAAACATTGTGAATTGAGTTTCTTTTCTTCATCCATAGTATTAACATAATTTTTAATAAAAATATTTAGGTACTTTCGTACTACCCTCATTTTCCCCAACCGGGGGGGGGGGGAATGGGGTTTCGATACTTGCGATACTTGCCTAACTAAAAATGACATTATAGAAAAGTATTTTGATAGCATTAAAAATAATGCTATATATTCAGTCCATATAAGTCCAATGTATGTAATATACGTCAATAATTTAATTAATACAAATTTAACAGCTTGATTTTAGGACTTTAAAAAATACATGATTTCCACCCCCCCCTTTCCCGATCCTACTTAAAGATAAGAATCTCTAAGTAATAAAAAAAGGTATCGAAAAATCCGACACTACAGGACCCTGATTAACATAGACAGTCCGGGAGCCGGCTGCCATTTTAGGGTCATCAGTCATTTATATTGTAAGTAAAGAAAATGAACGCCAGCTTATAGAGTAGCGGTGGGTGTAGTCACTCCGGCCACCTACACATATAAAATAATTAAAATAATAAAAAGTTGATACTTTTTGTACATGTATTTATCACGTTGTATAGAAATGAGAAAAAATAGTCAGCTGACTTTATATCGGTGGATTATACGTCAACATGTAAAGAATATGCGTTAAGTAAAATAATAATAAAAAAGCTGAAATTCGGTGAAGGGACAGTTATCTTCATAAGTTTTATGAAAAAAAATAGTTTCGCTGAGTTTTTTGTGGTGGAAAAGTACTCAGATGGCGACTGAAAGTTATTGCTACATGCACAGGCGCCTGATGTATTTCTCTGCATCAGCTGATCGCTTTTACACCACGAAAAATACAGCGGATAGCTTCTTTCAGGTGACTAGTGTTCAAAAGCTGAGATAAAAATAAACTACATATAGCTTGAGGTACGAAATTTTCGTTCTTACGTCATAGATGCAAATTTAAGTGAAATTTTATTCAATGTTTACATATATAGTTTTCTCATTGATATGTATTTTAAATATAGAATTAAGAGTAAAAAAAAAGAAGATTTAGGTATCTTGAGCTGATTGATAGACGTGTAACATTAAAAATTGATAGATATCAGAAACCAAGAAAGCTGAAAATTTGTATAGTTCTTTATAAAAGCTAACTGAAAGAAATTGTCCGCTGAATTTTCCACGGTGTAAAAATGATCAGCTGATGCAGTGAAATACATCAGACGCCTGTGCGTGTAGCAATACGCTGTAACTTTCAGTCTCCAGCTGAGCCCTAATCTTCCACGGAAAACTCAGCTGACTATTTTTTCATATAACTGATAAAGAAAACTATCACTTCACCAAATTTAAGCTTTCTTCTTATTATTTTACTTAACTTGTTGACGTATAATCCACCGCTATAAAGTCAGCCGACTATTTTTTTTTATTTGTGTACAACGTAATAAACACATGTACAAAGAATCAACTTTTTTATTAAAATTAATTTTTTACAATTATTTTTACATGTTTGGGTGCCCGGGACGGCTACACGCACCGCAAATGCGCCAGCTGATTTTCACTTTGATTATATGTATAACTAAATGAACTACAGGACGAGATTTCCGCTTTTATCCTATTGGTCATTAAAAATGCTAGCTGTCCCCCGGACTAAGAGGGCTAACGCAGCGTAAGTGAGCCGTATTTTACGCTATTTGAATGTAAAAAGCAATAATCTGGTAGCAAACTAACTCTTATTTGTATTAATGAAAATTACAAGAAAACATATTTAATTATTAAAATAATATAAATAAAAACTTTGTGAAAAAAAAAAAACACACACACACACACACACACATAAAATGCTACTTTCAGGATGTTACGATCATTTCGACCAAAAAATTCTTTCGGTCCTTATCAGACAAGCCCTTCGACTCAAAAAAAAAAAAAAAAAAAAAAAAAAAAAAGAAGAAGTTAAAAAAAAGAAAAAAAATATATATTGAGTTTTTATGTTATTTTTGGTTTATGTTACTTTGCTTATTCTGTTTTCTTTTGTTTTTCTTTTTTGTATACGTTTGTGAGTTCTTTTTTGCTTTTTATTTTGTTATTATTTATTTATGTATTTTTGTTTGTCCTTATTTTCTTTTCTTTTTATCCCTTCCCCTTTTTTCCCTGTCCATGGTTTTGTTCGTCTTTTCTTGTTTCCTTGTGGCAACATGCTTGTTTGTTTATCTTTTTCTGTTCCCTCTGCTCAGTGAGTGAATGGCTTGTCTGATGAAGACCGACAGAGTTTTTTGGACGAAACGATAGTAACATCTTATAAGTAATATTTTATGTATGTGTTTTTTTCACAAAGTTTTTATTTATTTTATCATTTAACACCAGTATTTCGAGTGTTTTTTCATATTTAATTATTGTTCACTTAAAATAAAAGATAAACTTCATATTCTATTTTTAACATAACTAAAATTTTCGTAGTAACAGAATTCATTGTTGCTACTTCAGCTGTCAAAATTGAATAATCAAATGAAACTGAAGTTGTTCTCTATAGTTCTCTTAGACTCAGAAAATGAAAATGCATAAATATAAAACAAATAGAAAAATAACTTACTGACGCTTTAGAAATAAGAATTTTGAATTTTCATGTAGTTCGAGATTTTTAAATTTTACTTCATCGCGTGTGTGACGTTAATTTTCACGAAGGCTATTGTTTAATGCATGCCAGGCAGATCATTCGAAGCCAGACATGCCCAATTGCGTTAGCCCGTTACGTTAACCAGAGTCCTCTGGTGTCGGCTTTTTGAGACCCTTTTGTGAGCTTTAGGCTGGTAGATGATTCCTAACCTTAAGTGTTAATCCATGATTTAAACAATGTGCTAATCATTTGAAAAATGGAACTACTACTACTAATAATAAAAGTTTTAAATTTGATGTTCTAGATGAGTATCTTATAAAATTCTGAGAACCACTGAGTCTGGAGAAATAACAGCTGACTCGACCAACGGAATGAGACTTGCATAATGATTCCTTTAATTACGTGAAAAAAAGATATTCGCACGCATGTTAATGTACATAACTATGTAACACTTTCTCCAGAGCATTTTTGACATCAGCAAAATACTAAAATATGAAGGGAATAAAAATGTAGTCCCTAGTGTAATTAAAGATGATAATTCGAATTTATAGGTGGCTTCCCTATAGTAGTTCCAAAAATTGACTAAATCTTTGAACAATCAACTAAATGTTAGAAGTGCATCGGTAGATACGGAAGATTCTTAAAAATACTGAATATAAGTGAAAAGGTTCAAAACGTTGCCTCAAATAAACCACTTATTATTGTAAGAAATCGTAATAGGAGTGCCAGACTAGCACATTTATGTATATGAAAGAACATTTACATATATGAAATAAATAAAAAATATATTTAGTATCTGGACGCTAAAACTAAATTTACAAACATAATAAAATTAAATTATAATAAATTATGGGTAATTTAGATGGTTTTAGCTGTAAACATACTATTAGACTAGTTTGTGTTTTCTGAATTATTTAATATTAAAATTCAAATACAGTATGATTCAAAACTTTATACCAGATATGTAAAGGGTAATAAAGGAGACCAAGACGCTTCAAAATCACACAGCAATGTGCGGTCGGATATGTCATCTTTGTGTACCAATTAATGATCACTCTGTAGAAGTAGTGGAGTGTTTGTCTAAATTCTCAATCGAGTTTCATAAACTATGAGCTTTTTTTCTATCCTTTCACCAATGAAATGAAATAGAATTTGTGAACTACCAATTTTGGTTCTCTTTGTGAAAGATGCATTAGTCTTTGACGAAGGACGGGCGGAAATTTCACTGTTACTTCAACACTTATTCCAAAATGATTTTGATCAGGTATATGAAAACGACGCTTCCGACCCCCGCATTGCTATGTGATTCTGAACCATCTTGGTCTCCTCTATCACCTTTTAAATTTCTGACATAAAGTTTTGAATCACCCTGTATATTTCCAATTTTAAAATTTCGAATGATTTAAAAATTCGTACATAAAATGCATTATTAAATAAAAATATGATTATAAAATTCTCAAAAGTATGTTTTTAATTTATCACTAAACGTGCACTAACATTTAAATTCAAAACGCCTTAATACATGTAACTCTTTATAATATAAGATACTTCATTTGTTTACTACTAAAATATTAAAATTTACGCAAAACTCTTCATGCTACATGTACTCTTCTGAGATTCTCTGATTATTACAGAACTCAAATTCAGGATTCTAAATAATCATGTTTAGCCAAAAAAAAAATACACCAGTCTTCTCGATTTCTATTCAGCGTTGAAAGTAAACTAAGAGATAACCATATCTTGTTAGCACGCGTAATTTACTTTCTGCAAATAATCATTTAAAGTATTGAAATGCAAGTATGTGATCGGCGAATGTGATATATTAATGAAATTGAACTTATGGAATTCTTACAAAAGTACAGACTTAATTTAAAAACTCACAGTAAATACAAATATATTTTTTGCAAGCAATTTTTTAAACTGAATCATATTTGAAATAGCAAAAGCGTGTTTCTTTAGTCTGAACTGTAGAGAATAAACAATAATTTAATTAATTGAAATTGTAACAAATGCCAGTAATGTTTACGAAAACTCCAGTATCTCCTAACCAGCACTTTCTTCAAAATGAAAAAAAATTAAGACATTATGTTCTTATTTATTATGAATGAAAATTTTTGCGTAGCAATGAGGTTGTTGTTTGTCATTTGATAAATATTCAATGACGTAGAATTCATTTTATATCCCTTTTGTACACATTACAGCCTTTTCTTATCTCTATAACATTTCTTTTAACCGATAAATAATTCAAATTAAATTATAAAGACGTAGAAAGCATATATTAAAGCAATGCATTTCAATAAGAAAGCATTTTGAATACAAGTTTAAATATTGTGATGCATAAACCTTGTTAAAGATAAAAGCTAAGCTAAAAAGTTACTCAGAAAAATTCATTGCATTTGCATTTCAAAACAAGATGAATTTCAGTAGAAATATGTATTTTTGATGCATAATTAATTAACAATCATCATACTTCAAAGTGCAAACATTTTATTAAAAAGATTGTATATACTTTTTATAAATATCCCAATTTGTTCAGCTTTAGTTAGCGAATGTATATTCATTATTTCACTGCAGTGTACGTTTATCCTCGTCTTATAAAAAGTATAAAGACGTGAAGTTCTGATGTTCCCTTTGAATATCAGCATCTTTCTGCTTCAGGAACATATATAAAAGAATAATCGTTTAAGGCCTATGCGATAATTTTCTGTTATTGAACACACTGGTAAACATATAGTACACGGCGCTTAATGTGATCAGATCTGGTATGTCCGATTTTGATAACTATAACCGATTGATTATAATAAACGAAAAATGTAAATTTTAAATGGCTTTAACAGAACACATTTACTTTAACATAAAAATTTTACAGAAAACATTTGCTTTAACATAATTACTATAGGCATAAATTACTAAGAGCAAGGGGAGGTCAATAGCCCTCCCCATGAAAAATCAAGAAAATTCAGTTGGAAAATATTTTCCACTGTAGAAAACATTTTGCCACCCCCCTCCAATATTATAAATCCGTGAAAATATTAAAAATATTAAATACGCTAATTTAATTCAATGATAATGAAATTATGATATAATGACCTACCTAATATAACGAGATTTTTACGAACTTCACCTTGAATCACTCATCGAAAATGAACCAATTGGCCGAAAATTTGATAATATTAAGCGATGTAGCGATCACATTAAGCGATACTTTTGCTTTAATTCGAATAAGTCTGTTCAGGAGCGGAGGATCTTGATAATATTAAACGAATGATAACATTAACTGTGATTACATTAAGCGGAGTCTACTGTATTTAAATATGCGCATGTTAGTGTATTTTGTGAGAAGAAACTTAATAGAATCTAACGAGGAAAGAAAAACAACTTAACAGGAACCTGAAAAGTCGTTTAATACTGGATGAATTTTTATTTACTTTAATGTTTAACTTACGTCCAGAATTGATATATTTCTGTTTCTTAAAAAGTGTTGCACCTCAAAAACGATCGTCGTCACATGACTTCTAAACAGGTTTAACCCTTTAACGCGCAGTGTTCCCGCTCTGAGAATACCAAACTCTGACGTTTTGACTGTTGCCAGTCACGAAGAATAGGTTTGATTTCTATAAAAATAGTTGCGGGTGACACAGCTCTACGAGAATCCTTTACTTTTTAGCACGTCACTTCCCGTAAAAAAATGGTCACGATTATTTTTAACAGCATTGACATCTGGTGAAAAATGGAAGAACGCGAGAACAGCTGGATAGATTGCCCAATGCTAAAAAAAGGGCAGCCCATCGCTCGACTTAACTACCAGCAAGATGGCGGATGATCGTTCATCGCGTGCCACAGATCTAGAGACCCTTTTTTGACGACAGCTGGCTTTTGGCATAGCCAGCTGTCGTCAAAAAAGGGGTCTCTAATCTGTGGCACACGATGAACGTTTCGATCGTCCGCCATCTTGCTGGTAGTTAAGTCGAGCGAGGGCAACGGCTACCCTTTTTTCAACATTGGGAAAGGGTTGCACGTCAAAGGGTTAAAAACAAACCAATGATGTTAAACACTCGAAAAAATTAATGATGCATTTTCACCCTATGCACTATGGACTGACATCAACAGTAAAGCTGTATATGTCTCGTGCAACTTTCAGGAAAAATTCATAAGCAAAAAAATTGTCTTAAAAAATGGGCCTAGGATTTACCCGTTTTTGGAAATATCGCGAAATTCTGTATGCTTAGCATTTTTTCCCAGATAGTTTTGTAACTTCTATAGGTTCATTCTCAATGTCAGTTCACAGTGCAACTTGTAAAGAGTCATTGTAAAATTTCCCGATTCTCTAGCTCAATTAATTTTTTTATAAAGCTGTCCAAAAGCTGCCCAAAAGTGATACAGCCTTAAAATGATGTGAAATTAGTATTGAGATCGGTCATTCGTCTAATACTGAGACTGCTTATCTCAGCTGTGTGGCAGGGAAGATCAAGTAGCATATTTTTACTGGATTGGTGTCGGTGATGTACATTCTATTCTAACTTAAAAAAGGAAAAATAAATTTTTTTAAAGCATTTTAGTGTTCAAGGTTTAAAAAAACCCTAACTCAGCCCCAGCACGTTAGTTATAGGCATTTAATGTGTATTCAAACCACTTGAAGTCACTTGAAAAAAATGAAGGCAGTGAAAATATAAATTAAAATAGAAAGACATAATATGTGTTCGTATTAACCATGAACCCTTTCAAATAATTATTCATAACAAGTAAATTCTATTAGTTTTAAACTTTCCATAAACAAGAATAATTCTTTCAAAGGGTTTTAAGGAACCCAAATATTTTAATAACCATTTTTTAGGATTTACCTTTTAAATATTTGATACTAATAATTGTAAGATAGATTTTTGAATTACAGAAAATAGCAATTGATTGCAAAATTCACTTTTTTTTTCTCTGTTTCTTCAAATAAGTAGAAAATTTCAAACACATCGGATTATAGTTATAAATGAGGGATATAAAAATATTTTGTTCATTTTATAGATATAGATTTTCCTATGTTCTTTTATTTTCGTGAAATAACTATGCTGTTATACAAAAACTGGACTTTCAAAAATACCAACTAAATTTTTAAAAAATTAAAAAAAAATCAGCGAACGTCTATCTTGTGAATAATTACATGAAAAAAGTTAAGAAAAATTAAGTTGGATGAAAAAAGTAAGTTTATTTCCAATCAGAAAACGCTTTTCTTATATAGATTTAGGAAAAATATATATGTATAATTTCTCCACGACTGTTCGTCTGCTGCATTTAAAAAAATTCTTTCATCCAAACATTTATTGATTAGTCTTTATTTAGTTTGTTTTCGATGATAACTATTACTTTAAAAAAAAAAAAAGAATTTACAATTTCTTAAAAAAATAAAGTACTGCAAAAAGCTGTGTTGGCTATGCAATATTATGTACATTTTTTGACGAGAAAAGTGCAAACATGCTTCTTTGAACGTGCTAAGAGATGATTCATCCTATAATCACACGCACTTGAGCTTTTATATTTAATGAGACGGCTTAAAGTTAATAATAAGGAGAATTTGATCTACCTACCTTTACATGGAAATTCTTCAACTTTCATGTAGACGATTTTGTCAGTCTTTTTATTAATTATAAGCAATGTTAGTGTTAAAAAAATGTAAAGATATTGCAATGTACATGCCCAAATCTAAATGTTAAACTATGAAATCTACGAAATAAGTCTCTAAAAATGTCAATGGTAGGCTTTCAGCCACACAGCCGAAACTTAAAAGGTAATTCATAGCAATGCTTTTTTGATACATGAATTCTTTAAGAGGTGGTTGAAATTCCAAAGGAAAATATCAGTACGTTTATGAAAGGAAGAATCAGTTCAAAACTTCGGAAACATGTACGGATTATGAAAATTAAAATAAAAAACAAAAAATCACGCACAACAATACAAGAGTAAAGTTTGTTTTATAGTAATAGGTAATTTTTATTTAATTATTTTTTTCAAACAGTAAATTGCTATAACTGAGGAACATTAAAAGAGAAAAAATAAGAAAGGTAGAAATTTTTAAATATCCATGGCAAATATATACATCAACATGAATAACAGTTCATTGTCTTCAATCCTGAATACCTTTCAGACTTAAGAGATAACATGATGGGGTCGATATGACTTAAAAATTATTTTCGAAGCTTTTTCGGTAATAATGAAAAATAAAGTGAATTAACAACAACATATAGTCTTAGTAGTCTTTTCCAACTAAATCTGTCCATGTATATATAGCTCAGAGAAAAAATCCTGTCTAAAAATTGTGCATCCATATAACATCAAATGCACCAATACTGAAAAAATGCGAAACATGGCGGCGCCCTGACATTAATTTCTTTCTCTTCTTTTTCCCGTCATACAACCACAGCCAAGGAGATACTGGAGATGAACAATGTAACCATCGTATAACAACAGAAGCTCGGAGGTTTGGGGAGGTATTAAAATAATGCCAAGACGCATTGCTGGAAAAACTGTTGGAGATGCACACTCTTTGTGGTGTTAGCTGCAGACAGTGACAGAAAACTGGGTGGGATACCAACAGAAAATAGGAATGCAGTCAATGATGTATTTTTCCAACGGAGGAACGTGATACTGATGTCAAAGAACGCTTTTTTTTTTTCTCTTTTTGTCTCGATTACTGCTGAGCATCTTGACGTGTCCTCCAACAAATGTGGCGCAAAGCTGCCCGAATGTCAACTTTCCGTTCCCGAGGGAGGAAAATTTCAAATTGACGTAAGGTTGGAACTTCTTTTTTTATTTCCTTTTTTCTCTTCGAAAAACTTTGCTTTTTTTTAATGCAAATCCTCAAAAGTTTGGATGATGTCTAAAAAGGTCGATTTTCAGAGTTTCTCTTTGGCTGGTACCCAAATCGTTGGACCCGACTGCTCTCGTATGACGTCTTTAACGCTCGCATAAATTTCTTCAGGTGTATCTCCTTGCACAACGGCTAGGGAAAGAAAAAAAGAAACAGAGGTGTAAAAATCTCAAATCTTTTGGAGAGTATTCTCATTAAGAAGATCACTCGAGTACAGTATCGATCTAAAGTAAAGAAATAGCTTAATAAAAATTTTATACGGGAATCCGTATCTTCAGAACAAGTTATACCTGCCTTGTGTTCATAAATTCATCAACTAGTGCCACAAGTTCTCGTGCAAAATTTGGAACAGGTGTGAACAACGGCCCTAGTTTCTTTAGGATGTAAGAACGACTTTAGTTTATTCAATTTAGTTGCTTGGGCGATGCTTTTGCTTACCAGAACGTCCACGGAGGAAATGTAAGCAAGCCATTGAAAACCAAATGAGCTGACTCCACTCTCAGTTGATTGAGTTTTTCAACTAACTGCACTTAAAGGACTTTAAGAACAATGATCGACAGGCTTAGGTTTAAGAACTGAATGTTTAAGAAGTGCCCAAAACTAGTTGCACGAGCAGCACTGGTAGAGCGTTTACGAAATCGCCTATGCATACTTGCTTTGAGTAATATAAATTAAAAATCGCAGAATTATATGCCGAGAAATAGAGAAAACTTAACATTTAATAATTAACATTCACAGTTACAGAAATCTTACTGTGCGTTAGAAAATTACCTAACTTTCCACCATATCCGCATTAACCCTTTAACACGCAGTGTTCCCGCTCTGGGATCACCAAACTCTGAGGTTTTGACTGTTGCCAGTCACGAAGAATAGATTGGATTTCTATAAAAATAGTTGCGGGTGACATAGCTCCACCAGAATCCTTTACTTTTCAGCACGTCCTTTCCCGTAAAAAAAAAAAAAAAAAAAAAAAAAAATGTCACTTATTTTTAACAGCACTGGCATTTGCTGGAAAATGGAAGAATGCGAAAACAGCTCGATCGATTGCCCAATGCTGAAAAAAGGGCAGCCGTTGCCATCGCTCGACTTAACTGCCAGCAAGATGGCGGACGATCGAATCGTTCATCGCGTGCCTTTTTTGACGCTGCTGGCTGTGCGCGAGCACAGCCAGCTGTCGTCAAAAAAGTGTCTCTAGATCTTTGGCACGCGATGAACGTTTCGATCGTCCGCCATATTGCTGGTAGTTAAGTCGAGCGATGGCAACGGCTGCCCTTTTTTCAGCATTGGGAAAGGGTTGCGCCTCAAAGGGTTAAATGATAAAAACACACACGGAACGTTTTTCTCTCCATAACCCGAAGTAGACACAAGGAAGGGGAATGTATCTCTACTTTTTTCCCCACCGCAAAATTAGCTGTATGGTAAGGAATACGTCGTCGTTTGTAGAGGGAACAAAAAATTACTTTTTTTTAAAAATTTATGATCTTTTCAAGCATTAAATGAAATTAACTTTAAAAAAACTTTAACTTAAAGGGGAATACCTGGAGTTATAGAAAAAATTTCGTGTTCAAAATATTAAATTGTATTGGAACTGCTTGAAAACATCGAGAAAAACGAATATTCGACTTTGAATTATCGCGAGTTCATTGCAGCAGAATTTTGAAGAACTGAGAACTATCTCCCAAATATTACAGATTCTCAGGGTGTATATTTACCTGTAAAATATTCAGCAAATTCTTGCTCTAGTTTTAACGACCTGTCATACGTTTTGCGTGCTTGTTCTTCTGTTATCCTTTTGTTCAACTCCCTAAAAATATGAATAAAAACGTTATACACTATGCTAACGTACATAAGAGATTACATTTTGTAAAACATTTTCAATAATATTATCCTCCGACTTCGCGAAGGATCTGAGAAAGCCAATGAAGTTCTGTATTTCATGTTTGGATAACTTAATCCTTCAGATTAGCTTAGATTCTTGTACCAGCAAAAAAAGTGAGAGGTAAGCGTTAATATTTATTATAAATCATACATTGATATGCACAATGAGCGACACATTAATAAATGTTGCGCGTAGAGCATAAAGAGAGACTAGATAGATAATTAAAAGACCGTCGCTCTTGTGGTCTGTTTAGTATGCCTAGTTTGTAAGTTTCGATTTTATTCCCGAACTGGATGTTCCGTCCATTTACAGAACAGAATAATATTGGGTGTATTTGGGCCATTTCAATAGGTATCTCCACTTAAAAAGCAAATGGTCTCGCTTCCAATGTTTAATCGGCAAAGCTTACCATTTGCTGATAAGAATAATTATTATAGAAGAAGCTCACAGCTTAATTAAAAGTTTATTGAAACTCAAGTTTCAGAGTTGATATAACTCATCACCAATGAAAAGACTCTATAAAAGAATGTATTTAGATTTTTATTTACTTATTATATATAAAAAATCAAAGACTGTTCGGTAAATATGTTGTGTGATAAAACATTGCAGAATATATTAACAATTTAACTTTTATCATCCCTTAACATATAGAATTCTTTTAAGAAATTGTGGCAACAACAATACTACAATAAATATAAAATTTGCATTAACATGAAGGATTTACTGTAGATAATAGTAGCTCAATTGCAATAAACTATTAATTTGTGCCTAAAGTATTTTCATTTCATCAGAATTATATCTCAATCTGTATAAAGTAATTACAATACTAATTTAACTAATTTAATTGGAAATAGCAATATTTTAAACTATTTTAATTTTATTTTTAGACCACTCTTATGTTTGAAAACTTGCTACGCACTTCTTAGAAGGATTTAACTTCACTTTATGGGTTTCTTTGAAGTAGAAATCACAAATTACTAATTTTTACTAATTTATCATGATACTTTGTACCACTAGTTTCCTTTTAAAAACTTTTTCTATGTATATAAAATAGCATTTTAAAAATACAATTAATCTAATTACCTGCTTACCTCTTATACAATAATGTGTTAAGTAGGATCAAAGGTCTAATGTAAAACGGGCTATTTGTGCAAACTAGTGAAGCCTTAAAAAATTTCTAACAGCACCTTTTATTACCATAAGAATAGAGAAATAGAAATGTCCATAGAATTTAAAAAGAAAAAAATAACAGTATTTTTTCCAGATTTAATGATGTATGATAATATATTCTCAAAAGATAATTTTGATTTATAAAGATTTTCCTTAATATAGTACGAGGCAGAATAAACGATTAAAAAAACCTTGCTTACATGATGGATTCAGCTGATTTTGGTTTTATGAATATGGCTACGGGATATAAATTTGCCACTTGGAGCCTTTTAATTGCGTTTCCACTCACATCTAGTATACAGTGTTTTCCCTAAAAAAATGACACAAATCTTACTAACATTACAAATACATGAATATCTTTAACTACAGTGCTATGCAATTAGACATAGAAAAGCGTGAAAAAGTGTTTCAATTCCAATTCTTTTTACTATTTTATGTTTTTTAAAGATAAAAACAAAAAACGATTCCTTAAAGAATGGCCCAGCGATTTCTTTTAGAAAGTAGTCAATGTAAGTGAAATTACAGAATACAGAAACAATATTCATTTCATCTTCTTTTTCACAAGATAAAATATTTTCCTATTTCATCGCCATTCAAATATTAGGTGTACCGGAGAATAATGTACTTATTTTTACATAAAATTCATACAAATAAAGTTTCAACAAGAACTGAATTTCTAACAAACTGCGCCTAAGCATAGGACTCCTATTTTTTAAATTTTAAAGCAAGAATTTTGTAGGTAATATTTTTTTTTTCTTTCAAGAAAAACAAAAATGGCTACTTCTCCCCATCTTTCACTTCTACTCTCCTTGAAGGACTGTGTGGGAAATGTTCTCAAATCAATTTTTAGGTATTCGTGAGTGTTGTATTTTAAAGCAAGAATTTTATAGATATTTCTTTTCTTCTTTGAGATCACGCAGGCTATATGAAAAGAATATTTTGGTTCTTTATACCCCCATAAGTTACAAACTTTGGAAAATGCTCACGAATCTAGCATCTACGCTTCAGATATGTGCCAAATTTTGTATTTATTAGCTTCAGTACAGTTTTGGCTAGGCAAAATATTGACGTATGAAAAAAACAAAAACAAAAACAAAACACCATTACTTTCCGGTACAACTAACATTTTTATGCAGTCGGAGTACTGATTAAGATCAGTGTGTTGTAGCATTAAGATAACAGTGATTCATTTAAATAATGTGTGTATAGATTCTTTTCGTCGCACATACTGACCAGATATGTTTGCTTAGGGACCGTCTACATTTGATGTCACGTATGGGTTGGGGTAGAAGTTGAAATTTCGACACTTTGTGACAAGGGGCGGGAACCCCCTAAAACTCATTTTCAAACTTTGAAGTTTTAATGGCTTTCCTTTTTTAGGCTACACAGCAAAATGGGAGAGTTCCCCGTAAAAATTTGAAAAGTTCTTTTTAAGGGCCACCCTAGTAATCACTAGACCGCGGATTATATGCACTAAAAAAGGGACAAAATATGCATGCAAATATGCATCAAAAAATCTAAAAATATGTACTAAAAATCCAAAAATATGCACTAAAAATCTAAAAGTATGCAAAATAACTGAAAAAATATTCGCATATTAACAGAAAATAAAAACGTATTTTCTTGAAAGAGTATTTTCCATCACTTACCTTTCAATTATGACACATTTTGTTTCTCTTTGAAACTTCAAAACATCATGTAAGACAGAATGAGAAATTTTTATTCACAATCTTAGTGATTTGAAATATGAATCAAAACTGCTTTCAGTAATTTTTGTTGCAATACACAGCTAAGTGTTTTTCTAAATTTTCAATAGTAAGGCTTTGTCTTTTATCATCTAAAAACATTTTATATGCTGAAAATGCTCTTTCAACGTCAACGAATGTCACTGTACAACACCAACGAATGTACTTATAATATTTCGCTTTGGATGGTTCTACTTTTTCCGGTAATTCACTCCGCTCACCATTAATAAAATTATTTATTTTATTCACTGCCAAAAATCCCGAATTTTTATTTAAAATAAAATTAAGTTTCTCACTGTTTTCTTCTCCTAATGTCTCTGGAATCTTACCAACGCATTCCTGAACTTTTACAACTTGATTCATCACATCACGCAGAGGCAGATTTTGATATTCTAATTTTGTGATTTCTGATGTTGAAAAGGAAAAATGTGTTTCGATTATCGATAAATATTTTCGGATGGACATATCGCTAAGCATTTCTTCCGCAATGAAAAAAGAAGAATCGACGCTGTCCAAAGCATTAACTGCATCTTTTATGGAGTTAGGTCTTGTCCATAATCCGAAATTCACGTCTTCATCAAGGTTGTCATCCTTGCTTTCGTTGTAGCCATTTCAGAACTTTTAATAGTGTTACGAATTTTCGGGGCAACCCGCTTCTCTGGGGCTTAAAATGGTTTAAAATTCGTACTCTACGCTTCAAATAGATAAATTTTGCTTTTTGTTGCATCAAAATCGGCCAATTAGAACTCGAGATATGGAGGTTTCGGTTTGCCATTGTTTTTTTAATGGAGGTTCTAGAAATCTCGAGAAATATTAGTCCTAGGGCTTAGATCTCTTCACATTTGAGGACTTATTTTTGGCGCCAAATTTGGCGATATTTCGCCAAAAGTCTCCAAGTTTGGCGACTTTTTGGTCATTTGGCGCGATTTTCGCAATGGGGCCTGGAAGTTGTTTTTCCTGCATTAAAAACGCATAATAACCTAACATTTCTCTTCTATGACGTAATCAGAAGTCCCGCTTTATCTGGAATCTTCGAGGAATATACTTTTCTAGAAACTGCTCGCAGCTTCTGCCTCCTCTATAAATTCCAGCGCGCTGCCCCGACAGTTCAGTGCGAGTTGAACGCTCAATGTGTGAAGAGCTCTCAGTACGCTTTGTGAATTGATAGTGCTATAGAAGCTGTGTTTTAGCTTGCTTTATGAAGCTGTTTTTAAAGTGCTGTGTGTACATTTTTCATCGCTGAGTCTTGAGAGACTGTTAGTGTTATTTCTCGTATATTTTCACTGAATTTTTGCCTGTGAATGTGACTTATTTTGTGTGAGAAATACAGCATTTGTGAGAGCTTCTGACCTAAGCGGATTGTTAAAAGCACGTTACTGCTAGATTGTGCTTATGAATTGTGTACAGCTGATTGTTCTACGAAGTTCTAGAAGCAATAAAGTTTGTGTTCCATCCTGACAAGGGACTTTTTACTTGAACTTTTTACACCAACTGGACTTTAGAACGACGAATCCCAGGAGTAGCAGAGTAATTCCGCAACAATATATAGGCTGACTTAATTTAAATTGTTGCAAATACACATGAAAAAAATGAAAACGTATATGCTATTTTGCTGGGAACCTGAGTTTGTATAAATTTTTCAAAGCGTGGGACTTAAAGAGTTAAAGAAAAAAATACTGAAAGGAAGGTAAAAAAGTTACAAATTCAAAGCTAAAGAGATTGAAATATGTATACAACAGAGAAAAGGCGTCATTTTATGCAAAATCATCAAAAACACCTGAAATATGCAATTGCATATGCAAATATGCGATTGCATATAATCCGCGGTCTGGTAATCACCTTGACTAACCAAAACCCACGTAAAACCCAAATAACAGAAGAATAACCGGGCGTTGAGTAAGCAAACATAAACAATCTGCTGATTTCCGAAAGCGCTCATTGTTAAAGTTACTTTCTGCATTGGGCAGTGCTTGATGCTAAACTTTACCAAATACCTCCTCAACTAAATAACTGAAAAATGAGAATGGAACCTGCAAAACGATAATCACCTTCTCCGCAACTTCTCTCACTGATGCTACGCTTGTTCCGTACAGGTTGTCGTTGTACTGCCCTGCTTCTATAAACAAATGGTTCTGAATATCTCTCTCCATCTGCTCTCTTGAAGATACGAAGTGGTAGTCCCTGCCATCCACTTCATAGTCTCGTTTTGGCCTCGTTGTATCTGAAAAGGACGGATTATTACAGATTGTTATACAAGCAAGAAAACTAAATAATGCCTAAGACATAGAATGTAAATACTCTTTAAAATAATCTTAAGAGGAGAGTTCACTGAAATTCGGCCAAAAAATCGATTTTTCTTTTTTAATTCTATATCATATTTTATTTAATTGTGGACAATTTAATAGCAAGAATTCAACCACATGACATTTATTGCATGAGTTATAGCAAAAACAAATTCCAAATTTTACTTTTGAGTGCTTATACCTCAAAATAGCAAACTTTGGCATTCCGCGCAACATACATTTGGAACATTTCAAAATACTTTCAAATTTATAAGACTTTTCCGCAATATTTATATAAACAAAATGAACTATAATTATAAAGTAGATAGAAAAATATTTATAAACAAAGACACTGGCGAAAAATGCAAGAATTTTGTTTTTCCCAATTAAAATTAAATATTGTTCTTGCAGTTTTAAATATCTTAGTGATTGTATTTCAAAGTATTTTTAAGAGTGTTTTCTTTAATTTAAGGTGAAATTTGTTGTAAAATATTGAAAACTTTTCTTGTTATCATATTTGAAATGCATTCGAGTGCATTATAGCAATTTTGAATACTTGAAATTTTGTGTTATTTTCATGTGTTTTTAAGAGTAAATAAACAGTATTTTTAAACTTTCATTATATAAAATAGTATCTAATGCAATAACCTTACAAAAATCATTTAAATATCTCTACTATTTGTTTTGTCAAAAATTTCTGAAGATAGAGCACTTTTTTTTATGATTTCATTGCCTCTGGAAAGCAGCTTCAAAAACAAGATCAAACTCTTTCACCAGAGAAAATGCTAGATAAAACTTTAAAGGGAATAAACCCCCACAAGTTTTTAAAAAGTTTTCTTAAAATCACTAAAATTAGAGTAATATTTAGACTATTAAAGTGTATTTCATATGCGTTTAAATTAAAAAAGAAGCTTTAACTTTACTAAGCGATACTATTAACTGTTATCCTAGTTTTGTGCTGCAATTCAATTCAAATTTGTTACTGAAAATACATCCCTGTCACTAATCTAACAATCCAAACACTAACGCATTCAGGTTTCATTGTAGAATAACGAAAACTAATATTTCGAGAAAACGAAGCTCAAGAAAATGAAATAAACGAATAATAAATTATGGTTTGCATTGAACAGTTTCAAATCAAAATTAAATATGATTAAATTAAGTGGATGTTCCTTCAAAACTCTACAGAAAATAAAAAATGAATTTAAATATAAATCTTAACAGCTTTCTTCCAACAACTATCAATATCGTTTGCGCTCGTATTTTTCCATTCCTTTCATTTTTGAGTGACACTTTGAATTAAAAAGAAATCCTATCACTAATAATGATTCCACTTTTCAAAAGCTAACTTCGAATACACAGAATGACTATAATTAAACTTCCCCTATAAAAAAATATTCTGCAGCTGAAACGGATGAGCCGATTGCCACCAAACTTGCCACATGCACTGTATACGAGATGCGCTCTGGGAAGATTTTAAAAAGAAATTAGTTCGAAAAATGCTCACTAGGTAGCGTTTTACATGGTGAATTGAGCTAAAAAAATGACCCAAATTAATTAAAAAATCCCCCCAAAATATCAAATAAATGTTAAAATTACTTGAAATACCGAAATATCCATTTCCATTATTAGTTAAGTTTCATTTTTTTACATGCAAAAAAACTACCTAGTGGACATTTTTTGAACTATTAAAAAAAATTCCTTGAGCGTATCTCATGTATAGTCAATATACCAAATATGGTTACAATCCGTTGTCCCGTATTAACTGTAGAACCCTGTTTAAAGGAAATTTAATTATAACCACCTTGTACTTGTAAACTGAAAACTTCCTGAAATTGATGAATGAAGATGAACGGCAAATGGGATAAACAAGCATTGATTTTAAGGTGCCTGCCTACCTTTGGAGGGGATTTTTTTTAATACTTGAAAAATTGCATATTTATGTGCATTATATTATAGAATATAGCTAAAAACATGTTTATTTTAAAATATATTTTGTATAGGCCCTTAACAAGAATAAAATTTTCTATATAAATAGCATATTTGGAAAACACCAAAACTCAAATTTAATTAAAGATGCTTTTATTCTGTAAATTTTATTTTGATTATTGAAAGTTCCTTGAGGAAATGAACCAATCTCATAACTATATCTATGTTACTTGAAAAGAACCCACTTTGAGTATTTTACCAAAGTTCCATAACATTACACTTACAATTTTTTGAGTTAGGATGTTTCGCGATAAAACAAAAACATAAAAATCTGATTTTGAGAAAAAGCAGAAAATATAATTAAATACGGCTTCGAAAACTCAAGACGGACTGATATTAAAATTCGTGTAACTCAAGTTCTAAACAAGGTAGCAACAAAATTCAAACTGATTTAGAAAGGTGAAAAATCAAGCTTTAATAATAAGCCAAAAATGGGAAAGCGTACTTTTATTCGAAAATTGTACTTTAAAGGTAGGCAAGCACCTTAAACCACTTTACGCCTAAAAATCATATGGTGTTAGATTACAAACAAATAAACATTTTCTATGACCAAAGGAAATTCAATAATTCTTTATGTTACGCATTCATTCGTATGCATGATTGTTACCAGTCATTTGTAATGCCCACAAGAAACGAGAAGCTGATGAAGAAAAGAGTTTACTTACGAGGTACACAACTTCCAAATTTGTCAGGGTACTCAGATATTAGATCATCATTGATTCTATCTTTCAAAGGTCCTAAAATAATCACTGGTCTAGCGTAGTTAACTGAAAAAAAGACATACATAAGAAAAACGAGCATCTTTCATTTTATACATGTAAAAATATTATGCACTAAAACACATAGAAAACAACTTATAAATATAGAAAAAATACGGAAAAGCTAAAATAAGTTTAACTTTTTTCGAAAGCCTAAAATCTTGTGTCTTTCGTTTTCACATATTGCTATAAAAATTCGGTACTATTTTATTTGTAGAACAGTTTTACACTGCTTCGCAACTCATCCTGGCGGGCATACGAAATATGAATTCTAAATTTCAATTGGTTTGATTAAGTTCCAGAACAGCATTTATTTTTTATTTTGCAGAATCGATCTTGACTGAAGGGGGTACTGCTCTATGCAATTGTTTTCCTTTCTGCAATCGATATTTCAAATTGAATATTATTATACTTGATATTTATTTTATATATTAAAATTTAAGAATCTAAAAAATTACTTAAAACTAAGCGATCTATAAATATTTCTTATTTCAACATGAATATTCAATTTTTGCGTTACTCCCCCCCCCCCCCCGCTTTTCTTAGATTTGTGAAGGTTAAAATAAGAAAAGGTTAAAGTGAAGAGGTAAAGTAAACCTATGGCAAATGATATTTTTATATATACTTTTTTTGTAATAAACTATACACCTAAAAGCAAATAAATAATATAAATGCAAAAACTATAAACATATGCATGAATATCGGATGATACACACACACACTGGAAATCTATATTTTATTAAGTAATACTTTGAACTGCAACTTTTATTCTATTTATTCATTAAACTCCACTGTTTGTATTCGCAAGTTATAATACAGTTTACTTGAGAAAAACTGGGGTTCCAATATGAACTTATTGCATAATCTTTAAAATTGAGCCGTAGTGCAGGATGTATTATTGTGGTTATAGACTTATGATAGTTCAAAAGAGGTTTTCAATATAAAAATTACATTTTAAAATTGAATATAAAATTGTTTTTCATAAGTAATACCTAAAATGTACTTATTTTAAGTACTTTTTATTAATTTCTCTTATTTTAATTAGATCTGTAATAACCCCAGTTTTAAAGCAAGTTTATCAAAAAAATGACTATTATGCTCCATTAAAAAATTAATTTGATAAAAATTACTTACTTTCTTGTTGTACAACAGCTTCATATGAAAGCACTGGTTCTTCTGTACCTCCTGTAAAAAAAGAATAATTCATTATAAAGAGATCGATATACATACTTTAAAATTAAACATACAAATAAGTAGATAAATAAATAGATTTTCAAACATTACGCATTAAAATTTAAAACAGCAAACAGCAAATAAAGTGTACATGATTAAATTTGTATGATTTTATGAATCATGTACACATGTGGTAATGGTGATTATCTTATAACTTCATTTAGAACTTAACTTGAAACTTGTATTTGTAAATGAAAAATCTTACAATCGTTAGAAAATAATAAAAGGCATAAAATATGAATTAACACTTTAAAGAAAGTACCTACATATTAAAAAAAATTATTATGTTCTACACATAGAGCCGAAGATGTACGTTACGGAAATAGCTGGAATCTATTTTGTGTAAAAGACTTACATTTATGGACAATGTAAGTCGTATTGTTTACTATCTGTACAGTTATGTAAATGTCTTAAAATCTGTTTCTGTTCGGAACTTGTAGAATTTGTTTTAACGTTCACATTTTTCAGATCTGGATAAGGGTGTTCTGGTAATAATAAAATAGTCCCATATTTTATGCAGTGTTTTTCTATTTTGAAACCCAATAAACATTAACTGAGAAGAACACGAATTCATTAAATAAAAGCAACCGGAATATAACACAACGCGTTAAAAATATCCTCTTTGTCTCTCACACCAAAGTTTTTCGGAATTTCAAAACTTTTGATAATTTTGGCAATTTTCTCTGAACTGTTTGCCGTGATCGGGAATCAATAAATCGGGAGAATTCGATGAATCAATTTTTTTTCAAATGGAATAAGCTGTAAACTGAGTTATTCAATGCCAAATATTTCACAGCATATAAAACTTCATATTTAAGAATGATGGAACAACTGCATGATAATACAAATATTATAGTTATTTTACAATTTCTTTTTTATCGTTTTAAATAGTTTTTCTCCAAAAATAAAGCTTTATAAAAAACAAAGAAAACAAAATTCAACAGGGACTTAAACATTTAACTTATTTTCACTTACAATTACAAACAAGTTGATGTGTATTGAGATAATTTTTTTAAAGTTAAAATTATCACATAGTGTTATGCTTTCCAGTGCGTTTTGAAGCAACAATACCTTTAAGAGTTCTTTCAAAGGGCTTCATAATTTGCATAGGTTTATTACATGTAAGAGTGTATATGAAAGTTTGAAAAAAAATTCTGATTAAAAAAAAGAATGTCTGAAAATGATCTGTTATTTGATGAATTAAAATACTAGGTCAGGGCTCCTGTATATTCTTACTCAAAATCATTTAATTCCAAAAGTTGGATATTTTATATTCTTCAAAACGAATGGTCAGTTTGAGCGCTCACCGTTACTGAAGTCTCAGAGGAAACGACATAATGTAGTGTTTAACATAGTATATAATTCTCAACAATGTTAATAATCATAAAAATTTCAATAAAATAATTTCAACTATACTGCGAGATATATTTACCATATACGCAGAAGAACAAAACAGGATACATATGTAAAATTAGTGTTCCGAGTGAGAGATCAAATTGACCGATAACCGCACACACACAAATACACACTGTTATAGTTAAACTTCCCCTATAAACAGCTAAAACAGGTGAACAGATAGAAACCAAAATTGGTAAATAGACTATAGATGAGATGAGCTCAACGAAACGAATTAAAACAAAAAAAAGTACAAAAAATTTCCACTAGATGGTGCTTTGCATGAAAAAACAACAAACTGTAAACTGGAAATGGATAATTAGGAATGTATAAACGATTCTCATATTTATTTAATAGGTTTTGAGCATTTAATCACTAGTTTGCGTCATTTTTTGAGCTGAATTCATCATGCAAAGTGCCACCTAGTGAGCATTTTTTGAACAGAAAAAACTTCATTTAGTATATTTCATGTCTAAATTTTTCATGCACCAAGTTAGGCAATCGACTCTCCCGTTTCCGCGGCAGAATGCTGTTAATAGGGGAAGTTAATTTTAATCATATACAAATGGCCGCTAAATCAATTATTTTCAATGCTCGAATCACTGTTTGCGTATATTTAACGCGTATTATTAGAAAATAAAGCAAGGAAGATAAAAATAATTTACAGGAAAATGGAAAAGTTTTGGTGCATGTGTAGTGTATTTAAGTTACGTAACGGTAAAAATAACCGCTTTTGTTTAGTTTGTTTTGTCACTTCTTTGTTGTTTAGTTTGTTTTGTTACACTGTTTGCGTATATTTAATGCGTATTATTAGAAAATAAAGCAAGGAAGACAAAAATAATTTACAGGAAAATGGAAAAGTTTTGGTGCATGTGTGGTGTATTTAAGTTACGTAACGGTAAAAATGACCGCTTTTGTTTAGTTTGTTTTGTTGCTTGTTTTGTTACTTGTTTGTTGTTTTGTTTGTTTTGTTACACTGTTTGCGTATATTTAACGCGTATTATTAAAAAATAATGCAAGGAAGATAAAAATAATTTACAGGAAAAATAATTTACAGTTTTGGTGCATGTGCGGTGTATTTAAGTTACGTAACGGTAAAAATGACAGCTTTTGTTTAGTTTGTTTTGTTACTTGTTTGTTGTTTTGTTGTTTAGTTGTTTTGTTACACTGTTTGCGTATGTTTAACGCGTATTATTATAAAATAAAACAAGGAAGATAAAAATAATTTACAGGAAAATGCAAAAGTTTTGGTGCATGTGTGGTGTATTTACGTAACGGTAAAAATGACCGCTTTTGTTTAATTTTAGTGTTAACATTTTGTTGTTTCGTAACAAAAATAAAACAAGTAAATAAATAAACAAATAAAAAAATTCCTAACCAGGAAAATACACCTTAACGTTGAAAACAAAAACATGAATTAGCAGCCAAAGAGCTTGTTCAAACTTTTTAGCTGACGCATAAGCCATTGCCCTTGACAGCATGTGCTTGAGATGTAATATTTTTTAAATTATGGTAATTTAGATGTAGAACCTCGATTAAGAAACAGCGATATCAAGATTAATATATTACGCAAAAAACTTTTTTAGATAAAAAATATAAAAACGAAAAAACTTGAGGAAATATGGTACGTAAAAGCATTATATAGTTAAAAAAACGAAGGAAAATCCAGCAACCAATAACATTTTATGAGCCTAATTCTAGTGAGTCATTTACAATGTTGAATCTCTTTTTCAGATGTTGAGGTATAAGCGGCCCATCAGTAAATATTTTTAACCTATTCTTACTGTGTTTTATCACGTCCCTTCCTACTAATCCATTAGTTCCTGCACTTAAAAAAAAACTTTAAAATGTATAACTCGATAAGGCAAGAACGACTAGGGCAATGATTAATGCATCAGAAAACTCTCTATGCTATTCGATAGAAGATTTTGTAAAAGGAGTACGACTTTTCTTAATAGTGCATTCCATCTAGCTGTCCAAAACCGTCAGATTTTCTTTCTATCAAAATTCTCGCAATTAATTACAAACAGCATTTTTGAAAATAAATCTAAACATTATTTTTTTATTCCGCTCAGAAAAGCTTGTTCCACGTGAAGTCAAATTATTTTGTTAATGAATTAACTAAGTTTTGATAGACTTTATATGGCAGATTTTGTTTGGTTGTAAAAGTAATAGTTATTTGTAAAATGATGGTGTTAAGATGAAAGCATTGTATCTAGAAACACACGGTACACAAAATTGCCAAAAATACTTCTAAATTAAAAAAAATGTGTATTCAGAATCAAAGCTTATAAAACAAGAACGTTTTGTAAGCTTTGATAAACGAAAAAAACTCTAAATGACGGTAATTCTTTTTCATAAATCAAATTAATTTTAAAAAATCTGTCACTCCCCGTTATATATAAAAAAACTATGCATCACCAATTTTACACATGAAATACACTTCAAAATTGCAGGTTCTACTTACGTAAGCTACTGGTCTCAGGGTCACTGGTGTTGGATACATTCAGCTCTGCATGCGATAAAGAAAAACAGAATCATACTGAGGTAACAAAAGATCAGCAAACTCAAAAGAAGCTTATAAAAGAACACAAAAATTGAAACACTCAGATTCAATGTTAGTTAAAAGTTTATGAAAAAAGCTGAAACACCGCAAGCTATACTCGCTTTGTCAATACATGCACATGCACTAAGTGTTAGACTACAGGCCTCCGCTTGAATCTATACAAGATTTACAGGGAAAACAGCATGAAGCGACCACACTTATAAATGACAACGGCTGTTTTTCCGAGCTGTATTGCAACTGAATTATTTCATCTACTATAGCCAGATCGAGGACAAAATACATAAAGGGAATAAAATTATCCCCTGATAGTCAGAGGATATTTCGTTACAACACCTGGTATTCAATTTTCAACAGTCCACATCTTGAGCTGTCCTGTCATACTGGCCAAACTCTTCAACACTGATTTTGCGCCCCCACCTGACTCGGAGTACCAGTTTCTAAATTCTTTGAAGATTATTGACGTTTTCAGGTCTGTTTTAGACATTTCAGAACCTGTATGACTCTTCTGTACTAACTTTTGTACATGATAATATCAACAATAATGGTAACTCTCACAAATTTTTTTGAATATATATATTTTTTTCCCGTTCAGTATGCATACATTTCTGTGTTCTTCTTCAGCTAAGGTGTTACAGAGACTCTTTTATTAAGTCGTCACTAATTGAAACCGATTCATTTTCTCCCCATGACGTGAAGTCAGAAAGAAAGTTTTCTATAAAAATTGGGTATTGGGTATTGAGTTTTCCGGCATAAAATTTAAACAAATAAATTTTCAACAAGTTTTTAATTACAGACAAGCTGCGCCTAGACATAGAATTTATATTTATTATAGTTTAAAGAAAGAATTTTACTGCATGAAAAATGGCCTACCTCCCCCTTTTTTCACGTCTATCCTCCTTGGCGGACAATATTCAAAATTTCCTGAAATGGATTTTTAGTTATCCGTGACTGCTGTATTTTACAGCAACAATTTCACGGATATCTCTGTTTTTCTTTGAGATCACGTGGGATATGTGAAAATAACTTTTTGGCCATCTACACCCATAAGGTTACGAATTTCGGAAAATGCTCTCTAATCCAGCAGCTATGCTAAAGAACTCGCGTACATGCAAAATCTCGTGTAGTTTCAGCAGTTTTGGCCAGGAGAAATATTGACATACGGAGCAACGAAATTATTTTGTTGCAATATAATATTTAAGTTATTATCCGCTCGACCGTGTTAGCG